>JAZEWU010000007.1:11553172-11563848 GCA_036362915.1 Geotria australis | reverse complement strand
TAGATGTTATATAGTAGGGGAGCCAACACACTACCTTGGGGTAGGCCATTCCGTTGTCGTCGCCAGCGACTTTGCTAGTTGTTCAAGACAACAAAGAAACAACAATAATAGTAGCATTTTATAGAGCGCCCCTCATCCGAGGGTCACAAAGCGCTGCACAAGGATCCGGAGAGAGTTGGGGTACAGTGCCTGAGGTATGTACTGTGTGGTCACGCCCAAAGTAACGGGCCCTGGAGGCCTTTAGGCATCAAGAGGATTGACAGGTGACAGCTTGTGAGTAGTTGGATGGGGGAGGTGCTAATTGGGGCCAGGGCTGTCAGTCAAGAAGAGAGGGCGGAGTAGTAGAGAATATACTAGCCTTTAGCGATAGGAGAAGTAGTGAGACACCCCAGTACAGAAGAAGTTGTCGAGGAAGAAGAGCCACAGGAACTACTACCACGCGTCAAGACCTCTAGGGACCATCCCCGCTAGGTCGGTGTTGCGCCCGTTTAGCCCTCTATCCGACCAAACAGAAGTTGCTTTGGCATCCAGTGGCTGGGCTGCAACTTACAGGCCGCAGCTCTTAAGTATGCACGGTGGTGCAGAGCTAGCTAACACTCGCGCTTCAAAGCAAGAAGTCCCTGGGTTCGATTCCCGACTCGGATGCCTTTCCCATGGCTTAAAATAACCAAAATCGATAGAGGACGCAGTGTTTGGCAAATGTTGGCGTTGGGTTATTGCGTGGCTGCCTTTCTACACCCCTGCCTCTGTGGTTTTCCACGCCTCTGAGTCGTTAGAAGTTATGGATTAGATTATTAGTAATTATAGTGTGGTACATTGGGCGAATCGGAACACGGGGTACTTATATGGAGAACTAGTGCCTGGGGCTGTGAAGTGGTGACCGTGCCATGGAGTGTGGACCTCGGTAATACAGACTCGTGGTTTTATACATCTGAGGTCCGTGTAGTTGATTCTACTACACTACCATCAACCCTCTTAAGCACTCTTCCGGCTTTGTGGTTAGTTCAAACGTTTGTTGTATCGCAGGAACCCCACATCAAGAGCTTTCAAGCTCACAGACTTGGAACACAATCGCCCGTGGGTTGGATACTCTTCTAGTACAACTTACATCATAGCGCAGTGAAACACACGAATTATACATCAATGTACCGTTGTGATTTCTTACAATTAATTAAAACCCGGACAAAGCCTATCTAGAGTTGTAAATGAATATTTATTGTTTCAAAATAAACTTTAAAATCAACAATATAAAACATCTCTTGCAAGATAATCAACAGAGAGCAAGTGGTTTCTACAATATATGATTTGTGTTCAAGTTCAGGGTTTTCTCAAACCATAATCAAGTAAACGAGGAAAAACATTGGTCATCATTATTGCTTGAGATATGACCTGCTGTAGTCGAGGGGTCAATGGCACAAATAGCTGTCGCTGGGCGCAGTGGCACATACATAGGAGGGATCCACTTCCATCGTGGAGACATCCTGGCAAGAAGCACAAAGTGAAAAGGCAATGAGTAATGATCAACATCTCATTTTGCATAAACGTGACTGTGTGTGTGCGCGGTGCTGGGGAGCAGTGGCGTAGTGGTTAGCACAATGCAGGATCGGGAAGTGAAAATTTAGTACACAACACTATAACCCAAATAAAATTCATGACCACGGACAACACCAGAGAAAATAGGTATTTGAACTTGTCCTGGTCTTCACTTAACTCAACTCAGCCTACGTCTAAGTACCAAGCTCGGTGTGAAATCATTAAGAACTGAAAGACAAAAGTGACTGAAGCCTGAGATGGTCAACCCGAGTCTACAATCCTAAACGTGCTGATGGTGTTTACCTTGACTTTCATCTCCTCCTCAGGCATGTGGTAGGTAGAGTACCCACTGTCAACCTGGACAAAGATCAAAGCAAATGCCAATTAGGATTCGAGTCGGTAAAACATCTAATAGGACAACAGAAATAGGACCACAGAACTTGGGCAATTGTCTGTGGTTACCCGCATCTCTGAATCATGCTGTCTAGGCAAAGGAAAACTGTGCATATTCCAAATTCTACACACTTATTACCATGATTTTTGCAAAATTATTATGCTTGTTTACCTAGGAAAGCTTCAGACTCGACTTTTTCAGAAGTGTATTGCCAAGTTTTCGCACAAGTGTGATATTGTTATGGAGAGTGAAATATTCTGAGACACAGTACATGATGGCCGAACCCATTTTAAAAATAGAATTCCTTAAAAAGAATGGCCAAGTTCCCGATATTGCTATTCGCGGCAAGCAGATCAGGTATTCTGGATCAGTAAAAAGCAGGGTGGTGCAGTGGTAACATCTGCGCCTCACAGAAAGAATGGTCTTGCCCGAGGCAGTTCGATTCCCACCTCGAGCACATTTTGTGTGGGGTTTGTGTGTTATCCCCCTGTTCTGCGTGGGTTTCCTGTGGGTTCTCCGGTTTCCTCCCACAACTTAAAATATATCTCATGACACATAACTGCTGAGTACAAGAAACACAATCTCTGCTAGACCTGACGATTCCACATCCAACCTTGCAGGGCGCGGAGTTGCTGCACAAGGCAGCGTACTCGGGAGAGTACTTTTCAACAAATACAGGCAGTCCCCGGGTTACGAACGCCCGACTTACGAACGCCCGTAGTTACGTACCGACCTCCGTAAAGCCTATTATTTAAAAAAATCTAGTTACCTACAATGGTCCGTACTAACGAACGGGCGGACTACTTTGCGCGACGCTCAAAACACTGCGCGTTTTCAGCAGTTTATTATTATTACTGTATTATTATATTTAATATGTTGTAGGCAAAATATATCCTATATACTAAGACAAACATTTCACTGATTGACACTAGATGTGAACCGTACGTAACTGTTCCGACTTACATACAAATTCGACTTATAGACAGATTTAAAAACGGAACTCATTCGTAACTCTGGGACTGCCTGTACACAACGACTAGCCGATCCATCCTGACGCTAGACGTTGTATCCATGCCGATGATATACATGTATCGCTGCCCAAGTCAAGGACTTCACCATTATTGAACTACTCTAACATCAGCACTGGATTGTTATTCTACGACACCCAGCACCAATCACGTGACACCACAGCTAAGGCAACCGAGACTTTTCCACCTCCGGAACCAGGTTAAGACAACTTGGCATTATCTAGAATGGAGTATGGCTTGCTCACGGCTGGAACCCTAGAGCAGACAGCCAGCACCCGGAACAACTCGAGAAGCTCGCGAACGCAACATGGGAGCCACCCCAGGTACACTGCGAGCCACTGCTCATGAACTTTGCTATTCTACGGCGGGTACGCGTATCCAGTGTACGCAGATCGGCTCATGTTAAAGAGCTGCACCCTGTACTAAATTGTACCTGCCAATACACTACCAGATACAGAAAACCAACACATGTGAATTGCCTGGCCGCAGCTGTAAGCCGCCCGATAACGCGGAAAAGCTTAATCCCAACCGGTTTGGGATTGCTTAAAAAATCAACAGCTACATGATTGGCAATGTGAATACAACTCGACACAGTAACCAGATGTCATAAACCCTATCGACACTGCCAAACACCTCACCACTGGTGCAGAGCAAGATAGGTCAACGTGGATATGTTTCAATGGCCTTTAAACAAGATTGGACAGTTCAAAAGTCAATATAAGGAAGTGGGGAAACTGTAGCGGCACCGACGCTCATGAGTTCAGTGAGACACGGCCCACGGAGCATCGACTGTTCTGTTAGCTCCTGGAAGAGCCGGGCTCCTGGAAGAGCCGGGCACAGCTGAGCACCTCCCCACAGCTTCACACCGGGCCCCAGAATCCTCATCATCATCATGAGCCCGACACTGGTTAAACACTGGTCTATGGTGGTGACATGCCGTCCTCTTCGCGGCCCTTGTGCAGCGCTTTGTGACCCTCGGGTGAAAGGCGCTATATAAATTGAAATCATTATTATTATAATCCCAGTTGAGTAATTTGCAGCTAATTATTCGGCATTAGGAGGTTTTGACCAGTACTATTTACAATGTCTTTGTTTACAATGGGAGGAATCCAGAGAACCTTCTTGGTGTGAGGCACAAGTGTTACCACTGCACCACCATGCCACCCACAAAACTCTTAATGATAAATGTGATGTGGATGGTTAAAGGCAACTATGTGGATTCTGCACAATGCTGCGCGACCTCGTTCGGAAGGCAACTGCTCTCAGCCTGGGGGTGCAGGAACGCGAGGCCCTTGGTGGCGTGCCGAGGTGGCACCCAGTCGTTGCCTCTGGTCACCTCCATGGGCACGCCAAAACCATCTTCACACGATCTTGTTCGGGTGCTCAAATCCCACACTGTAGCCCGACCATCGTTACAATGTTCTTCATTGTAGCCACAACCATCAGTTTCATTCGGCAAACCAGATTTTACTTGTTTTTTGAATGCTGGTTCATTTTCAAAGTGTGCGCCACATGTGAATTGTGCAGATGACACTAATTCAGAAGCATTCGATTGTGTTCCAGTGTTGTACGTGCTGCTCATTATTTCAGGCAATTTCAGCTCTCCAGTAAGTTGTGCGTCTATGCTAAATTCCGTTTCTTGCATGTTTTCAGTTCTGTTTCCTTGAAGAGAGAATTCTGCACATACGTACTTCTGGGAGTCAGAAAATGTATCTTCATTGCACTTGTGAACATTTATTGTTGAAAATCTCAAATCCTTAAGATCGCAAGCTTCATCATCCCCAGCATCACCAGTGATATGCGGATTAGTCAACTTTTGCAATTTTACTGAAGCAATAGGCGAAATGATATCCAACACCTGAGGACATGCCACACTGGCAAGAGGGGGAGACTGTGAGTGTGGTGAAGATGGAATGGCCCGGATTTCCGCCTGTTTGGGAGCTTCTGGACTAATCCACACTGTTTGTAGAGATGGGATTGGGGAAGGGTACTTGGTGTTGGTTTGGGAAGTTGGAGTGATCCGTTGGGGTTTGTCAAAGTGAGAATTTGTAGGTGACGGCGAGAGATGATCAGTCCACTTCTCATCAAAGGAAGATACAGCATCTGCCACTTCCTCTGGAAACAAGAAATAGGATTTTTGGGAAAGAAAATGCGTATCATGTTTTGTCTTTTGACGTTAATGTAATAATAATAATAATAATTTTACATTTATAACGCGCACATATTCATTCAATGTCGAAGGTATTCATCGACGAGAGAACGACTCAGAGGCGTGAGGAAAGCGCAGAGAGGCGGAGGAGGCAGCTAGGCGGTTTGCCGGCGCCATATTGCCACACACTGCTTCCTATATATTATGATGTTATCGGCCAAATAATTAATGAGTGTTTTTCTTTTTCTTTTTTTACTAGTGGGAGGAAACCGGAGAACCCGTAGGAAACCCACGCAGAACAGGGGGAGAACACACAAACTCCACACAGAAAGGCGCCCAAGCCGAGATTCGAACCCGGGACCTTCTTGCTGTGAGGCGCAGATGTTACCACTGCGCCACCCTGCCGCCCATTAAAATAAACAGTGAAATTTACGATTTTGTTCCAGTTTATTAATGTTTATTGCTGTTTTCCACCTCTATTTTCTGATTATTTTTAAAAAAACCTCATTAAATAATTGGCTGATAACATCATAACATATAGGACACAGTGCATGGCAAAATGTTGGCCTCAGTAAACTGCCTAGCTACCTCCTGTGCCTCTGTGGTTTTCTTGCGCCGCTGAGTCATTCTCTCTTTGAATGAATACGTACCTTCTAAATCGAATATGTAGGCATTATAAATTGCATTTATTATTAAGTCCAAACATTCCCATTGACATGTTAACTTGACTTGCTACAAACCCCCCCATAACTTGTCAGATGCATCGTAAAAACTATTGCTCCTACTATTTAATGCATGTTCTACACTGGGGATTTTAGAATAATGATGTATGTTTGTTTCAGCAGTGCAGCACTGCTTAGCTCTGATGAGGAGGCGTGAAGGCCTTGTAGGCCTGAGTAGTTAAAGTTCTGGACAAAGGGTCACCCATCTCAGCCAGGTACTCAGCGAGACAAAATGTTCTGCCTTCACCAATCAGCAGTGGCCAGCATGGTGAAGTGTGAGCAAACCCTTCCCTGACCAGCACACCTAAATCAAGGAAAGCTTCAGTGAGTATCAAGACTCTTTTTCAGGAGGGTCCTGTTAGGTTTTCACAACAGTGGGTGACAAATGTCATGTGTTTTGTAATAGTCATTTTGTAATTTTCAAAATTTCAAAATTGTTGCTTGGTACAGTGGCCTATTCTTCCTCAAATTACATCACAGGATCTTTAACGTCCATCGTGAAACTGGCAGTGGGTAAATATATTGTGGTAAATACACCTGCAGTATCATCCAGGACGGTTTGACAGAGTTTAATACCACGAACCACTGCAACAAGCAAAGAATGTGCTACCAAAGGGCCACATCACTGGCATTATAAATGTGTGGGGTGTTTAAGATCTGTGCCAGTACCACGCATATGTATGGGAGAGGGGAGGCTGGAGGGATCTTCAGTCTTAACATGCACTTCTTCTGAGTCTGGCGTGCATACACACATCGAGCCGTAGCTCGCCTGGATGGGGCTCGATGAAAACTGCTCCTGAAATGCAAACCCTTTTATTAAAGCAGTTGCCAATTTAAGTCCATCGACCAATGGCCAAAGACACCAAGTTATTCGAATAGCATTTGTTTCAACCAGGAAAACCATGCCCCAAATTCGACTTTTGTGAGTTTCACCAGCAAAGTGCAGTCTGGTCAACAAAGGGAATCGTTAATGAACGTGCAGTAGGTTTTCACAGTTTAACTGGTAATTGATTTTTGTCTTACGCCACTATGTGATGATCTGGTCAATTTTGACCTGGAATTTATTCCGACTTTGTGGATATTGTCCTGAAGATGCTTGATTTAATTTCAAAAAAAAATTAATCAGTAATTGCTAAATTTAGTTGCGAAAATTGATCTTCAATCTACCAGGGGGTTGAAGAAAACTAATATTTATCGGATTAAACACTTGTACACGTGACAATTTAATTTGCGTGGCCATAACGGTTAGTGGAGTATTTTAGGTCATTGAACCAGGAAATCAATCGTGAATCAAATAGGATCATGTTGTCTGGTTTCAAAGACAAAGTTCTCCTTACAAACACCAAGGGAGGTGATTTAAGTTTAGTGGCGCACAGAAACATTACACTACATGATACAAAATCGTAATCTGCAAGCATACATTTGAATGCACGAAACACATAATTCAACTCACACATAGTATGATTTGTAAATATCAGTTACAAAGAATGTAGGCAGACATTTAAAATCACTTACTGTGTTGTGCATCCCACGTTCAGATGAACGATCCTTCATCTGCGGTGTAGCCAGAGTGGGGCTCGAGTGGTTTGTTTGAAAGGGAGGGGGGGTGTGCACAGATTGCGTTGAATTGCTGCAGGTGCTGTCTTCTGTATTGTCCACAAAGAGCTTCCTTCGGAGGGAGAGCCCACTGCCATCACTACAAAGACTGTCTTCACGGCGCCGAAAGTCTGCTGCACAAATATAAAACAGATTACAGTGGTCCCTCGCTTTACGATGGCCTCACATTACGATGAAATCACTTTACAATATACGCTCCATAAGAACATTAGTATCACATTATAATCAAATTTAACTTTACCATACGTGTTACGATACGGCTGCGCGTGAGCGTGGGTGGCATGGCAGCCAATCAGCTATGCACATGCATGCCGCTTGGGTAGCTTCTCAGCCAATAGCAGCGCTTTTTAGTGTTTACATCTCAACTTCCAAGGTCCTGGAACGAATTACCATAAAACAATGTAAAGTTTAATTGGTTTCGCTTTACGATACGTGTTCTGGAATGGATTAATATCGTAAAGCAAGGGACCAATGTATTTTCCACATTGACATAGTATTGGACCAGGTGTCTTAAAACATCAATGTGATGTGTCCTAAAACAGTGGCGTATAAAAACACTACTTGATAAAACTAAACGTGAAGCAGTCACGTTGACTGATGATCTAACCTGGTTCACTCATTCCAGTCACTCGCTTACCAGCAGTGGTCACCTACATCGCTATTATCATGATTTTGCTTATTAATTCCTTGGTCCCTGTTGAGTCTACCAGCCTGACTTCCATCTCATCCACACTGTTCAGCCACCAACCACCACACTGAGTCGAAACAATAAACTGACCCAACAACAATAACAACTGCCGTTTGCCACTAAGTGGTGGTGACGTCACTACTGCGGCTGTGCCAGGCCTTATGCACCTTGACGCCATGTGAAATGTCCAAGGCCCACCCACAGATCACGGGACAGACCCAGCTGTTGTGGGTTGCCTGGCTGAGATGACTCAAATGCACCACCTGTGCCCCCTACTGTGCCAATTTGCTGTGTTTAGCCACCCGGCACTCTGCTCACTATTGTGAGTGTTGCTCCTCTGGCCTCCACTGTTGCTGGTGGGCGACTGCCTGCCATTTCCCAGTACTGTCCTTCATAGGGTTCGATCTTGACATTGCTGGTACCAGTCTTCAGGAAGTCCACTCAGCTCGAGGTCCTCCTGTGCCACATCAGCCCATCTCTTCTCTAGCTGGTGCCGTGCCCGTTAAGTCCCCTCTATCTGGCCAAACGGAAGCTGCTTGGGCATGTGGTGGATGGGCATCTGGGCTACATGACCCAGTGAACGACGGTGTTTAGTTGTTATTTCACTGCAGTAGCTAAGCGTGTGCTTGTAAAGTGTGTGTCCACTCACCCAACAGTGCTTCCAGGTCAAATCCCATTGGCAGGGAGATTGTTGTTTGGCATGCCACTGCACACAGGTTCAAACAAAACAACACCACAAACACAATCATAAGGTTATTCCAAAAAAGCAACAACACTTGGCAGGAATATGGCTGTAACTCTCCCTGACTGTATGAGCCATCATGAGACGATAGCGCCCCAGTGGCTCAGCGGCCAGCGAAGGAGCGGCCCACAATCGCAAGGTCGTGCATTTCAAATCCCGGGTGGGGATTGACTCAGCCCACCATCCAGCGGGTCGATAAAATAAGTACTACTTTGATGGGACGTCAACATTGGTTGTCCTAGAAATATACTTGAAGATGTGCATTGCCTCAATGCTCATTTCATCAGGAAATCACTGACTTTTAAATAAGAAAATGAAGGCCAATTGGCACACCGATGTGTGAGATGGTGTAAGTGTGGGTAGTGGTAGTGTAGCAGTTAGCACGCTGCCCTCCTGACCTTGTGACCCGACTTTGATTCCCGCTAATGGCCAACACCAGTTACGATTTTCTGATCTGGTCCTCGGCCTTGCCTACGTCGACTCAGCCTCAAATGAGTACCTTGTGCAGTGTGAAAACATTGCCATTAGGGAGAGAAAGGTGGCTGGGCATGGTGCTGACCGCCCACCCTCTTATGTGCTGTGTTGGCATTTATCTTGTCTTTGTGTGTGCATGTGCATTACCGTCACATGTCTTGCCAAGATTTGTTGAGGGTTTGGCTGTAGGTGACTCTTCCAGTGGGTCCATGGCTTTGGAAAAGAAACACGCCATCAGAAACCAAACGTGTACACATTCAGTGACACGTCGACAAATACTTAACAACTTAACAATTCACCCGTTAGTTGTCCATGTGATAGGATGCAGTTGTTTAAAAGTGTCAACCGTAAATATTTGACATTGACAACAGCTATTTGCTTTGTCATAAATAGGTTGGCAGGTCAATGAGAATTTGTTTTAATATTGTTGTTTAAACGTGCAGAGCTGTGTGGGGTGGGAACGTGGTCACTGAGAATGGAGCGAGTGAGACGGCTGTGTTTGAGGTGTGGATATCGAGAAGGATACAGAAAGTGAACTGAGCAGAGACGAAAACCCACTAAAACAGCTTGAATGGCGTCATTATCATTGATAGAAAATTTACAACGCATGTCATCAGAAGAACTATAGTCTAAGAGGGGACAGTTGATGAATAAGGACTTCACAGAAGCAAGAACGGAAGGAAAAAGCATGAGAGGAAGGCTGAGGCTTGGGATGCTGGAAGAGCCGTTTGTGGAAATGAAGAGAAGGCCAGAGGACAGAGAAGGCCGAGGAAGTTTGCAGCCAAGGACCTGCTGCTAATGCACAGCACAAAAGAAGATACGGTTACTGTTTTGTAGTCAGGATTTGTATCGACTGGTTTGCGATGGGGCATTTAGTGACGTGCTGTGCGCTACTGCCTCACGTGAGTTTGCGTATTGCTTGCGCGCCGGCTCTTTGTTGTCGCTCTGCGTCCACGGCGATGGGACGATTGCTCCTCTGGAGAAAAACTACACGAGCACGCGTAGCCGCGAGGTAACAACATTCCCGCAAACATTCCTCACACAGCACCGGCAAAATAACTATTTATCATCATAACCACCACCAAATAACATAACAATCTGTACTCATAACTGTAATAACATTATGAGTACAATATATTATGTTATATTACCAAAGTGTGAGTGTGCAATCAGCGCAAGCTGCCAGCTACGGCATAAATTGAAAACGTGGACACACAACACGTGGGCGGCAGGGTGGTGCTGTGGTAACATGTGCGCCCCGCAGAAAGAATGGTCTTGCCCGAGGCGGTTCGATTCCCGCCTCTATGCGGTTTCCTCGCACCCCTAATT
>JAZEWU010000007.1:11516409-11548138 GCA_036362915.1 Geotria australis | reverse complement strand
CCTCAAGGCCCACTTTATGTCTGGTCTCCACGGGCCACTCGGTGTTGCTCACGGCCCAACAGTTCAGAATGGCTGGCCTATGGGTCAACTGCCTGATGTTATTGGCCACAATCCACATGAAAGAGGTTCGTTTTAATCCCCCAATGCAAGCAAGAGCGATGCACCCACAAACCACATTCATACCATCTTGAAATTCTTTAATGATTATAAAAAAAAACCATTACTAATGATTACGTACTAAGAATTTTACAAAATCAAAATCCAGTCATTAAGATACAACCAAAGTTCGGTAGAGTATATACTTACAGAATTAATGTGTAACACTGATATATGCTTAGTTCCAAAATATGAATACCACTTAAGAAAACTGATCACAACTCAGTATGGGTACATGACCAAAGTTCGGCGTAACATGAGAATAAAAACCCTGCGTTCACAGTGGGATACGTCAAATGTGGAATCCCCAAGCACGCGGGATAATGGTATTATCCACACACACACCCTGCAAACTCTGTGTATGGCAATGTTCCGAGATGTGGCCGGAGTATGGGAGCCGTGGTGAGCCCCTGGAAGCTGTCAGCACCTCTCCAGCCGTGATGTTGATGCATCCCGTCAAATGGGGAAGTCGTGTAGTACACCGTCGGGGCGCCTCGCACATCATCTCAAAGTGTCACGCGAGACATCTGGCGGTCCATACCGCCACATGTTGTCTCTTCACCACGAGGTTGTCACGGACTGGAAATCCTCAGTCACGTCGCAGTCACATTTGTAACAGAGTGCCGGAGTTGGTCTTTCATCATGTGATGTTCTGTGACATTAAAAGTTACTTTTCTTTACCAGCACACAAGTATGACCTGAACATGTTTTACTTTGGTGAGCGTTAAGTCTCACACGCTGTGGATGTGCTGGCGTGGTTGTCCAACCTTTCCTCCCACTCCAACGCAGCTTTTGATGGCTGGGCAGAAAGAGGTGGCAGAGGGTTTCATGAAACCTGCACAACTGTCACTTTTGAAGGTAGAATAGAACCAGGGAACGCTGGATTTAAAATCAGAGACATACATTATTTGTAAAGATGTAATTCAAAATCGATCACAAATAAGCCGAGTAAAAGGCAAAAACCTCCCCTTGATATGTGCAAACTTCGTGCGATTTCAATATGAAAGTAAGAATTTATGAAGGCAGATTACAGATTACTGCATGTATTGTGCTTCTCAGAAAGAAGATGTCGACACATAAATATTCAGGTCAGACATTTTAGGCATCATCGAAGCAGAATTTCGAGAACATTTACTCCAGGGTGTAACTTCATACATGCACAGGTTGAAAATGTAAGGCAATTATGTCTTGTTTTAGATTAGGAATGGAGGATTTCTCAACGATTACACCGAATGTTCCAATAAAGCACTTCGTGTCTCTACTTAATAATAATGATACAGATTAAAACGTGTGCAAATTCTATGCCTGGTCATGGTCGAGACACACACAGAGGTGTAGCGAGAAAACCGCAGAGGAGTCAGCCAGGCAGTTAGCCGGCGCCAACCCGCCAAACACTGCTTTCCTATATATCATGTTATTGGCCAATTCATTCATGAGTGTTTTTTGGTTGTAGGAGGAAACCGGAGAACCGGGCAAAAACCCACGCAGAACAGGGGAGAACACACAAACTCCACACTAAAGGCGCACCAGGCGGAAATCGAACCACCTTGGGCAGGATTTTCATTCTGTGAGGTGCACCACAATTTAGCTATTATTATTATATTCACATTTGTATTACATTGTAGCATTTATACTAGGTTTGTTATGTTAAAATGTTCTTTAAAGTATTGTGCAGTTGGCACATCTCGCTGTAAGTAAGGTCAGTCACCTTTGCTCAAGAGGCAAAGTGGTTTCACGGGTCTCCATGACGTTATTTCATCTCCTGATTAAAATAAATAAGACTGAGTCTGAGTTTTCTAATTTTATGCCCGTGTTTTTATTTACAGCACCTATCTCTTGAAACTAGGGTTTGTCAAGTGCAGGGATGCGATTCAAAATAAACCAGAAATAAAGCAAAATACTCTTTCACTGCTTGGCAAAAACCTCACCTTGCAAAGTTCAATCTTCAAGCCATTTCAAATGCTGGCGGCTCCAGTTTCTGAAAATAATAATTTCAAAACGTCAAGTCAAATCATGAAAATGTCAGTTTAATCTTGCAGGAATGCATCAAGGGCTGTGCTCCAACGAAGATAAAGGGTGTCGACACGCAAAATTCAGGTCAGGCATTTTAGGCATCATGGAAGCAGAGCGTTTGGAGAAAACATGCAGAGCGGGGCCACCGAGGCAACCGCCCCGGTGGCCCCGCCCACGCTACGCCACTGGCAGAGCCATGTACCTATGTGTATGTTATCAATACACTTAACTTCACAGTACTGTATTTACGAAAACCTTAGCACACAATTCACACGACTAAAATATTTATATTTACCTGCATTTTGGAAACCTTCAGGCCAGGATTCTAAAAATAAGGACAGCAGCGTTTGTTACAAGAAATTCACCTTCCCAACTGTGTTTGACACCTCCCATCATCGACACGGCTTACCCGGGGGGTTACCACCATCTCGGAAGCATTTGTTCCAGGACAAGCACACTATCGAACATACACACGATTATAGCCGATGCTAAATATGGCTCTCGCGCAGCAGTGTGTGTGTACACGCAACAACCGCCATTCGCCACGAAGTGGCGGTGACGTCCCCACGGCACCTGTGCCAGGCCAGGTGCACCTTGAGGAAACGCAGTGTCGAAGGCTCCCTGACAGGTCACGGGACAGACCCAGCTACTATGGGGCACCACCTCTGCTCCCTACTGTGCCAACTCGCTGAGTGTTATCCGCCCAGCGCTCGGCTCGCTGCTGTGAGCGTCGCTCCTCCGCCTTGTTGGAGGGCGACTGCCTCCAACTGTACAAACAGTACAGACCCCCTCCTGTACTGGGGGGGAAGTCAGTACACACATGTACTGTATATGCACAGCACATGTACTGTACAGGGGGGTCTGTACAGTACGTGTACTGTACATGGTTGTTGGTTAGCAGGACCATTAACAAGAATAAGGCCCGAACAAATGTTTGCTTCATATTGCCGCCCCCGTCATAACACGGGATGGGTTGTTAACGTTTTATAACAATGTGACTTAGCCTTACTCCAAAAATACACATTTTTACTACGTTCACTACGATGAATTGCACATTCGCCCGCAAATAAAACCTTACCGCGCTGCGGGAGCGTCTCGAACACTTGTAGAAACTGCGCTGCGCTCGATTCGCTTCCTTTCTGTAAGTCGGAATCACTTAACTCGCCGGTAAACGAAGCGTTTAAAGATTTCAGTTTCAGATCGGCTTTCATACGCCTCAACATTGTGGTTTTGGGAATCCCGAGCTCGGACGCTCTTTTTCGTAGCGACTTTTCTGGGGAGCTCTCCACCGACTCGGCGACCGCTGCACATTGCTCTACCCGCTTGGAGGGTCTCCCAGTCCGCTTCTTGTCCAGTATCGACCCTGTGGAGAACAGCTTCTGCTCCCATCTCAGTATCGTCCATTTCGGTGGAGGTTCTTTGTTAAATCTTTCACAAAAATCCTCCCGAACATCTTTCATAGTTTTCCCGGTGTGTGATCGTTCATGTGCCCAGATGCTCATGACAAGCCGTTCTTCGATGGTATAAGAACTCGTATCAACCATCTGAAATAAACAAGGCGTTGCGCAAAGCATACGTTAATAAAGCGCAGAGCGTGTCGCGCACACTATAATCACAGTACCTCACGTGGGGAAGTATGGCCAGCGACCTCCACACAACCCGCAGCCAGCTCGTACAACGTAGAGTGCGCGCAGAGAGGAGTGTTTGCCCGGAGAGCGGGTGGGTGGCGTGAGTACAGGGAGCGGGTCCGGTCCGTGTTTCGAGGCGTGTTTGGGTGGAGGGAGCGGGTGAGTGCTGCGTATAGTGCTCGTGTCAATGTAGGGAGCGGGTGAGTTGCGTGTATAGAGTAGTGAGTGTACCGGGTGAGTGCGCGGTGTGTGTATGAGGGTTGCTAAATAGGGCGCCGTGTGCGTAGCGGAGAGAGTTGCAAACAGAGACCCGCGGTCCGCTCCGCTCCATGGCGGCCTTGCCACGTGTCGTCCCCACGTCGGCTGACGTCAACTTGCTCCGGACGATGTCGTCACCCGCAGAGTGCTCGCAGCGACGTCACGACGTGTGGATGACGCGTAAATATTTGGTGACGCGGGTTCACATTAGCGGGATGATGTCACGTGGATAGGATGAGCTCACCTCCCGGACGGGCGTCGTAACGCGGGGCGGTGTGACGCGGCCGGTGTCGCGGCGGCGCCATGACCCCGATGGAGCGCCTCGTCAAGGCGTTCGAGACGCTGAAGGCGTCGCAGGGCGCGGGGCCTGCGTGGGATGCGGACGAGCCGGGCCCGGGCAAGACGTGAGCTCCGCGTGTCGCCCACACGCACCGCGCCCTGCATGGCGCGGTGCACTACCGCCGCCTCCTCCTCCTCCTCTCACCGCAAACGCACTCTACCTCACTCTACTCACATAACACGAACTGTACACGTACTGCACTTACAGCACACGCACTGCACGCACTGTACTCACAGCACTGTACGCAGCACGCACTGTACTCAGCACACTGTATGTACTAACGCCGCACTATGCTCACCCCGTACCCGCACTGTACGCACGCCGCACTGGGCACGTGACACGTCACTCACTGTGCGCCTGGCACAGCAGTCAGACCATTCTACCTGGGTCTGTCCCGTGACCTGTCAGCGAGCCTTCGACACTGCGTGGCCTCAAGGTGCACCTGGCCTGACACAGGCGCCGTGGTGACGTCACCGCCGCTTAGTGGTGAACGGCGGTTGTTGCACTGTAAACATACGAAAATGTTGCTGATTTTCCAAGTCATACCCAGCAGCGGCGGCAGCCGGGGTCGCTCCCCGACTGGATGAAGGCCACCGTCTCTAACGCGGTGTTCAAACACCGTATACGAACAGATATCGTCCCGCCGCCTCTCCAACACAGATGGGCATCGAGCTTTCCTGGATATTGTAGGAAAGATAACTGTACTGATGTAGGTTTTCACTGGGCGCGGCCCACTGGGCGAGAGCTAGAGGCCGACCCAGGACACGCTGGAGGGATTATATCCTTCGGATGGCCTGGGAACGCCTGGGAATCCTCCAAGAAGAGCTGGAATCTGCTGCTGAGGAAAGGGATGTCTGGTCCACTCTCCTTGGACTGCTTCCACCGCGACCCTCACCAGGACAAGCGGTTTAGAAAATGGATGGATGGATTTTATTGGCCCCAGAGGCTTGATGGCCAGTCAATCCCCAGTTAGGTCACGAACTCAAAACGTTGCAATTGTGAACGGCGTGAGAAGAACGCTGTGGACGTGGAGTGGTGCGGCCAGTTCCAGAAAACGCCTTCTATCAAATCTCTCCCCCTATTCTCAATCTGAGAGTAATTGGATCTTGAATCTGTGCTGCATTTAGGGTTATTACTGCTTGTGAGCACTCATGGGACATTTGAAACGCTCTGGCGTGGGACTGAGGTGACCCAGAACAGTGTAACATCTAACAACGCAATGCCCGATTCACAAATACGAGTGTCACCATCGCATGGTTACACTCCGCTACTCGTCACCCAATTATGTGGCTCTGTCACCTCAACGTAAAATCACAGTTGTAGCTCTACAGCGTTAACAGCCGTACGAAGGAGACAGGTGTGTGTCGCAGCCGGGACGGGACGTTCTGCGTATGCGTGATCGCCTTCCCACAAGTGGGCTCCAGGTGTCTCGTATTTATAAATACTCTATTCTTGTTTCATTGTGTAGGAAAAAGGAAGGTCCTGCTAATAAGAAGGATCGAATCTCGTACTGCCAGACCATTGCCGAGACCATCATTTCGTCGACGGTGAGGTAAGCGACGTCAGCGTTGCTGAATTTCCGTGCAGTGTTTCTTCCACTTAACGCTGGGTGGATGATACAGGAAGCTGTTTGAATGGCCTTTTCATCAGGCTCCGGTTTGAACGCCACATGCACTAAGAATAATAATAATTTTACATTTATAGCGCGCACATATTGATTCAATGTCAAAGGTATTAATTCTACGAGAGAACGAATCGGATGTGCGAGGGAAGCGCAGAGAGGCGGAGGAGGCAACAAGGCGGTTTTCCGGCGCCATATTGCCACGCTGCTTCCTGTATATTATGATGTTATCGGCCAACTAATTAATGAGTGTTTTTTTTAAGATGTGGGAGGAAACCGGAGAACCCGGAGGAAACCCCACGCAGAACAGGGGGAGAACACACAAACTCCACACAGAAAGGTGTTCCAAGGCGGGAATCGAACTGCCTCGGGCAAGACCATTCTTTCTGTGAGGCGCGGATGTTACCACTGCGCCACCCATTGCGCTGCTCCTCCAGCCGTTGTTGGTTTTGTCTCTGTCTCACTGCTGCCCATTTTCTTATCCCTTTTACTACTTGTTCAGTTCTGTTACGTTTGTGGTCTGAACAAGGCTAATAGTTTTTGGGCGGCAGGGCCACCCTGCAACCTCTGCACCTCACAGAAAGAAAGTCGTACCTTCTTCTTTGCGATTCTTCGAAGCACGATGGTCAGCTTCTGGACATCGTTGTCTTTTAGCTCGGCTTCGAATTGTTTGGTAGAATTCGCAGGTAATGCCAAGTATTACTTGACAGGGATCGCGATGTGAACGCTTCTACCTTGTTTGATTCCCACTTCGGGCACCTTTCTCTGTGGAGTTTGTGTGTTCTCTCCCCCTGTTTTACGTGGGTTTCGTCCGGGTTCTCTGGTTAGTTCCCACAACTAAAAAAACCCACTCATTAATTAATTGGCCGATAACATCATAATATATAGGACGCAGTTTGTGGCAAAATGTTGGTGCTGGAAAACCGCCTGCCTACCACCTCCACCTCTCTGCAGTTTCCTCCTACCTCTGAGTCGTTTTTTCATCGAATTAATACCTTCGACATTGAATGAATATGTGCCACGCGTTATAAATAGCATTTATTATTATTATTACATGCAATGGTTTACACGCCTGTGTGTGTTTCCACGGATCCAGAAATTCCTCGGACTTTCCTAAGTTTCTGGGGATTGCCGTGGAGACGTTCCTGTTGTGCTGCGATGACGCGGAGGCAGACGTGAGGATGGTGGCCGACGAATGTCTCAACAAGGTCATCAAGGTGATGCTCGTGGAGCTACAGTCGCAGTAATCGCAGCACACCGCTTAGAGGAGGGCGCCGCGGCCCGTGGGGGCTTGTGGCGCACTCTGCTTGCGGGCGTGGTGGCGCTGTGTGCGTGTCAGGGGAGCGGTGGCTCGGTGGTTAGAGCGCTGCGCTACGAACCTGGCGACCCCCGAGTTTGAATCCCGCTCGCGGCCAACACCAGTAACTATTTCCTGAACCACTTATGGGCCTTCCCTAGGTTGACTCGGCCTCAAATGGGTACCCAGTACGGTGTGTAAACATTGCTAGTAGGGAAACAGAGGTGGCCGGGTGTGGTGCTAACCACCCACCTCCTCGTGTGCCGTCTCGACCTTCATAGGTGCTCGTTAACTGCACTTTACCCTATAGTCTGTTAAAGCTGTTCGGGGGATCTTTGTCTTCACTGTATACATAGGTCACTCCAGACCGCCGGTTGTCACCTCACCCACATACGATGAAACCAAATTGTAGGCCTTCATCAGTGCCTCACAGAAAGAATGGTCTTGCCCGAGGCGGTTCAATTCCTGCGCTTTCCTCGCGCCTCTGAGTCTTGCTTTCGTCGAATGAATATCTTTGGTATTGAATGAATATGTGCGCGTTATAAATGTAAATAATTATTAGTGCCTGTCTCGCGGTTATACACACCCCTGCAATAGTAATGAGGAATTTTCACCCATGACCGGTCTGTTAAAGGCGATGAGCTCCGTGGCGAGTGAGTGGCGGCGCGAGTGAGTGGCGGCGCTATGTGGTGGCTCGTGCGCTGTGAGCGGGCATGGGGGCCGCGTCTCACGCCGGCCGCCGTGTCGGCCCTGTGTGACGTAGGCCCTGATGGACACGCACGTGGCGAGGCTGCAACTTGAGCTCTACAAGGAAATCAAGAAGGTGACGACGACATCACGAAGCGTTCGTCTCGCGGCTGCAGCTGTCGAGACGCTTCTGTTAAATCCTTCACGATCTGGACTTTATTGTAAATTGCGTTTGGTAATCGGAGGGGTTGAGTGAGCGGCTGTCTTGTGGTATGCTCCTACATAGTTGACAAAGGTAATTTCCCGGATATAAATGGCGTCTGTATCTTTAGGTATGCACGGCGCAGCAATTCGTGTGGGGAGCGGCAGTGTAGCGGGAAGCGCGCTACTCTACGAACCCAGCAACCCAAATTCGATTCCTGCTTGCAGCCAAAAACAGTTTCGATTTTTTGAATCAATTCTGGGCCTCCCCTAGGTCAACTCGGCCTCAAATTAGTATCTGGTGAGGTGTGTAAACATTGCCACTAGGCCACCCACCCCCTCGTGTGCTGTGCCGGCCTTTATAGGTGATCGCTATCAGCACTTAACCTTGCAGTCTGTTAAGGCTATACGAGGGATCTTTGTCTTTGGTTCAGTGTGATAATTATCAGCACATTGTGGTGTGAACACCGCAATCCGAGTTCGATTCCCCATCATGGGCAACCTTGGTGACGATGTTCTGAACCATTCCTGGGCCTCCCCTCAGTCCACTTGGCCTCAGATGAGTTCCCGGTGCCGTGTGTAAACATCGGCACTCGTGGGGCAAAGTTGGCCTTGAATAGTGCTGGCCACCTACCGCCTGAGTAAAAATAACAATCTGTTTACTCTCGAAGAGAGGGAGAACAACTCGGAGGCACAGGGAACTCCAGAGAGGTGGGAGGGGGGAAGGCAGCCATGTGGTAATCCGGCACCAACATTTCCCCGACACTGTCCTCTATATATTAAGATAGCATTGGCCAAATAGTGTTTATATTCTGTAAAATATACAAGGTTTTACCTTTTCTGGCAATGACAGAAGTGTTAAGATCTTTTTGCAAAAGTGCCAATAGTGTTTATATTTGTTGAACACATGCTCGCCAACAGCACTTGCCCCAACACAGTCTGTTAACGGCAATGCGGGGATCTGTGTGCGTGTGGGTCGTGTCGGGCCGCAGAACGGGAGCTCCCGCAGTCTCCGTGCCGCCCTGTGGCGCTTTGCCGAGCTGGCGCATCTCATCCGCCCGCAGAAGTGCAGGTAACGGTTGTGCGCCAGCGGTGGCTCCAGCGCCTGCTTCACACACACGGGCCTTCGGTCCTCGTTTCGTGGTCACGCGATTAGTGGTGCCTCGCTACGTGCTGTGGGGGAAGCGCGTTTCGTCAGCAGAGCGGCCGTGCTGCTGACCGACGCGCGTGACGGGTTCACGGCTCCGTCGCTTCACGGAGCTTGCAGTGCCAGTGGCGGATTGTGCCCCGTGGCTTAGTGGAAACGCGAGCAGCTCGCTATCCGAATGTTATGAGATCGCATCTCCGGTACGTAAAATGTGGGGAAGTCAGCAGTGGTTGTCCTATGGATAGTTCTAATAATAATAATTACAAATTGTAGCGTTGACATATTAATTCAATTTGGAAGGTATTCGAAAAGAGAATGACTCGGAGGCGCGAGAAAACCGCAGAGAGGCGGGAAAGGCAGCCAGACGGTTTGCCGGCGCCAACATTTTGCCACACACTGTGTCCTTTATATTATGATGTTGCTGCATGTGTGGTGTCGTGTTGTCTAGTTTTACTGCTGAGCTGTGTGTCGAGTTGCTGCTGGTGCTTGCATTCTAACCCCAGGCCATCCGGATGCTGAGCCACCCCAATACCTGCCCATGCCCCACCAACACCTGACCCTGCCCCACCAACACCTGACCCTGCCCCACCAACACCTGACCCTGCCCCACCAACACCTGACCCTGCCCCACCAACACCTGCTGCTGCCCCCTCCTATCCCATTCAACCTCTCCCCCCCACCTACCTCCAACCGCATTGGACATTACCACCAACATGCACAGTGAACGCTGCCAAACAGAGGAACCCATTGCTGCTGCGCTGCCATGCATGTCACTTATACTTGCCGTCTATGCATATGCTATTCGTACTTGTTATCATATCATAGTATTCTTAACTTTTTTTTCTTTTAATACTTAAGCTTGCATATTATTTCACATTGATTTGCAAGGAGTTGAAAGAGAGAACGGGAACAAATCATCTCACTGCCGTGTATCTCACGTGTACGTGATGAATACACCTATAATAATGTATATTTGTAACACGCGCCTATTCTCTGGGCGCGTTGCGCCCGTTGATTCGGAGACGCGGAGCCTGGCTCAGTCGGTTTGTTGTTTTTTTAAGGTTGTGGGTGCCGCGACCGAGAAACGGCGTTGTGCGTGAGTGCGGAGTGTGGAGTAGGTGCTGTGATGAGTTGCGTAAAGTGCGGGATTGTGTATAGGCGAGTGGCCGGAGTAGCGATGCGAGGTATTTAGGGTGTCCTGTGTGGGTAGCGCCAGTGACTTGACATTCCCGCCACCGCTGCAGGCCGTACATGCTGAACCTGCTGCCATGCCTGGTGCACGTTAGCCGCCGCGCCGAGGAGCCCGTGCAGGAGACGCTGGCGGGCGCCGTGCCCAAGATGGTCAGCGTGCTGGGCAGCTTCACCAACGACGGCGAGATCAAGGTGAGACCGGTTGTCGGCCTGCAGGCCCGCACGCCAAGAGCGGTGACGTTACCCGGGGCGTTTTAAGTCAAGTTTATCACAATCACGCGAGGTGCTTGGCATTGAGAGTCCTTGTTCCCGTCCTTTCTCTCAACCCTGTGCAAAACAATTATGTGCAATAACATCCAAGCTTAACTATTACAAAGAAAAGAAGGCTTTCGTGACCAATGTTATCCATAGTCTAGTTGTTTTTTATGAGTTAGGTCACGTGAAAAGTGTATAAGTGTCGTAAACCCGTCGGTATGTTTGAGAGCGAGCGAGCCTCCAACACTTACAACGAAGGTATGACGTTTCGCTGATGGTTGCAACCAGCTTCATTTCAGATCCTGCTCCTGATGAAGCTTATTGGGGAGCGGTTTGAGGAGCGGTGTGGTGATGTGCTGTGTACTGGCTGCAGACGTTGCTGCGTGCGTTTGTGCTGAACCTCAAGTCGAGCTCGGCGGCCATGCGCCGCGCGGCCTCCACGTGTGCCGTGGCCGTGTGCCAACACTCACGGCACCCGCACGTCTTCTACGCGTGGCTGCTCTCCGTGCTGCTGGGTGAGCCTCGTCACTTCGCCTCTCACATCGTCACCTCTCTCTCCTCATCTCGTCACCTCTCTCTCCTCGTCGGCTCTCCTCACCGCGTCGCCCCCTCCTCACCTCGTCTCTCCTCACCTCGTCTCTCCTCACCGCGTCTCTCCTCACCGCGTCTCCTCTCCGCCGTGTGTGTGTGTGTGTGTGTCGCTGCAGGCTTGGTGACGCCACTGGGCGAGCCGCGCGTGTCGTCGCTGCTGCTGGGCGTGCTGCACTGCCTGCGCGCCCTGGTGCCGCACGTGCAGCAGCCGGCCGCCGACACCGGCCTCAAGGGCAGCTTCGGCGTCACGCAGCGCGAGGCCGACGCCGGCGTGGCCCCACACATCCTCGTTCAGGCGAGGAGACCGCGACCCCCTCGCGACCCCCTCGCGACCCCCTCGCGACCCCCTCGCGACCCCCTCGCGACCCCCTCGCGACCCCCTCGCGACCCCCTTGCGCGCGTCCTTGCGGAGCCGTGTCGCGCTGCTCGGCTCGCGCCGCTCGGCTTGCGCCCGCTGACGACGAGCGATCCATCGTATATATATCTCTTTTACGAGTTAGGAGTGTTGCTGTTGCAAGGGTGGCACAGTGTAAGTAACATCTGCGCCTCACAGAAAGAATGGTTTGCACGAGCAGGTTCGATCCCCGCCTTGGGCGCCTTTCTGTGTTGAGTTTGTGTGTTCTCCCCCTGTTCTGCGTGGGTTTCCTCCGGGCTCTCCGGTTTCCTCCCACAACTTAAAAAAAATACTCATTAGTTAATTGACCGATAACATCCTAATATATCGGAAGCAGTGTGTGGCAATATGGCGCCGGCAAACCGCCTGGCTGCCTCCTCTGCCTCTCTGCGCTTTGCTCGCACCTCTGAGTCGTTCTCTCGTCGAATGAGTACCTTCGACAGTGAATGAATATGTGCGCGTTATAAATGTACAATTATTATTAAATTATTAAATACCACGCGTCATATTACAGCACGATAACGAGCGGCGGTTTCCCGGCAGGTATACGAGGTGACGCTGTTCTACACGCAGCACCCGGAGCACAACGTCGCCACCACCGCCCTCGAGATGCTGCAGCAGCTGCTGCGCACGCCGCCCGGCGCCCTTCAGCTGGCGCTCACCACGCCCGGCGGGATCCGCCGCCCATTGCCGTGCGCGCGGCGCTCCGCCAGTGCATCCAGCCTCGTCGGTACGGCGGGCCTCGTCGGTATGGCGGGGCCGCGCCGGCCCCCGGGTCTTGGGACACCGGCCTCTGGCTCTCGGGACGCTCGTCGCGGTGTCGGTCTCTCGCAGGACGACGCTCGGCGAGGCTGTCTGCGTGCCGTGTCACCGGTTCCCCGGAGTGTCGCGGAGCCCTCCGCTCTCTTGGCGGGCTGTGGGCCCGCTCGTCTTCCTGCTCCAAATTACATTTTTCAATCCATCCATTTTCTAAACCGCTTGTCCTGGTGATGGTCGCGGCGGCAACAGTCCAAGGAGAGTGGACCAGACATCCCTTTCCTCAGCAACAGATTCCAGCTCTTCCTGGGGGATTCCCAGGCGTTCCCTGGCCAGCCGAAGGATATAATCCCTCTAGCGTGTCCTGGAGGGATTAAATTATACATACTTTTCAATCGTACAATAAAATCACGTTGCCGATCGCACGCATCTGGTACTCACCGATATGCGTAAAACATGACCCTCGTTCACTCCGGCCACAGGCATTTGTCTTAAGTTTAAAATTTTGTGGCAAATTTAAATATAATGATGTAAGTTTTCACGGCTCGATTCATGATGGTTGTTCTGTAGAGCAGTTGGAAGCATCCTCAGGCGTTAGTATGTGTGTCCACGTGGCACCCGACAAAGGGGGCCTTCATATGTGGCCTCCACCAATCCCCTCAGCTGACTCCCGCTAGCTTCAAAGGTCTTGCTACTGTAAGTAAGAATACAATTCTTAGATTGAAGACGAAGCCTCTGCCGCATTAGGGCGTCGTGCGTCGTGCGTGAGAGAAAACCTCCCGCGGGGCTGCGTTGCCGCGGAGATAGCGCGGCGGTGTCAACCTCTCCACCGACCGCCAACGATTCGGGACGGCCGTCCGCGGGTTCGCTCGCAAACCCTGCAGAAGCCAGCGCTGATGCGCGCTCTTCTGCCACGGCTTTATAATAATAATGCATGCTATTTATAATGCCTGGCACATATTCATTCAGATTCGAAGATATTAAGTCTAAGAGAAAACGTCTCAGAGGAGCGAGGAAACTGTAGAGAGGTGGAGGAGGCAGCCAGCGGTTTGCCAGCACCAACATATTACCACACATGGCGTCTTATATATTATGATGTTATCGGCCAATTACTTAAAGAGTGGGAGGAAACTGGACAATCTGGAGGAAACCCATGCAGAACAGGGGGAGAACACACACATTCCACTCAAAAAGGCGCCCGAGGTGGGAATCGAACTGCTTCGGGCAAGATAATACTTTCTGTGAGGTGCAGATGTTACCACTGCGCCACCCTGAAGCATTAGGACAAAACATTGGTATTTCAAAGCCTGCCCTGCTGGCTTCCAATGTATTTGTTTGCTGTAGGTAAAGGGTCCCAATGTCTCAGTGCTGGGGACAGAGCCTCTGATCTATAAAGGGCGTTGCTGAGAGCTGAAAGCTATGATCAAGGGGAGATCAATACGGGCGGCAGGGTGTCTATGCAGTGGTAACATCTGCGCCTCATAGAAGGAAGGTCTTGCCTGAGACGGTTCGGTTCCCACCTCGGGCGCCTTTCTGTGTGGAGTTTGTGTTATGTATAGACCAAGCAGGCCTTTCTTGAGAGAGGCTTGCTTGGTCTAGGCCCACACAGCCAGCGGGTCACCCTGGGCCATCCTCACCTTGTGCCGATGAGATCCACACCCACTGTCCCCGACATTACACTTCCTGTATGCCGACCGCACCCAAGTTCTTTACGGACCCCTGCCCGCGCCGGGGGGGGGGTTTGCCTAAATGCAACAGGATTTTCCTCAAGTTCTGGCTTGTCTTTTGTTTAAATCGGGATTTATTTATTTTGAGGTTCAGATGACATGATTTGCTCTCGCGCTACATTCTTTCTGCGCGTGCATAACTGTATCTGTGCCCTCGTCTGTGCATGTGTCACTGTGCCCTTCTCCAGAATTTAATACAGTGGTCCCTCGCTTTATGCTGGCCTCATTATACGATATAGGCTCTATAAAAACATTAGTATCACATTTCAATCAAATTTAACTTTTCTATACGTGTTACGATATGGCTGCGCGTGAGTGTGGGTGGCGCGGTAGCCAATCAGCGATGCAAACGCATGTGCTTGGGTAGCTTCTCAGCCAATAGCAGCTCTTTTTAGTGTTTACATCTCAATATCCAAGGTCTTGGAACGAATTACCATAAAACAATGTACAGTATTATTGGTCTCACTTTACAATGGTTTCACATTACGATACGTGTTCTGAAACGGATTAATATCGTGAAGCGAGGGACCACTGTACAGAGACTGATTGCTGAACCCGCTTCTGATACTAATCCTTAACCCATATTTCACGTTCAGTCTTTGTTTCCTTCTTGTGCTGGCCTCAGGAGGGTGGCGTAAAATGGCTAGTCCTATTTTACCAAAACGACAAGGTAATGGATTGCTTGCCGAGCGCCACAGACGCTCCGTGTGTGATGTCCCGGCCGCGTGTCGCCGCGTGTCATCGCGTGTGGCCGCGACGCCGCGAAGGCCCCGTGTGTGAGCGTTCCCCACGGTGGCCATTGGGGTGGGTTCTGGCTCTCGTCGGCTTGTACAGAGTAGCCTCAACGTCGTCATCGTGTCTGGAAACATACAGGCTCCATCACTCTCATGTGTGCTCTGTCACACTGCCTCAAAGGATTTGCATGCTGTGTGTGTGTATTCGTACACATCAGTGTTGATGCTGTGTGTGTGTGTGCACAGTGTGTTGATGCTGTGTGTACACAGTGGGTTGATGCTGTGTTTGTGTACACACTGTGTTGATGCCGTGTGTGTACAGTGTGTTGTTGCCGTGTGTGTACAGTGTGTTCATGCTGTGTGTGTGTACACAGTGTGTTCATGCTGTGTGTGTGTACACAGTGTTTTGATGCGGTGTGGGTACACAGTGTGATGCTGTGTGTATGTACACAGTGTGTTGATACCGTGTGTGTATACAGTGTTGATGCCGTGTGTGTTGATGCCGTGTGTTTACACAGTGTGTTGATTATGTGTGTGTACACAGTGTGTTGATGCTGTGTGTGTGTACACAGTGTGTTGATGCTGTGCGTGTGTGTGTACAGCCAAGCTGCTGTCAGCAGAGGAGGAGGAAGAGGACGTGCTGGAGGATGACGCGGAGGCGATAGCGGGTGACAGCACTCCGACCCCCTCCGGCGACACAGCCATGTGTGAGTTGATGTTCTCGGGGCGACGTGTGTGGTGTAATGCCTCACTCCATGTTGCGTCGTTAGTACATCTCTCGTATTCGTCATCGTTAGTTTGTCCAGGACTACGATTAAAACTATGGGTCGATAGAAAACCTACTGACTGTATTGATTTTGGTTTTTCACGGCTCGATTAATGATGGTTGCTCTTCAGAGCTGTTCTTTTGGGATAGCCGTGTTGAGCGCCCTCCCTCTCTCCCTCGTGACGTTTTTCCTCCCATGCCTGAGGATGCTTCCAACGTGTGAGGTGAAACGTCGCGAGAGAGAGATAGAGCGCTTGACACGGATATCCCGAAAGAACAGCTTTGAAGAGCAACCATCACATACTGACTGCTACTCTGGTGATAATACTTTGTTTAAACCGGTTCAGAGTTTGAATGCGTTCAACCAAAGCTGCGAAAATACTCATTCATTAATTGACCGATAACATCCTAATATATAGGCAGCAGTGTGTGGCAATATTGCGCCGACAGTGAATTAATATGTGTGCGTTATTAATGTAAAATTATTATTAAAATGATACACGGCCAGAATGCGTATGACCGAGTTGCGGTGTTTGCTCACTCGCGGTCCGCGCCACCGCCGCCGCCGCCATCAGTGTCGGCTCTGAGCGAGAGCGGCGAGGTGCTGTCGGAGCTGTCGGCGGGCGGCACGGCGCCGGGCCCCGCCAGGCGCTCCTGCCTGCTCCACACGCTTGACTCCTCCGACTCCATCAACCTCAACACCGAGTCGGACTCGACGAGCGCCAGCACGGAGCCGGCGGAGAGCTCGAGCCGGCTGAGCGCCGCGTCGCTGGAGGCGCTGGGCGCGGGCGGCACGCCACTGCAGGCCGCGTCGCCCGTCAGCGAGAGCTCCCAGACCACCGAGGGCCCCGACTCCGCCGTGACGCCCTCCGACAGCTCGGAACCCGTGAGTGATCGCCTGCATGCGGGGTCTCGTGCGCGGCAGGTTGGCGCGTCGGTAACGTCGGCGCCTCGCACAAACTCAAGGCGCTTTTCTGCCTGGAGTTTGTGCGTTCATCCCCTGTTCTGCGTGGGTTTCCTGCGTGTTCTCCGGTTTTCTCCCACAACTAAAAAACACTCATTAATTAGGCGTCCGATAACATCGTAATACATAGGAAGCAGTGTGTGGCAATATGGCGCCGGCAAACCGCCTGGTTGACTCCTCCCCTCCCTGCGGTTTCCTCACCATGCCTCCGTATCTGCGTCTCGTCCATGACCAGGCGTGGAATTTTGTGCACGTTATAAATTGTGTTGTTATTAAATGTCTCAGTTTCCATCGAGCCCCATCCACACGAGGTACTCCTCGCCGTGTGTGTGCACGCCATGCTCGCCAGAAGTTCGCGCTCAGACCGACGATCCCTCCAGCCTCCCCTCTCCCAGACACAGCGTTATACTGGCACAGATCCTCTACACCCCACACATTGATAACGCCGCTGACGTTTCCCTGTGATAGCACAAAGGTTCGCAGTTTGAGTCCCATAGGCTGCCCTGGTCATTACTGCGTGTGTACCGTGGTCCGGCGCTTTACGATATTAATCCGTTCCAGAACTCGTATCGTAATGTGAGACCCACAAATTGCAGGATAAATAGTACAGTAAGAGCAGCACACACTTGTTTCAAACAAAGGAGAAGTAAACACTGAGATGTGAACACTAAAAAGCGCTGCTATTGGCTGAGAAGCTACCCAAGCAGCATGCATTTGCGTCGCCGATTGGCTGCCATGCCACCCACGCTCACGCACAGCCATTTTGTAACACCTATCGTCGGGTGAAATTCGATCGTAATGTGATACTAATGTTCTTATAGAGCGTATATCGTAAAGCGATTTCATCGTATTGTGAGGCCATCGTAAAGCGAGTGACCGCTGTATTAAACATACAGTACCACACGCCATCTACTTCACAGTGCACGTTAAAGCTATCCGTAACGTCGTTCAAAGCGAGCGGGCCCCGGTGCCGGTGCTGCAGAGGCTGCGTGTGCTGCGCGTGCCGCGTCAGGTGCTGGACTGCGCGGAGCTGCAATACGCGGCGCTAGCGATGGGTGCGCTGGACGAGGCCAGGGACTCCTCGCTGCCCGCAGACGAGACGGCGAGGCCCGGTACGGCGCCGCCTCGCACACACGCCCGCCGCTTGGCCGCCATCGCTTCATGCAAGCCACACTTTGCTCTTGATAGATATATAGAATGCTATTATTATTATTACAGCAGAAAAGATACCCAGTGAGCTTGCAAGCTCTTTACGGGACTCCTGTGACACATTAAACATGCGAGTTGCTGACAAAAATAAAAATATATACAAGATTATAAATTACCAAACAAAAATTATAAATCAAACAATAAAACCAAGGTGGCGCAGTGGTAACATCTGCGCCTCACAGCAAGAAGGTCCCGCGTTTGAATCTCGGCTCGGGCGCCTTTCTGTGTGGAGTTTGTGTGTTCTCCCCCTGTTCTGCGTGGGTTTCATCCGGGTTCTCCGGTTTCCTCCCACAAGTAAAAAAAAAAACACTCATTAATTATTTGGCCGGTAACATCATAATATATAGGAAGCAGTGTGTGGCAATATCGCGCCGGCAAACTGCCTAGCTGCCTCCTCCGCCTCTCTGCACTTTCCTTGCACCTCTGAACCCGGAGGAAACCCACGCAGAACAGGGGGAGAACACACAAACTCCACACAGAAAGGCGCTCCAGGCGGGAATCGAACCGCCTCAGGCCAGACCTTCTTTCTGTGAGGCGCAGATGTTATAATTGTGCCACCCTGCCGCGCAGTGGTGTCGGCGAGGGCGATCGTCCGGCCCGCTGTTTGCGTGCTGCCGTTCCGTGTCTCGAGCCTTGGCTCGCTGTCGTCCCGCGCAGACCCCGGGGTGGCCGCGCCGCTCCACGGGACGGCCTGGGCACGCCCGCCCGCCGACGGCACCGACGACGACCTGGACGCGTCGTACACAGAGGAGAGCAAGGTGAGGCGAGGGAGGGAGGGCGCCACGCGCGAGCGAGCGACGAGATAATAATAATAATAATAGCATTTATATAATAATAATAATTTCAAGTTATATAGCGCCTTTCACCCGAGGGTCACAAAGCGCTGCACAAGGGCCGCAAAGAGGACGGCATGTCAACAACGAAAAAACAAACAAACAATAAAAAACAAAGCAACAGAGAATAAATGATTAAGGCTACTTCGAATAGACTGAAAGGTCGTGAAACTGGCAATCTTAAGAGCGGCAACATTCTGCCAGCGTCCCCTAAGATGGCCGTCACTTCCTTGAAGACAAACACGGAGGGAGACAGGGAGGGAGGGTGAGCAACAGGGAGAGACACAGGGACACAGAGACAGGAAGACAGAGAGAGACACAGGGACACAGAGACAGGAAGACAGAGAGACAGCCACGAGGGGGAAACAACGCCAATCCAAATTAAACAAACAACATTGAAGCACAAGAACACACACAGACACGCAACAGCAAAACAAACGCAGGCACCCACTACAACAAAAACACAACTTCCACACGCGACACCACGAGGCGAGTTTAGGCAAGGCAGGACTGTGCCAGGAGTAGGCCGCGCAAGACAGACAACAAAAAACAAGCAATAAGAGCATGGCAGACAACAAAAACAAACACCAAAGTTACACAGAAACAAACCACCAACCAAAGAGAAAAGGAACAGATGAAAAGTCCACACACACGCGCTGCACAAAGCTGCGGAGAGAACGACATGTCAACACACCGCGATCACACCGCGATCGGCGAGGAGGCCCGCGGACGCGGCTCGGTAATCCAGAATCGGGCGCCGTCGTGGACACGGTGGTGCTAACCTATAAAGTAACATCCGTGGAGGAGCTCTTCCCTCGTAGCTGCACTCACCCCCCGGGCTCAATGCCAAGTGATGGACTGGACGGTAATTGCGTCGCTTCTACTCGGCCACAGATGAGAATCACTCTTGAGAGATGCTCTTTGGGGATAGTCGTGTCCGGCGTACCGCCTCACACGTTTGTTGTATCGCAGGAATCCCGCTTCCAGAGCTTGCAAGCTCACGGGGTATTTTTCTACTGTAATAATAAACATCTATCTATCTACAGAGCTGTGAGGTGGAACGCAGAAGGCAATACAGCAAACAGGTTTATAAGGACTTTTGAGTGTTATCCATCCCCGGTGCCGTCTCTGCCAGCCGCTCGTGATAAAGGGCGACGTGGGGGCGATGACGGACGAAGACACGCCGCCCATCATTCACTGCGTGCGCCTCATCTCGGCCTCGTTCCTGCTCACCGGCGCCCCCAACGGTCAGTGCGCTCGTGTCACACGCCCCCCGTCGGCCGCGGGCGTGGCGCCGCTCGCGGCCACGTGCGGCCTCTGGATCGTGCCGAGGCGGAAGCCTCCTTCGTACTACACGCCTGCTCTTTGAGCAGCGTGGTTGCTGCGATTTGGCGCGGTGGGGAGAACAGGTGGAGCCCTAGACAGTCATCTCGGTCAGTCGACCCGTGGTAGCTGGGTCTGTCCCGTGACCGCCGGTTGGCGAGCGTTCGACACTCTGCGTGGCCTCGAGGTGCACCTGGACTGGCACAGGCGCCGTGGTCACGTCACTGACACTTAGTGGCGAATGGCGGTTGTTGTTGTGCGTTCAGGCTTGGTGGGAGAGCGCTGTGTGTGTGGGTTTCAGGCTTGGTGTCGGACCGCTGTGTCCGCGTGAGCATGAAGGCTCTGGCCGTGGGCTGTGTGGCGTCCGCCGTCGCCATGCTGCCCTCCGCCTTCTTCCTGCCTCTCTACCGGCGCGCGCTCGACTCGGAGCCGCGTACGTATCGCCCGCTGCACCCGTTACAAAAACAACGATCCCCCGTGTGGCCTTAACGGACTGTAGGGTCAAGTGCCTTTAGTGAGTAGCACCTATGAAGGTCGACATGGCACACGAGGAGGTGGGTGATTGGCACCATGCCCGGCCGCCTCTTTCTCCCTAGTGGCGATGTTTACACACCGCACTAGGTACTCATTTGAGGCCGAGTCGACCTAGAGGAGGCCTAGAACTTGTTGAAATATTCACCACTTATTGGTCGTGAGCGAGAATCGACCTCCGGTCGCCAGGTAAGTCATGCAGCACGCTAACCACTATGCCGCAGCTCCCCACACACGGACAAATAAATGCAAACTCACAAAAATGCACACACAAACATTCAAACAAATCTTTACACCCAAAATCACATATCCACACATAGCCACACGAACAAACTCCTTCACACATGGCACTCGCGCACGCACGGGATCCCATATTCGTGGTCCCAGCGTCTCCGCCGGATAATAAGACATTCTAATAGTAAAAATTTTAACACACGCAAATTCCACGCTTAATCATGGACAAGACACGGATACGGAGGTGCAGAGAGGGAAGGAGTCACCCAGGTGGTCAGCCGGCGCCAACCCGCCATAAACTTTCCCAAGGATTATGATGTTATCTGCCCATTAATTAAGGAGTGTTTTTTAGTTGTGGGAGGAAATCGAAGAACCCGGAGGAAACCCACGCAGAACAGGGGGGTGAGAACACACAAACTCCACACAGCAAGGCGCCCCAGGGGGTAAACAAACCGCCTCTGGCAGGATTTTCTTTCTGTGAGGTGCGGATCTTACCACTCCACCACCCTGCCGCCCGGCCTCCACGGGCTGATGGCGGCGCCACTGTGAGCGTTGCACGTGCCGCCCGCAGACGAGCAGCGTTTGAGCGACCTCCTGCAATTCATCGCGCACCCCGACCCGCAGCTGCGGGGGAACGTGGCGGTGCTGTGCGGCGTGATCGTGAGCGCCGTGCTGGCGGCGCCGCACTGCGCGATACTCAGCCCCGCGGAACTGGAGGGTACGCACGCACATTACATAACATAACAACCGCCATTCGCCACTAGGTGGCGGTGACGTCATCACGGCGCCTGTGCCAGGCCATATGCACCCTCGCCACGTGAAGTGTCGAAGGCTCGCCGACAGGAGGTCACAGGACAGACCCAGGTGTCATGGGCTGCCTGACCAAGATGACTGGCAGATGCACCACCTGAGCTCCCTACTGTGCCAACTTGCTGTGCTTTGGTCGCTCGGCGCTCGGCTCGCTGTTGTGAGCGTCGCTCCTCTGCCCTCCGTTGTTGCTGGAGGGCGACTGCCTCCAACTGCCCAGTAGCGTCCTTCACGAACCTCCTCCACAGAGGTCGTTCTTGACACCGCTGGGAACAGTTTTGAGCAAGTCCACACAGCACACACTCGCACACACGCTGGGGCAGCGCACCAGTCACAGCCAGGCGAGAGAAAGCAGTGCTGTAAGCTTGCTCCTTTACCCTGTCACGCCCAACACCAGTGACGAAAATCTGAACCCTTCTCATATATTCACCTCACTTTAATGCTAAACACACACACACACCCAATGAGTCTCGGTGAGACTTTCCTGGGTAAACACGCTTAGTAATACAGTGATCCCTCGCTTTACGATATTCATCCGTTCCAGAACACGTATCGTAATGTGAAACCATCGTAAAGCGAGACCAGTAATACCGTTCATTGTTTTATGGTAATTCGTTCCAACACCTTGGAAGTTGAGTTGTAAACACTAAAAAGCGCCGCTATTGGCTGAGAAGCTACCCGAGCGGCATGCGTTTGCATCGCTGATTGGCTGCCGCGCCACCCACACTCACACGCAGCCATATCATAACACATATCATCATCATCGTATGAAACCGCTTAATCCTGTACAGGTTTGCGTTGAGCCAGAGCCTGTCCCGGCAGTCACAGGGTGCAAGGCAGGGCTACATCCAGGATGAGACGCCAGTCCATCACAGGGCACCAGGGGCAACTTAGTCCGCAAGCCAATTAACCTATGCAGCGGCATATTTTTGGACTGTGGGAGGAAACCGGAGTGCCCGGCGAAAACCGACGCGGACACGGGGAGAACATCCAAACTCCACACAGAAAGGCCCCCGAGCCGGGATTCGAACCCGGCGCCTTGCTGTGAGGCGGCAGCGCTACTCACCGCGCCACCATGCCGCCCGTATTGTAAAGTGAAATTTGATCGTAATGTGATACTAATGTTCTCTTCAAGCGTATATCGTAAAGCGATTTCGTCGTGTTGCGAGGCCATTGTAAAGCGAGGGACCACTGTAATGCACAATAGCGATAGCAGTCAACAGGGCCGTCCGTGCGGACGTGTGACGTGTGATTGTTTCTCGGTCGTTATTTCTGTCCAGACGTCGTCCGTCCGCTGCACATGGCCCTGAGGGACTCCTCGTCCGTCACATGCCGGCTGGCCTGCGTGGGCGTGCGGGTAAGGCTGCCCTGACGCTGGGAACGGGCAATCTGACGGAATTCTCACTGCTAGACGCAGCTGTGTGCGTGCTCAGCGGTTAGCGCTATGCTGAGCTACAAACCTGGCTATGACCCGAATTCGAATCCCACTCACGGCCAATACCAGTGACGATATTCTGAACCGGTCCCGGGCCTCTCCTAGGTCGACTCAGCCTCTAATGAGTATCTAGTACGGTGTGTAAACATTGCCGCTATGGAGGCAAAGGCCGCTGAGCGTGGTGCTTGTCACCCACCCTGTGTGTCGTGTCGCACTTCATAGGTGCTCACTAACAGCACTTGACCCTACAGTTTATTAAGGCTTTATGGGGGATCTTTGTCTTTGTACCCACATGAAGCTGCTGCCTACTCCGTCAAATAAGGACCGTGCCTGGGCTTGTCTTGGCCTCAGGCTCTGAGCCAAAGATAGAAATTCCACATTCTCCTGGTGGGGACCAGTTCCTCCGTGGGGTAACCACTGGCGGCTTCCCACGTGGTGGAACTGTGTGTCCGGATCTGCTCCGGACCACTTTGTTGTGTCCATGCAGGAATTTCGTAAAGAGCTTGCAAGCTCACTGGGTATTTTCCTGCTGTAATAATAAACATCTATCTATCTAAACTTTTTGATCGACACAGCCTGCAGTTGGGACCTGGTGCGGTGTGTCAGAATCGGTGCTGTGAAGGCACCGGTGGCCGGGCATGGTGCTGGCATCACCAACCCAAAAAAAAATTGGTTGCTGATTTTCCGTGCTCTGTCGTTGTCGACATGTCGTTCTCTCTGCAGCTTTGTGCAGCGCTTTGTGACCATCGGGTGAAAGGCGCTATATAAATGCTATTATTATTATTACGTGCGCGATATTTCAAGAGCGCACGAGACTTGCGCGAACGTCGGAGCCCGGCCTAGTGGTGTTTGTCTGCGACGGTGAATCTGTGAGATTTGAGATGGTGTTTGAAGGTGGTTGGGGATTCAATTAGCCGAAAGTGAGGGGGCAGGGTGTTCCGGATTGTAGGTGCAGGTTCCACGAGGAGAGCGGGGTGTGTGAAGAAGTTGCTGCGATGAGCTGCGAAGTGTGGAGATTGTGATGGCCTTACGAGGGATCTGTGTCGTTGTTTTGCAGCACTGTGTGATGCAGCTCTGCAACAGCAAGCAGAGCGGACTGGGCCTGGCGCTGCTGTCGGCACTGCTGCACCTTCACGACAACTCGTACTGGCTCGTGCGCACCGAGCTGATGGACACGGTCGCCGACATCGACTTCAGGTCCCGCGACCGCCTGGCTCGGCGGGCCGCTGTGCACGCCGCACACTGCCTTTATAATAATTATTACGACTTGTAACGCATGGCACATATTCATTCAATTTTGAAAGTATTGATTTGAAGAGAGAACGACCCAGAGGCGCGAGGAAACCGCAGAGACGCGGAGGAGGCAGCCAGGCGGTTTGCTGGTGCCAACCTTTTTCCACATACCTGCGTCCTGTATATTATGATGTTATCGGCCAATTAATTAATGAGTGTTTAAAGCCCGACTGTTATTGACCAATGTGTTGCTTGTATTGAATGTGAATTAGAACCTCCCAGTGTGGTTTAAAGCAGAACGATGGTATTTGTGCGAAGTAAAGTACTCCTTGCAATGTAAACTCCGAGATGAGAGATTGTGATTGATTCTTCTCTTCTAGGCTGATTGCATTTTTGGAGAAAAACGTCACCTCTCAATCTGAATGCAATGAGAAGAACGAGGTAGGTGAAATGAGCACCACCCTGTGGGGAAGTTAACAGTGGTTATCCTATTTGGAGATTTTCCCCCACCATTATGGAAAAGTGAAATGTCCACCAGTGGCTCAGGTCTGTAGACTGGAGCTGAGTCCCAATGTTTCAGTGGGTATTTGAGTAGGAAATCACTGTCTCATTGACGATCTATATATAACTCGCTGGGGCAACCCGGCGTTGCCTGGGTAAATATTAATGGTTGATCCGGCCGAATTATATGGTTTACTCATCATGCAAAAAAGGAACGTCAAATTCATGAACACCAACCCGATGGTGGGCGGTGCAAGAAAATAAATTGAATTAAATAATCACGCAACAAAACATAGACTAGAAATGAGTAAAAGGCTAGGGAGCTGGGCATTGTAATAGTGGGGTCGCTTATCCGAACTGGGGATTGTAATAGCCGGGGCGGTGCTTATCCGAACTAGGGATTGTAATAGCCGGGCGGTGCTTATCCGAACTGGGGATTGTAATAGCGGCGGCGGTGCTTATCCGGACTGGGGATTGTAATAGCTGCGGGCCTGATTGTAATGGCGGCGGCGCCGCGTATACGGTGAGGGAACGGAGACAAAGTGGTCTTGGAAGGCGGGGTTGGCCTCTTGGCGTGCGGTAAGGTGGCAAAGACTCCTGTGGGACCGAGTGGCGTCGTTCTGCGAAGGTCCCGCACGATTTGATTGGGATTTGGCGGAGTCTATCACGATTAACTGCAACAGGGCTGCTTATCCGAACTGGGGATTGTAAAAGGGCTTACGATTTTATATATATATAGATGTGGCGGTTGGAGTCATTCCACATTGTTTGAGTGTTGATATTGGCCAGTCATATCACGTGACAACTCTGCAGAGGAAGTCGCTAACCAGCTGCCGGCTGTTCTGTCGGCCCGGATCATCGCCATCGAGCGATTGCCACAGACCCGCCTAGGCGGCCGCAGGCCTCCATGAAGGCCACTGTATGTAATGCATCACTGCTTTGGATGCTCGTTGCCCTCTGCCATGCTGGCTAGAGATGTAAGTTGGTAGAACAAACATTCCCAGTTCCCTTGCATTCCTTGGAAAAGCTGAAATCCAAGCAGTGGTAACTATTTGAACAAAAGTATAATATACTAAGCTTTATATATTTCTCAAATGTGTTAAAATGTCGCTGACGCTACGTAAAGCAGCGGTTGCCACCCTTCTGGTACGGCAGCCCCCCAATCCAGAACGATGCAACAGGACGCATAGAAATCCCACGCCTCTATCCGGCATGCCGTTACCAAGCCGTCGGTTTCACGTCGTGTGTTACCGTGTTCTGTTGGCACGACGTTGCACGGACGTCTCCCGCGAGCATTAGACACGCGTCGATGTGTTATCCATGCCATTATCCACGCCGTTATCCCCGCCGTCGCCCACGCCCCTCTGACCGGCTGCCAGGAGCGGCTGCAAGAGCGTGCCGTTGCGGGCATCCTGCGACTGCTGAGCGACGAGGACGGGAGGGTGCGCCACGCGGCCGCCGCCTCGCTCTCACGGTGAGCGCCGCCGCTGCCTCCCGCGCCACAGGGCACCGGATAGATAGATAGATGTTTATTATTACAGCAGAAAAATACCCAGTGACCTTGCAAGCTCTTTACGGGACTCCTGCGACACAACAAACATGCGAATTGCTGACAATAATTAAAATATATGCAAGATTAATAAATAACCAAAATTTAAATCAACCAACAACAAAAAACATTTACATTTACACATAGCATTGCACACATTTTTAAAATAAAAGAAAAAATACCCAGGGCCCGGCACCAATCCCGGGAGTCGGCCAGGGCCTCCCGGGCGGTCCCCACTGCCCCGCCATGGGGCGGGCCCCACTAGGAGGTCGTCTTTGGGGATCGCGGAGAGCGAGCGCGCGCTGTGATCCCTTCGCGGTTTGTCGGCGCGCAGGTTGGTGCCGAATTTGTTCTTCGAGTGCGACCAAGCGCAGAGCGACCCCGTGGTGGCCATCGCCCGGGCCCACACGGCCTCCTGCCTGGAGCTGCTCGTGCACGACGGCGCTACGTCGCCGCGACACTACACACCGGGGGCAGGCGCTGCTCCCGCCTGGTGACAGAAGCACGCACGCACACACGCACACACAACAACAACCGCAACCGCCATTCGCCACTATGTGGCGGTGACGTCACCACGGCGCCTGTGTCAGGCCATATACACCTTGAGGCCACGTGAAGTGTCGAAGGCTCGTCGACAGGAGGTCACAGGACAGACCCAGGTGTCATGGCCTGCCTGACTGAGATGACTGGCAGATGCACCACCTGAGCTCCCTACCGTGCCAAGTTGCTGTGCTTTGGCCGCTCGGCGATCGGCTCACTGTTGTGAGCGTCGTTCCTCCGCCCTCCGTTGTTGCTGGAGGGCGACTGCCTCCAACTGCCCAGTAGCGTCCTTCACACACCCCCTCCACAGGAGGAGGTGTACACGCATGTACACACAAAGACAAAGATCCCCTGTGTAGCCTTAACAAACTGTAGTGTCGAGTCCCGTTAACGAGTAGCAGCTATGAAGGTCAACACGGCACACGAGGAGGTGGCTGACCAGCACCACGTTCGGCCACCTTTGTCTCCCTGGTGGCAATGTTTACACGCTGCACTAGGTACTTATTTGAGGCTGAGTGGATCTAGGGGAGGACCAGGACTGGTTCATAAAATCGTCACTGGTTGTTGGCCACGAGTGGGAATAGAACTCGGGTTGCCACGTTTCTAGCCCAGCGTGCTGACCACTAAGCCACCGCTCTCCACACATACACGTGTACACACGCATGCACACACGCGGGTACACGTGGGTACATGTATGTGCACACACGTGCAAAGTAACAGTGCGCTTGTGTCGTGCAGTCCCTATCGCGGCTACGAGACGTCCTGCACGGCCGACGCTACTTTGGAAAACAATCTGTCCAGGATTATCACAGCCATCTCCACGGCGCTCAACAGGTCCAAATCGCGGTATTTGAAAGTAAGTTCTGGTTTGTCGTCTTCACTTGAATCACTAACGATATTAATTACAATCGGTGATTACGTTCCGTATTGCGCCATCATTCTTGTAGGCTGTCTCGAAGGCGCTGTGTTTTACACACAGTCTGCGTGCGGTAGTTTCGCAGTCGGGGGTGATGTTTCTGAGTGCGATCCTCATTGAGCGATTTGCAGGTTAGCGCAGAAAGAAAAACCTGCCCGAGGCGGTTTAATTCCCGCCTGGGGCGACTTTATGTGTTCTCGCTCCGGTTCTGTCCGGTTTCTTCCCACAACAACAAAAAACACTCATTAATTAATTGACCATTAACACAATAATATATAGGACTCAGTGTCTGGCGGGTTGGCGCCGGCTGACCGCCTGGCTGACTCCTCCCCTCTCTGTGGTTTCTTGGCTACGCCTCCGTATCTGTGTCTTGTCCATGACCAGGCACGGAATTTTTGCAGCACGTTATAAATTGTACTATTATTATTAGTGTAACTTTTCAGTATTGGGATGATTGTCCACATACCACTTCCATTGTATAATTTTTTTATCTATGGGAGACAACTAAAATGAACTGTGGGTAATTTAGCGAAATTGCTAATTTGGACCATGATGCGGGCACACTTTGTCCTGCTTGTTCCGAATGACGTCACAGGATCTTTCACACCCACTGTGAAGGATATGTTTTATTATCCGCAGTTATACCTAGGGTGGCCTGTTGGATTCGAACCGTTAACCTTTGCAACAAGCAACGCCCTGCCACTCTGCCATGCCACCGCCCAAATATCACCACGTTGTTACACATTACTTACAAATCCATCCATCTATCCATTGTCAGAAACCGCTTAATCCTGTACAGGGTCGCGGTGAGCCGGAACCTATCCCGGCAGACACAGGGCGCAAGGCAGGGTTATACCCAGGATGGGACGCCAGTCCATAACAGGGCACCGGGGGCAATTTAGTCAGCAGGCTGTGAGGCGGCAGCACTACTCGCCGCATATTACTTACAAATTATATGCTTAATAATGGCACTGGCATGTGGGTGCACGTGCGTTTGCCCGCTCACGTAATAATAATATAATAATAATATCAATTTATATAGCGCCTTTCACCCGAGGGTCACAAAGCGCTGCACAAGAGCCGAGAAGAGGACGGCATGCCAACAATGAAAGAAAAAACAATAGAAAAACCAAAGCAACAGAAAATAAATGATAATGGTACGTGGCTGTCATGTGTTGCAGTTTGGTTGCTGTGAAGCTCTGTACCTGCTCTCGGCTGCGTACCCCGTGAGTGTGTGGAGCAATGGCTGGCACTGTGGGTTTGTTCCTGCGCCAGCCCCACCACCACCCCCTGCAAAGCCACAACTGCCCTTCACAAACATACCCAGGTGTGGAACATGAAGCAAGGCATTGTCCCGCCAGTGCACGATTGCCTCTTGCTGTGTGTGTGCGCTCAGCCCCCGCATGCCCAAGCGGCTTCTGTTTGGTCAGATAGAGGAGGCTAAACGGGCACGGCACGGGCTAGAGTAGAGGTTGGCTGATGTGGTGCAGGAGGATGTGGGGCTGAGTGGACTTGCTGATGATTGGTACTAGCCAGTGTCAAGATCGACCTCTGTGGAGGAGGCTCATGAATGACCCTACCGGTACAGTGTCAGGCTAAGTGCACCTTGAGGCTACTGGGCAGTTTGAGGCAGTCACCCTCAAACAACAGCAAAGGGCGGCGGATCAATGCTCGCAACGAGCGGAGTGCCGGGCGGATAAAATACATCAATTAGGCACAGTAGGGAGCATAGGTGGCCGATCTGTCAGTCATATCAGGCAACCCATAACACTTGGGTCTGTCTGGTGACCTATCGGTGACCCTTCGACATTTCGCCTGGCCTCAAAGTGCACCTAGCCTGGTACAAGCGGTGTGGTGATGTAAGTGGTGAATGGGGGCTGTTGTGTGTGTTGTGGAGAGCGGTGAGGGAGCGGTTAGGGCACCACACTAACAACTAAGCAACCAAAGTTCGATTCCAGCTCACGGCCAACATCACCGACAAATATCTGAGCCGGTCCTGGCTCTCCTTTAGGTCGAATCAGCCTTAAATGATATGTGAATATCGATACTTTGGAGATAAAGGTGACTGGGCGTGGTGCTGGCCACCCACCCCCTCGTGTGCTTTGTTGGCCTTCATAGGTGCTAACTAGCAGCATTTGGTCAACAGCCCATGAATCCTATATGAGGACCTGTGTGTGTGTGCGTGTGTGTGCATGGGTCTGCTCAATGGGGAGCGGTAGCTCAGTGGTTAGCGCGCCGGGCTACAAACCCGGCGACCCGAGTTCGAATCCCGCTCACGGCCAACACCAGTGGTGTTTGGTTTTTCTGAACCGGTCACGGGCCTCTCCTAGGTCGACTCAGCCTCAAATGAGTACCTAGTGCGGTGTGTAAACATCGTCACTCGTGAGACAAAGACCAGCCGTGGTGCTGGCCACCCACCCTCTCGTGCGCCATGTCGGCCTTCATAGGTGCTACTTGCTAACGGAACTTGCCCCTGCAGTCTGTGAAGGCTATACGGGGGGATGTGTGTGTGTGCGCGCGCAGGGCGGGTGTGGAGGGGGGCGGCCGCGTGTCCGTGCTGCCTGTCCTGCTGTCGCTGCTGTCGTCGTCGTGGTTCCCGCTGGACCTGTCGGCGCACCAAGACGCGCTGCTGCTCACCGGGAATCTCATCGCCGGTAGGAACTCGGCTCCTCCTCGCGCCGGGCGTCGGGCTCCGCTTCAGTGCTCGTTTGAGCAGGACGTCACTCGGGCCTCGACTTTCCGTTAATGGTTATTAATAACGATCATTTGTTCGGAATTATTTGACGTAATTGATGGGTGGATGAATGTTTATTATTACAGCAGAAAAGATACCCAGTGAGCTTGCAAGCTCTTTACGGGACTCCTGCGACAATAAACATGCGAGTTGCTGACGAAAAATTAAATATATACAAGATTATAAATAACCAAAAAAATGCTTAACTCACCAAAAAAACATTTACACATAGCATCGCACGCAATTTTTCAAATAGATAAAAGTCCAAAATACATAGCATTGCAAACATTTTTTCTCTCCAAAATAACCATATAGGATTAAGGCTGTGCATTGCAATTGTCAAAAAAGTAAAGCATATCAAGGGTGAACATAATTGACGTTATCACAACTAGGCAGAAATTTCAATTCTAGCTAGGATCTAAGTAATTAAAACGTGGGATAGGCCACGAGTGTGCGGCAAGCTGGCGTGGCGGAGTTTGTTTTGAGTGCGCTCGAGTGGCTCCGCGTGTTTGCTCCGAACGTTAACGGTGGAAGAAACATCACTGCCGAGTGGTAATAATAATAATAGTGCAATTTATAACGCGTCGCTCAAATTCCACGCCTGGTCATGCATGAGACACAGATGCGGAGGCGTGGCGATGGAACCACAGAGAGGGGAGGAGTCAGCCGGGTGGTCAGCCGGCGCCAGCCCGCCAGACACTGCTTTCCCATACATTATGATGTTTTACAGTCAATTAACTAATGAGTGTTTTTTAGTTGTGGGAGGACACTGGAGAACCCGGAGTAAACCCACGCAGAACACGGGGAGAACACAAACTCCACACAGAAAGGTGCCCGAGGCAAGAATCGAACCGCCTCGGGCAGGACTTTCTCTCGGCACGGGCACCCTGCCGCCCTGGTGAGCGGCGGGCGGTGAGAGCGCGTGTGTCGGCGCAGCGGTGGCGTGCAGGTCCCTGCGCAGGCCGTGCGCGCCGGAGGAGGAGGCGGCGGCCAAGACGGAGGAGCCGTGGGCAGCGCTGGCCGACCGCTCGCTAGTGCCTATGGTGGAGCAGCTCTTCTCTCACCTGCTCAAGCTGCTCAACATCTGCACGCACGTTCTGGACGACGTGCCCCCCGTGCAGCCCACACTCAAGGCACTCGCTCACCCGTGCTCGCTCA
>JAZEWU010000007.1:11503838-11514219 GCA_036362915.1 Geotria australis | reverse complement strand
TGTCTTTCGTTGTTGACATGCCGTCCTCTTCGCGGCCCTTGTGCAGCGCTTTGTGACCCTCGGGTGAAAGGCGCTATATAAATTGAAATTATTATGATTATTATTAAACAGTGGGGCAGTGGTTCAGTGGCCAGGTCGCCGTGCTGTGAGCGCAGCAACCCGAGTTTGACCCCGAACCGTGGGCCGCATCGCAGGCGAGTGATGTCAGAACCGTTCCTCGGCGTGCGCCTTGCTGGTCCGCGTTACCGGCGTTAGAAGCTATAGATAGACAACTCCCACGCGGAGGCCTTTACACAGCAGTGGATGGACAAATGGCTGTAAATAACAAGATAGGATATGTAATATTAATAAATGCTATTGATAACACGTGGCTCATAGTCATGTCGAAGGTATTAATTCGAAGAGAGAACGACTCAGAGCCGCAAGGAAACAGCAGAGAGGCGGAGGAGGCAGCCAGGCGGTTTTCCGGCCCCAACGTTTTGCCACACACTGCGTCCTATATATTATGATGTTATCGGCCAATTAATGAATGAGTCTTTTTTTTAGTTGTGGGAGGAAACTGGAGAACCCAGAGAAAACCCACGCAGAACAGGGGAGAGAACATACAAACTCTATGCAGAAAGGTGCCCGAGGCGGGAATTGAACCGCCTCGGGCCAGACCTTCTCTATGTGAGGCGCAGATGTGTGACCACTGTGCCACCCTTCCGCCTTGAATACGAGTACGGTGTACGTCGTCTCTGGTCAAGATGAAGCGATTAATGCCAGCGCGGGTGGCTGTGCCCCGCGGCAGATGTCGCTGGACATGTTGAGTCTGAGCGAGAAGTTTGGGGGATTTCTGAGCACGGCGCTCGACGTGCTGGCGCAGCTGCTGGAGATCGCCACGCTACCCGACGTCGGGAAGGTAACGCCGACGCCCGGTTAACGCGCCAACGATGCACATTCCGCCGTGTAATTTCCGCTTTCACAATCGTATTGTACAGCTTTTCACTCCCACGTGACAGATGCAACGTATGAAGGTTACATCCATGAACACCTTTTTTGCCATTATACGGGTAATGTAAAAGATACAACTGCATTCCTTTTGGCAACACTTGGCTAAACACTGATACTAAGATATAAAGAAAGCTGTCTCTGGTGTGGGCCAATCCGTTTTAAGGACAATGCATATAATAATAATAGCGTTTTATATAGCGCCTTTCACCAGAGGGTCACAAAGCGCTGCACAAAGCTGCGGAGCGAACGACATGTCAACAACAACAGAGCATGGAAAATCAGCCAGCCATCCATCCATCCATTGTCAGAAACCGCTGAATCCTGTACAGGGTCGTGGTGAGCCGGAGCCTATCTTGGCAGACACAAGGCGCAATGCCGGGCCATGCCCAGGATGGGACGCCAGTCCATCACAGGGCATCGGGGGCAATTTAGTCCGCAGGCCAATTAAGCTCTTAACAGAAAAGCTAAAACCTTGTATCTTTTTTACATGATCTGTATGAGCCTTTCCTTCACAACAAACTGTGCTCACAGTAGTGTTATGTCATTACAGTATGCGGAAGAGGTGCTGGGATATTTAAAATCCTGCTTCAACCGTGAACCAACGATCACCACACTGTGCGTGCAGCAGGTATGTGCGGCGCTGCACCATTGCACACAGCCGCTCTCACAAGCGGGCACTCCCGTCGTGGCAATAATAATAATAGCATTTTATATAGCGCCTTTCACCCGAGGGTCACAAAGCGCTGCACAAGGGCCGTGAAGAGACCGGCATGTCAACAACAAAAGAAAAAACAACCAATAAAAACCAAAGCAACAAAAATTAATTATTAAGGCTGCTTTGAATATACTGAAAGGTCGTGAAACTGGCAATCTTAAGAGCGGCAAAAATCTGCCAGCGTCCCCTAAGATGGTCGTCACTTCCTTAAAGACAAACACGGAGGGCGACAGGGAGGGAGGGTGAGTGAGAGGGGCGACATAGGGACAGACAGGAAGACAGAGAGACAGACATGAGGGGGAAACAATGCCAATCTAAATTAAACAATTAACATTGAAGCACAAGAACATATACAAAGACACATGCAACAGTAAAGAAAAAACGCAGATATTTACAACAACAAAAACATAACTTTTACACGCGACACCTGGGCCACACCACGAGGTGAGTCTAGGCAAGGCAGGCCTTACATAAACTGGGCCAGGAGTCGGCCACGTAAATCAGACAAAAAACAAGCAACAATAAAAGCCTGGCAGACAACAACTGGGCGGATGAATGGATAGCTGGGTGGGTGAGTGCATGACTGGGTAGATGGGTGAGTAGCTGGCAACCCAAGTTCGAATCTCGCTCACGCCTTACAAGCAGTGACGGTTTTCTTAACCGGTAATGGGCCTCCTCTAGGTCAACTCGGCCTCAAACGAGAACCTGGTGCGGAGCATAAGCATCCCGTGGTGCTGTTCACCCACTGCCTCGCGTGCCGTGTCGACCTTCATAGGTGCTACTCGCTAATGGCACTCGACCCTACGGTCGGTTTGGGCTACACGGGGATCTCTGTGTTTGTGTGGCGGCGCATCCACCGCAGCTGCTGAAGGCTCTGTTTGGCACGAACCTGGTGAGCGCGCTGGAGGGCGCGGGCGCGGACCCGCGGGGCCACGGCCGCGGCCAGCAGCTGGGCTCGTCGGGCCTGCAGCCCGGCGTCTACCACTACTGCTTCATGGCGCCCTACACGCAGTTCACTCAGGCCCTCGCCTCCGCCAGCCTGCGCAACATGGCGCAGACAGAGGTGGAGTCCGATGCACTCGGGTGAGCGCAGCGGGCGCGGGAATGCCGGGTGGTAGCGGGGATTTGGAATGCCGGGTGGTTGTGGGGTTTGGGAATGCTGAGTGCGGCGGTGCTTGCTGTGTGCAGACGGAGGGTTTGGACCTCGAGTTGCGGGTTGGCCAAGGGTTCCTTTTGTCCGACTAGGCTGTTTGGGCCCAATACTTGGGCCTCCTCACGTCATCCAGCTCCTCCTGACACCTCCCTCCACCTCCTTGCGTTGTCCACCTAGCCCCATTATCTCTTCACAATCTGCTACTTTTACAGCTCGTTCTCCTCACCCCGATCTCATAGTCACCTCCTTTTCCTAACTTCGTCTATCCGCGTTCTATTCACCTCCTCCTCCTCGTCACCTCGTCTCGCTAACCCAATCTCGCCGCCTGTCTAGCACATCCCCCGTTCTCTTCACCTCGTCTCTGTCTCCCCGTCACCTCGTCTCTCACCTCCTCCTCCGTTGTCTGACCGAATAGATTCCCCACAGCGCATAGGGGGGCCCCGCCCCACGTCTCGCACGCTCATTGGTCCGGGGAGTGCGGCGTGTGCCGAGCGGGGACCAATCAGGAGCCGCCGCCAGCATAACGCACTGACTGACGGACGACACACGGACAGACAGACACTAGCAACTTTGGAATATAGATTTTGGGTGAAAATGGGCCGATATCTCCAGCACCAACCACGGCACGATTTGCCAGGGTGGTGCGTCGCAGCCATTTACAGAAACATAGACATTGTCTTACGGTGATTATCGCACTGCCACGTAAGCGGACAGCGACACGCGTCAGCTACGGCCGCGTAGGGAATGAACGCATCCATTCGTGTGACGCGCTCTAAGAGTTTGTTTTGCGTAGGTGGTTCGACACCCTCAAGAGAAAAGCCTCCCAAGTCAAGTCGAGTCCCATGAGCGCCACCAAGCAGAAGGCCGACAAGGTACGACGACGACTCGTGCAGAGTTCATTATACAGTGGCCCCTCGCTTTACGATGGCCTCACAATACGATGAAATATCTTTACAATATACGCTCTAGAAGAACATTTGTATCACATTGTGATCAAATTACACTTTATGTTACGTGTTACGGGGCGGCGCGGTGAGTAGCGCTGCCCCCTCACAGCAAGAAGGACCCAGGTGTGGAGTTTGCATGTTCTCCCTGTGTCCGCGAGAGTTCTCGACAGGCACTCCGGTTTCCTCCTACAGTCCAAAGACATGCTGCTGCATAGGTTAATTGACCTGCTGACTAAATTGCCCCCGGTGCCCTGTGATGGACTGGCGTCCCATCCAGGGTATAGCCCTGTCTTGCGCCCTGAGTCTCCCAGGATAGGCTCCGGCTCACCGCAATCCTGTACAGGATTAAGTGGTTTCATACGATGATGATGATGATACGTGTTATGACATGGCTGCGTGTGAGCGTGGGTGGTACGGCAGCCGATGCAAATGCATGCAGCTTGGGTAGCTTCTCAGCCTTAAGGGGAACTTTTTAGTGTTTACATCTCAACTCCCACGGTCTTGGAATGAACTACCATAAAACAATGTACAGTTTTATCGGTCTCACTTTACGGTGGTTTCACATTACGATACGTGTTCTGGAACAGATGAATATTGTAAGACGAGGGACGACTGTAATTATAATTTCTATATTTTATGTCCCGAAGGAAGCTGGGTCTGTGTGTCGGACACAGCCTGCAGTTGCTTCAGTGGGGGGTGCTGGTGCAGTGCGTGTCATCCTAATTTGCAGTTTTGTTTTTCAAACTTGCACCGTCACGGGATCTTAAAGGCCCGCCATGAAGCGGACTTCGCGCGGTATTGTACGCTTGCTCTGCCTGCGGCTGTAATCGCGGCGAGCGGCGGCGGGGCGTCGCGGGCTGACCGCGGCTCCCGCGTTGCGGCCTCTCTCCCGCGCCCATAGGGGGCCATTCACAACTACATCCGTCTGTTCGAGCCGCTGGTGATCAAGGCGCTTAAGCAGTACACCATCACGACGTCGGTGGCACTGCAAAAGCAGGTGCTCAGCCTGCTGGTGCAGCTGGTGCAGCTACGTGTCAACTACTGCCTCCTCGACTCGGACCAGGTAAACGCCCGCGCTCCACTATCATAATAATTACGGTTTATAATGCGCCGCCGCGCATATTTATTCAACGAGGCTGTTTGTGTTACGATACTCGGGCCTCAATCGCTACAGTCCCCGCTGTATTATTCTGTTTACCCCCACGTTTCCCCGTCTCTAACCCCGTTTTCCTCACCTCGTCACCTGGTCTCACTAACCCCATCTCGCCGCCTGTCTAGCGCATCCCCCGTTCTCTTCACCTCGTCTCTCTCACCTCCTTTTTCGCATGTTTGGTCTGTCGCAGGAATTCCGTAAAGAGCTTGCAAGCTCGCTGGGTATTTTTCTGCTGTAATCATAAACATCTATCTATCTTGTCTATCTCTATGCCGACTGAGATTGGCCATTGATAATTGTCACTTGTCCACACAGGTTTTCATTGGCTTTGTGATCAAGCAGTTTGAGTACATAGAGGAGGGGCAGATCAAGTGAGTAATGCGGAATGGCCGTCGCGACGCATGCACACACACACATGCATGCGCGCACGCGCGAACCGCCGCACTGGTCGAGGTCTCCGGGCCGCCGTGACGGCGCCGTCTCTTCCGCAGGGACTCCGAGACGCTTATCCCACACATCTTCTACTTCCTGGTGCTGCTCTCGTACGAACGGTATCACTCCAAGTCCATCATCGGGATGCCCAAGATCATCCAGCTGTGCGACGGGCTCATGGCCAGCGGACGCAAGGCCATCACTCACGGCACGGATACCACTCGCACGCCGGGTTTCACGAGAGACGCGACCGGATGCTAAACGTTGCGCCGCCTTCACTTAACACGTGTCGTTGGTGTTATTCGTAATAGACTTTTGCATCAGGCCAGGTAATGAGTTCTATCGCAAAGTCCTCCACCACCCAACACAGCGCATTATTGTCTCAGGGCACCGGTAAGCTGCAGAGCAATCCTCACAACCTAATGTGGCAGTTAGGTGCAATCACACATGTTGTGGGAAGTGTTCTTGAACTCACAAGAGCAGCGAGTGGAGTGATTCTCGCGTGAGGTGTCGCGCATTCAACCAGCGTGTGGCTCTTGTCGTACGCATTTGGCAGGCCTAGCCCTAACAGGTAATAATAATATTAAATACTATTTATGACGCACACATATTCACTCAATGTCGAAGGTAATCATTCGATGAGAGAATGACTCAGACGTGCGGGGAAACCACAGGGAGGCGAGGAGGGTGGAAGGCAGCCAGGCTGTTAGCCGGCGTCAACATTTGCCAGATATTGCGTCCTATATATTATGCTGTTATCGGCCAATTCATTAATGAGTGTTTTTTTAGTTTTGAGAAGAAACCGGAGAACCCGGAGGAAACCCATGTAGAACACACAAACTCCACACAGAAAGGCCCCCAAGGCAGGACCTTCTTTCTGTGAGGTGCGGATGTTACCGCTGCTCCACCCTGCAGCAGGCGACAGTGATGTGACAACTTCCTGTGACCTCACTTCCCGACGGCGTTGACGCACGAGCGGAGAGAATGCATGTCGTGGCCGTGTCCGACCGGTCGCTGGGACGGCGTCTCGGCCGCGAGCGGCGACGCGGGGCGACGCGGGGATGTGCGCCACGCTGCGTCCGTCTGTGCTGACTGCCCGTCGTCGCGTGTGCAGCCATCCCGGCGCTGCAGCCCATCGTGCACGACCTGTTTGTGGTGCGCGGAGCCAATAAGGCCGACGTGGGGAAGGAGCTTGAGACGCAGAAGGAGGTCGTGGTGTCCATGCTGCTCCGCCTCATCCATTACCACCAGGTAAACGGTCACTACCACGGGAAGGCGCGTCGCAGGCGCGGGTGTTCCGAGTGTTGCGTCACTCGTGCTTTCACAAATATCAAATGAGACTACCTCAGGAAAAAGTCGGGGGGATGGCATCATATTTCTGTGAAAGCACGGGTGACGCAACACCCGGAACACCCGCGGCTGCGACACGCCTGACCGCGGAGGCCCAGTTACTACCATGGGTACCCAGTCCCAACCAGGGGTGCCCAGTCACTACCATGGGTACCTGGTCCTTACCAGATGTACACGGTCACTACCACGTGTACCAGGTCACTACCACGTGTACCCAGTCCCAACCAGGGGTATCCAGTCCCTACCATGGGTACCAGGTCCTTACCAGGGGTGTCCAGTACACAGTCCCCACCACGTTAAGAGCGGGTGAGAGCGGGCGAGTGTGGTCAAGAGTTGGCGAGCGTGGCCCATTTCACGCCCGCGAGCGCTGTGTGCAGGTGCTGGAGCTGCTGGTGCTGGTGCTGCAGCAGTGCCGCAAGGAGAGCGAGGACAAGTGGAAGAAGCTGTCACGCCAGGTCACTGACCTCGTGCTGCCCATGCTGGCAAAGCAACAGGTAGCGGGGCACCGGGTCACCGGGGCACGGGACCACACCGGGGCAGGGCTCCAGTTTCTCTCTCCGCGCCGCCAGCTTTAGCGATCCGTCTGTGCGCCGATCCTCTGGAACAGTATAGCCATGAGCTTGAAGCTACAGTCACTACCGTCCATTACTAAACATAGCTCCCAGTTAGAATTTAAATTTCTGCCGAGTTGTGATTGCTAATCTTGATTCGTGTTCTAAAGGTTCACATTTTTTGCACTCTTCCGTCTTAACGTTGATTATGTTTTACCCTTAATACACTGCATCTTATATTTTATGATGTTATCAACCAATTAATTAGCTTAGGAATGGGAGGAAACCGGAAAACCCGGACTAAACCCGCGTAGAACAGGGGGAGAGAACACACAAACTCCACACAGAAAGGGGCCCGAGGCGGGAATTGAAGCGCCTTGGGCAGAACCTTCTTCCGAACCGTAATTCTCGCCAAAATAACTCCGTACAGTACCGTAATTGCGTCCCGTCCCACTGTCCGTGCGTCGCAGATCAACACGGACTCGCGGGAGGCGCTGCGCGTGCTCAACACGCTGTTCGAGGAGGTGTCGCCCTCCGCCCTGCGCCCCGTCGACATGCTGCTCAAGAGCGTCTTTGTGTTGCCCAGCGACGCGGTGAGGCCGTGCGGTTGCACCGCTTCACATCTGACGCACGCGGAGTGTTGTGTTGTGCTGGGGCGTGTTTGGCACGGTAGACAGCACAGGTGGTGCATTTGCCAGTTATCTCAGTCAGTCAACCCATGACACCTGGGTCTGTCCCGTGACCTGTCAGCGAGCCTTGGACACTGCGTTATAGCCTCAAAGCGCACCTGGCCTGGCACAGGTGCTGTGGTGACGTCACCGCCACTTATTGTCAAACAGCGGTTGTTGTTATTGTATTGTTCTGGCGAGTGGTGGTGTGTGTTCTGTTATGGGGAGCGGTGGCTCAGTGGTTAGCGCGCTGGGCAATAAACCAGACCAACACCAGTGACGATTTTCTAAATTGGTTCTGGGTCTCCCCTAGGTCGACCCAGTACCTAGTGCGGTGTGTAAACATTGCCACTAGGGAGACAAAGGCGGCCGTGCATGGTGCTGGCCACCCACCCCACCATGTGCCGTGTTGGCCTTCACAGATTGCTCGCTAACAGCACTTGGCCCTAGAGTCTGCCCGAGGCGGTTCGATTCCCGCCTTGGGCGCCTTTCTGTGTTGAGTTTGTGTGTTCTCCCCCTGTTTTGCGTGGGTTTCCTCCGGGTTTTCCGGTTTCCTCCCACAACTAAAAAAAAAATACACGTTAGTTATTTGGCCGATAACATCATAATATATAGGAAGCAGTGTGTGGCAATATGGCGCCGGCAAACCGCCTGGCTGCCTCCTCCGCCTCTCTGCTTTCCTCGCGCCTCTGAGTGCTTCTCTCGTCAAATTAATATCTTCGACATTGAATGAATATGTGCGCGTTGTAAATGTACATTATTTTATTATTATAAGGCTATACGGGGGATCTTCGTCTTTGGCGAGTATGACACCGAACTGCCGCTGTTTCGCCCCGGCATCCCCGCGTGCCGCCGGCAGGAGTGCGTCCGAACAGTGCAGAAGTGGATCTCGGGCATCCTGGCCATCCTGCGCGTGCTCATCTCGCAGTCGTCGGAGGACATCGTCCTGTCGCGCATGCAGGAGCTGGCCGGCCCCCCCGTCGCGGCCGTGCCTCCGTGCGGATTGCGCGTGCCGGCGAGCGGAGACGGCACGCTCGACGCCAGAGGAGAGGAGGAGGAGGAGGAGGGTGCCCGGCCCTCGGGCCGACAGGAGGTTCCCCGGCCGGGCGGAGCAGAGGGCCTGGAGGGAGAGGGTGACGCGGGGAGCCGGGCCGCTGGCTCGCCCGAGACCGTGGCCTGCGCTCACTCGCCTCCAGACAGAGCTGCTTTCGACGCGCAGCAGCAGCAGCGGCAGCTGGATGCGGAGCCGGCCGAGGAGAGGTTTGCAAGGTACGGCCTCCTGCTACCCCGCCTGCCTCCAGACTCGTTGCCTTTAAGCAAATTCCTGGTAGATGCTCTTCAGAGCTGTTCTTTCGGGATAGCCGTGTCACTGAGCACTCTCCTTCTCTTCCTCACGACGTTTAACCTCCCACGTTGTAAGCATCCTCAGGCGTTAGTATGTGTGTAAATTGACCGGAATTATATATGTGTCCTGTGTCGGTGTGAAACCCGACAAAGGGGGCCTTCATATGCGGCCTCCGCCAATCCAGCCACCTCCTCGTGTGTCGTGTCGCCCTTCGTAGGTGCTACTCACTAACGGCACTTGACCCTGCAGTGTGTTAAGGCTACACGGGGGATCGTTGTCTCTCGCCGTAGGTTCATGATCCAGCTGGTGGGGATCCTGTTTGAGCGCACGGAGAGCGGTGGCGCCGGCGTGGGCGTGACGGCGCCGCCACACGCGCTCTCCGCACAGCAGCTCGGCGCCCTGCTCATGTGTCTCATACACATGTTCAAATCTGGTGGGGCTCACCACTCCCACAACTTTCACCATGCTCACCACGCTCACCACACCTACCCGTCTCGCCACCGTACAGCACTCGCCTCTCTCACCACTACACAGCGCTCACTGCCACACAGCGCTCACCATCACAGTACTCACCGCCACACAGCGCCCTCACCACCCCCACCACCACACAGCATTCAGCGCCACACGGCGCTCACCGCCCTCAACGCTACACAGCACTCAGCGCCACACAGCGCCCACCGCCACACAGCACCCACCAACACACAGCGCCCTCACCACCCCCACCACCACACAGCATTCAGCACCACGCGGCGCTCACCGCCCTCAACGCTACACAGCGCTCACCGCCACACAGCGCTCAGCGCCCTCACCGCCCAAGCTTGTTCGTCAGTATGATAACCACGAACGCGCCGCGCGTTACGAAAGCTGTGTGCGTATTTATCATTATTATTGTAATGTGCAGAGCAACGTGCATGTGCGTGTTATAGCGCGTAATAGCGCGCATGCTATAGCCGACAGCTCTCGGTCACAGCACAACACGCATGAGATCGTGGCTCCGAGCGCGGATCGGACCTTCCGGCACTAGCTCACACACAGCGTCACGCCAACACCGCACCCGGCGCCGGGTGCGGTGTG
>JAZEWU010000007.1:11483525-11503793 GCA_036362915.1 Geotria australis | reverse complement strand
TGCGTGACGCCCCCTGCGTGCGCCGCCTCAGGGACGTTCCGGCGAATCTCTGCCGCTATGGTGCGGCTGCTGCGGCAGGAGAAGCGGGCGGGCGTGTACGCGCTGGGCGAGCTGAACGAGCTGGCGGGAGCGCTCGTGTCCACGCAGCCCTGCTCCGTGCTGCTCTGGTGCCAGCTGCTGCTGCTCATGGACTTCACGGAGCGCGGCTGGTGGGAGGCCGTGCTGCGCACTCCGCGGTACGGCGGCCCCGCGCCCTCGTTGCGCTTTCCATCTCCCCCCGCGAGCTCGCTGTGACTGTGTGAGCTCGCTATGACCGTGTGTGAACTTGGTATGACTCTGTGTGTGAGCTCGCTATAACAATAATAATATATATTTGTAACGCGCGCATAATCTCCGGGCGCGTTGTACCTGTTGATTCGGAGGCGCGGAGCCTGGCTCGGTCGGTTTGTTTTGAGTCGGTGAAGAGGTGACTTTTTAAAAGTTTTTTGAAGGATGTGGGGGACTGTGTTAGGCGTAATAGATGTGGCAAGCTGTTCCAGGTTGTGGGTGGCGCGACCGAGAATCGGCGTTGTGCGAAGGTTGTGCGTGAGCGCGGTGTGTGGAGTAGGCGCTGTGATGAGCTGCGTAGAGTGCGGGATTGTGTTGGGGCGAGTGGCTGGAGTAGTATTGCGAGGTATTTAGGGTGTCCTGTGTGGATAACGCAGTGGCATATTATTGCTGTTTTGTAAGTGATGCGTTGGTGGATGGGTAGCCAGTGTAGAGTCTCCGTGCATTTTGTGGTTGGTTGGTCGCTCGCTTTGATGCTGAGGACTGCACGTGCTAGGTTGTTTTGGAGACGTTGCAGTTTGGTGCACTGTTTCGCTATGACGCTGTGTGTGAGCTCGTTATGACCCTGCGTGTGAGCTCGCCCTGACTATGCATGTGAGCTCGCTACGACGCTGTGTGTGATCGAGCAGGAGGCTGGCGCTGTCGTCCTCGGCGCTGCCCGCGGACCCGTCTCCCGATCCGGCGCCGGACACTGAGCTGCTGTGCGGCGCCGATATCGTGCGTCGCGGTGCCTTCATACTCTTCGCAGACTACGTGGTGAGGCCCGGCGCTTCCCACGGCCCGCCTCGCCCGGCCCCAAAGCCACGCAACTCTGCTCTGCGCGATATTTCCTTAAGGTGGAATCTATCTCCAGGCCGCGCCTCCATATCGAGGCCGTGCCGAGTTCCCTAAAGTGACGCGTTGAACTCCGCGAGAGCCTTTCCAGCCTCTCGTGCCGCGAAGGTTTAACGTCGTCCGCCGTTTTAATTAAGTCTTGTTCGTTAAGTGTATTTTAAGACTGAAGCAGAACTCCTGTTATTGGAAACGAAAGGGAAAGGAGTTGCAGGCGGTGAAATTTCCAGATAAGGGGCGTCGTGTGAGATTGCCGCAGGGCTCGATCGCGGCCTGAGCCCGGGGGCCCAGCTTACGCCGCTGTCGTTGCGCTCAGTGTCAGAACCTGCACGATTCGGAGCACATGACGTGGCTCATCGTGAACCACGTGCACGACTTGGTGGCGCTGGCGTCGGAGCCGCCCGTGCAGGACTGCGTGAGCGCCGTGCATCGCAACGCGGCCGCCAGCGGCCTCTTCATCCAGGCCATCCAGTCCCGGGGCCTCGATCTCACCAAGGTAACGCCGGGGTCACGCCGTCGCCTGTTGTACCCGGGCACGGCGGCTTCCACTAGCACCGTCTGTGACATTTGTTGTCGCCCGCTCGACCGCGTGGGACACGGTTTAAAGCAAAACGTCATTTATAATTTCTTAATTTTATCGTGAGAATTGTTCTTCAACTTGCAGGTCAGCTGAACCAGTAACGACCGGCACATTCAGCAGCCGCATACGTGACGACTGAATATTTAACACAAAGGGCTTCGTGACCAATGTTTCGTGACTATTGTAAATGTTGTGGGTTCGCTCTCCAACATACCGGTGTGCTGAAGTAGTCAACAATTGGCACGTTTTTTTCACGTGACAAACCTTACTAATTGGTTCTGTCGGGTGGAAGCGGGTTTAAGACACTAATTGTTTACGTGACGTAACCCATAAAAGGGGATATACTAGGGACAACTGAATATGTTTGTCTGTGTCGGGTGGTGGAGGGTTGTACGACACCACTTTGGCCAATGGAGATCATCGGGCGGCCCGACACAGAGCACCAGTAGTTCGCCGACGCGGGATCTCGCCGGCAGCGGTTGCGCCGGTCCCACGTTGCGCCGGTCCCACGTTGCGCCGGTCCCACGTTGCGCCGGTCCCACGTTGCGCCGACACCACGTTGCGCCGACCCCACGTGTGCTGCCTCGTGTGCACTACCCGGCTATGGGGAGCGGTGGCCCAATGGTTAGTGCGCTGGGCTACAAATATGGTGACTCGAGTTCGAATCTCGTTCATGGCCAACACCAGTGACGATTTTCTGAACCGGTCCTGGGCCTCCCCTAGGTCGACTTAGCCTCAAATGAGCACCTAGTGCAGTGTGTAAACATCGTCACTCGGGAGACAAAGGCGGCCGGGCGTGGTGCTGGTCACCCACCCCCTCATGTGCCGTGTCGACGTTAATAGGTGCTCGCCAACGGCACTTGCCTGCGTCGTCACGTTGAGCCTGCGCCGTGCGTGGCAGGCCGTGGTGCTGCGGCGGACGCTGCAGCGCCTGGAGGGGATCCACCTGAGCCAGTCGGGCGCCGTGCTCACCCTGCTGGTGGAGTCGTTCCTGGCGACGCCGCTGCGCGTGCTGGGCCACATGGTGGACACGCTGGCGTGCCGGCGCGTCGAGATGCTGCTCGCGGAGGGTCTGGAGGTGCGTCGTCGCCGCTGCCCCCGCGCCACGCCCCGCACCGTGCCCCGCACCACCACGCACCATGCCCCATGCCACACACCACGCACCACACCACGCACCACACCAGGCACCACTCACCACGGCTGCGTCACACTCTCCGTACTGTCGCGGCGCAGCTCCTCCTGTCTGACACAATCGCCACGCCGATATCTATTAAACAGGGCGGCATGGTGCCGCCTTACAGCAAGAAAGTACGGGGTTCAATTTGGTTGCCTTTTCGTGTTGATGCCGTGTTCACACGTGTGCCGGTAGGTTCGTGATCCGGCTGTTTTTCCCTTGTCCGCGCGTCTGTTTTTCCCTTGTCCGCGCGTCTGTTTCAGACGATACAAAGACATGCTGCCTAGGGTATTTGGCCGGCAAACTAAATTTCCCTGCCTTGCGTCCTGTGTCTGCCAGGATAGACTCTGGCTTCACCGCGACCCTCTGGAGAATTCATTAGTTATTTGACCCACAGCATGCGTCGGCGACGTCGTGTGGTGTTTGTGTTTGTCTCTGGCGATGCTAAGCAGTGCATGGTTGTGTTCACAGGACAGCAGCAGCCAGCTTCCCATCGAAGATCTGGAGAGAATTCAGAGGCACCTGCAGCAGACGGGGCTTGCTAACAGGTGCGCTGCCGTCTTGAGCAAACGGAGAACGCCAGGGCTGATAAACAGCGGCGTGGAAACGGTGACTGGAAAACGGTGACCGGTTAATGGCAGGGTGGCGCAGTGGTAACATCTGCGCCTCACAGAAAGAATGGTCTTGTCCGAGCAGGTTCGATCCCCGCCTTGGGCGCCTTTCTGTGTGGAGTTTGAGTGTTCTCCCCGTGTTCTGCGTGGGTTTCCCTCCGGTTCTCCGGTTTACTCCCACAACTAAAAAACACTCATTAATTAATTGCCCAATAACATAATGTATAGGATAGCAGTGTCTGGCGGGTTGGCGCCAGCGGACCGCCTGGCTGACTCATCCACTTTCTGCGGCTTCCTCGCTACGCCTCCGTATCCGTGTTTCGTCAATGACCAGGCGTGGAATTTGCGCGACCAGTTATAATCATTTCATCATTAATTCAATTGAACTTTATTGTCAATTGTGCCATATGTACAGGACATATAGAGGATCGAAATTCCGTTTCTCTCAGACCCCGGTGTTGGCATATACATGGACTGGAACACAACAACAAGGGTTTAAAAATGCTAGGATAAAAAAACAAAATACTAACAATTTTTTTTAATATTTACAAGTTAAGCTAAGCTTGGGGTCGGGGGACGACAATAACAAGGCACAGATCTGGAACAAAAACTATAATGATAACAAATATAGTGCAAATAGAACTAATATAGTGCATATATAGATGAAAAGATGTACAAGTAATATGCCATCTACAGGAAAAGTAGTTAGCAGCAATTTTTGTTGTCTTCTTGACAAAGTGGTTAGTGCTGAGTGTAGGTGTGTGTGTGCTTAGATGCTGGTATTAAACATTTCTTATGGCTGTTGCTGTTGGACGTGTAGTGAGTGGATGGCTAAATTACAGTCCAGACTTTTTGGAGGCAGAGGGGTAGAGTTCAGCATCCTGACAGTCTGATGTATAAAGCTGTTGCTGGTTTGGCCTGGCGTGCCGTACGACCCCCCCAGGCACAAGCGCCTGGCGTCGCTGCTGGAGCGGCTGCACGAGACGATGGCGGGCGGTGCGGGTGCCCGCACCCCCCTCGCGGCGCACCCGCTCACGGGCGGCGATGACGACGACGAGGGCATCGCCCCGCACGACGTGACACCCAATAAGGTGACGCGGCTGCCCTAAATAATCGCAGAAGTATTAATTGGGCCATTTTAATACTTCAGGTCTTACTTAACAAGTCAGCAAAATATTTGAAGGATTTGTTAAGCATACAGATCTTCAAAGTAAGCCTTTAAAGTTTAGAGTACTTTCTGCTCAATGCTCCTAGGTTCACTACAAGATATGGAAAAAAGCTTTGTGGCAGCTGCGCCACGTTTCTGGAACACTATTGCCATGAGCTTGAAGCTACAGTCACTACCGTCCATTAATAAACGTAGATCCCAGTTAGAATTGAAATTTCTGCCTAGTTGTGATTGTTAATCTTGATTTGTGTTCTAAAGGTTCCAATTTTTTTTGCACTCTTCCGTCTTACCGTTGATTATGTTTACCATTTATATGCTTTATTTTTTCTCACTATCGCAATGCACAGCCTTAATCTAAAATGTGTGCAATGCTATGTATTTTGGACAATTTTATTTGAAAAATGCGTGCAATGCTATGTGTAAATTTGGGTTGATTTAAAAAAAAATTCGTTATGTATGAATCTTGTATATATTTTTATTTTTGTCAGCAACTCGCACTTTTGTTGTGTCGCAGGAGTCCCGTAAAGAGCTTGTAAGCTCACTGAGTATTTGTATGCTGTAATAATAAACATCCATCCATCCACGTTGGGCAGGTGCGCTGCTAGTACAGTCAACGAACGTAATTAAGTGGTGCATGCTGCTGGTGCATAGGGGAGCTCCTTCGCCGCCGCCGAGTCTGACCGCACCGTGTTTCTGTCGCAGGCTTGGTTCGTGTCGCTGGTGAGAAGCCAGTGTTTCCAGCAGAGCTGCTCTGCCGCTAAGTGCGCCGAGCTGCTGACTCAGCTGCCGGACGGCGCGGAGGTGCTCGCCATTGTGCGCGCGCGGGTACGCCTCCCGACCCCGCGACCCTGCCCCATGTGAACCCTCCTTTTGCTCGTGCACGGCGCTGCTGCTTCGGCTGACGCTCACGCTAAACGTAGCGCGTTTCACAAGCTGGCGTCCACAGTGGTTCTACTCTTAACATTTACCGCTAAAAGGTCCCAGTGAGTTCCTTGTGCTCGCTGTGCCAGATAATTGTGTGTGCGGCATGCCATGTGCGTGCGCCATGGTCAATATGGGCTGTGTCATTTGGCACGGTAGGCAGCGCAGGCGGTGCCCCGGCCGGTCATCTCAGTCAGTGAACCCACGGCAGCTGGGTCTGTCCCGTGACCTCCTGTCAGCGAGCCTTCGACACTCAACGTGGCCTTAAGGTGTACGTGGCCCGGCACAGGTGCCGTGGTGACGTCGCCGCCACTTAGTGGCGAACGGCGGTTGTTGTTGTCGTTGCATGTGCCGTGCGCTTTGCTCACGGTGTGCCGCGTGCCGTGCCGACCGCGTGCGTCGCGCCGCAGGAGTGCAACCTGGCGGTGCTGCGGGCCTGCATGTCGCTGGGCGCGTCCCAGCTGGCCGTCGGCACGGGGGAGGGGTCGGCTCTGCTGCGCTGCGCCGTCTCGGCCACCATGGAGCGCGTGGCCGAAACGGTGGCGCGCCTCCCCGTCAGCGCGCACGTTTTCCGCCCGGCCACGGCACCTGTCCCCAACCCCTACTGGGCCTCCGTCTCTGCCATCGGCGGTAAGCGGCGGCGACGGCGCCCCCGCGCGCGACGAGTCCCAGCGCAGACAGACGCGAACGTCGCACAGACCGGCGGCGTGCCGGTGCCGAGCACGACCTCGCGACCTCGCGGGCTGACCGTCACCCTGGGCGGCTGCCGGAGCGCTTGTGGGTGCAGGCGGAGCTCCGGAGAGGCCGGTCGGGTCGAAGATAAGAGCCGCGCACGGCGTGCGAAGGCGCGACGACGCACGCGGTGGTCTTGCCGCACGGCCCGAGCGCCACACCCGAATCGGAGAAGGGAAGCCGTCGAGAAAATGGGAACGTTTGAGGCATCTCATGTCAGTTGAGTCGCAGTCGTGACGGCAAATGTTACAAAAGATACGCAGGAAATCGGGAGGTTTTCATCCAGCGCTGGTTGGACAATAGCTGATAGCAGTGATGGTGATGATTACGACGATGGTGGTGCTGATGGAATGTTGTAATTATTATTATTATTGTGCTGTAGCGATGGATGTTGTGTAGGAGTCTCGCCAGCTACAGGTTACTGATCTAGTGCTCGTAAATTCAAATCTCGACCTTAAATCAACCGCGTAAAATGTGTAAAGTTGGTACCACTGAGAACGGACCACTCGGGGCGTCCTACCGTAGTTGAAGGGCGGCGTCGCCGCGAGGCTGTGGGTCACCATGGCGACACGCGTGTCGAGCGCGTGCGTGTCGTGTGTCGCGGCGCCAGACGACGCGGAGAGCTGTGGCCGCGTGATGCGGCTGGCGGAGTGCGTCGTGCAGGCCCTGCTGGCTGGAGAAGCCCTGCTGTCGGCCTCGCCCGCCGTCCCGGGCGCCGCGCCCGCTCTGGGGGGTGCCGTGGTGCCCCCCGAGAGGGAGGCGGACGTCTGCCACTTTGCTCTGCTCACCCTGGAGGTGAGAGCACCGCACACTCACCTCACACCGCACACTCACCTCACAACGCACACTCACCTCACAACGCACACTCACCTCACAACGCACACTCACCTCACAACGCACACTCACCTCACACTCATTTCACACCGCACACACACCGCACACACTCACGCCGCACACTCGCCTCACACCGCACACTCACCTCACACCGCACACTCACCTCACACCGCACACTCACCTCACACAACAACGACAACCGTGCGTTCGCCACAAAGTGACGGTGACGTCACCACAGCTCCTGTGCCATGCCAGGTGTACCTTGAGGCCACGCAGAGTGTCGAAGGCTCGCTAACAGGAGGTCACGGGACGGACCCAGGTGTCATTGGTTGTGTGACTGAGATGAAAGGCCGGGGCACCAGCTCTGTTCCCTACCGTGTTTTAGCTGTGCGGCGCTCAGCTTGCTGTTATGAGCGTCGCTCCTCCACCCTCTGTTGTTGTTGGAAGGTGGCTGTCTCCAACTGCCCAGTAGTGTCCTTCACGAACTTCCTCCAGAGAGGTCAATCTTGACACCGCTGGTATTAGTGATGAACGCCACCTCCTTCATGGACGTCAACCCCCGGCCCAACGACTGAAGTCAAGAAGACGCTTCCTCAGCCATGTGCAGCGCCTAACAACATCTCGAGAAGAAACCAAACTACAGCTCTGGACGGAAAAGCTTGAGAGTGACCCTCCTCGAACTGGCATGGGAATCCCCCCTGCTGAGGACCTCCCTCCTGGCTCAGAAGCATCATGGATTCAGTGGAAGACACTCAACCGCCTGAGAACTAGAACGGGACGATCAAAAGATGATTTGGTCAGATGGGGCTACAAGACCGGCCCAACCACCTGTGAATGTGGAGAAGCAGACCATACTATGGAACACTGCCTTGTCTGTGCTCTACTACCCAACCTCTGCAGCTCAAAAGACCTTGCGGAGTTCAATAAAAATGCAAAGAACTGTGTAAAGAAATGGGAAATTGTAATTTAACCATCGCGCTTTGAAGAATCGCAAAGAAGAAGAAGCAATGGGGTCCTCCGTTTGTGGACTCAAAGTGTACTCAGCATTAAACGAGCGCGACATGTAAACATCACCACGGGGGAGACGAAGGCGGCCAGCCGCGGCGCTGGGCAGGCCACCCGCCCGTCCGCCGAGTCGGCTCCCGGCAGCGCTCGCGGCGTGACGAGGCCGCGCGGGGACCGCTGTGCTTCTGTGCCGCAGGTGCTGTGCTGCCAGGCAGCGAGCGGGCGCCGCTCCGCCGCCAGCGACGTGCAGGCGGCGCTCGAGTGCTGCTGCTTGGCGCTGCAGCAACCGCGCCTGTGGGAGCTGTACGCGGCGGCGCGCCATGTTACTTGGGCCTGCTCGCTCGTCTACTGCCTGCGCTTTGTGCTCGAGCACGGTGAGCGGCGGTGACACGGCAGCACCGACACGTAGATACACGTGTTTATTATCACAGCAGAAAATACCCGTTGATTATGTTTACCCTTAATATGCTTTAGTTTTTTTTACTATCGTAATGCACAGCCTTAATCTTACATGGTAATTTGGAAGAGAAAAAAAGTGCAATGCTATGTATTTTGGACTATTTTATTTGAAAAATGTGTGCAATGCGATGTGGAAATGTTTTTTTAAAATGTTGGTTATTTATGAATCTTGTATATATTTGAATTATTGTCAGCAATTCACATGTGTCGCAGGAGTCCCGTAAAGAGCTTGCAAGCTCACTGGGTATTTATCTGCTGTAATAACAAACAATGGTTCCATAAAGCCTCACAAGTCCTCCGGCTAGGACTACTGCTGTCGTGCCACGATGTTGGCTCTCTTCCTACCTGCGCCTTCATGGGAATATTTGTTCCTTCCCCTGGCTTGGACTGTTTGTGCGGGTCAGTGGTGCCGTGCCGAGATGTTGGCTCGCTCTCTCTCTCTTCCGATCTGCATTTGCTCGGGTACTTCTGTTCCCTCCTTGCTTGTTGTAGACTCTCAGTTAATCTGTCTTGATGTTATTGACATGCCGTTCTCTCCACAGCATTGTGCAGCGCTTTGTGACCTTCGGGTGAAAGGCGCTCTATAAATGCTATTATTATTATATAGAGGATCGAAATGCCGTTTCTCTCAGACCCCGGTGTTGGCTTATAACATGGACTGGAACACAACAACAAGGGTTTAAAAATACTAGGATAAAGAAAACAAAATACTAACAATTTTATTATGTTTGCAAGTTATGCTAAGCTGGGGGTCGTGTGTGTGACGTCCATGGTGTGTGTGCCGCCCTCCAGTGTTCTCCTTCCCGATGGAGAAGCACTCGGTTAGCGTTCCTCCCGGCCTCCCGCGGCCCCAGGACACGGGCGGCCGCGGCACCGCGATGGCCGGTGAGGGCTGCCGCACGGCGCCGCACCTCCTCACTATTCACATTCACTTTCGGTTTCTAATTTTAAAGTCATGTTTATTGATCACGCACACGTAAGATACACGGCAGTGAGTTTCCAGTTCTCTCTCTCAACTCTGTGTGAAAGATTCTGTGCAATAACATACAAGCTTGAGTATTAAAAAGAAGAAAATGTCAAGAATATTATGATATGATAACAAGTACTAATGGCATATGCATAGACAACAAGTTTAAATAACATGCATAGCAGCGTAGCAGCAATGGAGTTCTCTGTTTGGCAGTGTTCAGTGTGCATGTTTGTGATAATAATAATAGCATATTATAGAGCGCCTTTCGCCCGAGGGTCACAAAGCGCTGCACAAGTGCCGCGGAGAGAGCGGCATGTCAACAACGGCAGAAAAAAACAACTAATAAAAACCAAAGCAACAAACATGTAATGATTAAGGCTGCTTCGAATACACTGAAAGGTCGTGAAACTGGCAATCTTAAGAGCGGCAAAATTCTGCCAGCGTCCCCTAAGATGGCCGTCACTTCCTTGAAGACCAATACGGAGGGAGACAGGGAGGGAGGGTGAGCGACAGGGGGAGACATAGGGACACCGAGACAGGCAGACAGAGAGACAGACACGAGGGGGAAACAACGCCAATCTAAATTAAACATTGAACAACCAACTAATGTCCAATGCGGTTGGGGGTAGGTGGTGGGGTGGAGGTTGAATGGGATAGGAGGGGGCAGCATCAGGTGTTTTGGGGTAGGTTCAGGTGTAGTGGTGGCTCAGCATCCGGATGGCCTGGGGAGAGAAACTGTCCCTGAGGTGGTAGGTGTCGCCGCGATTATGATGTAGCCGGGCATCCTCTCGGAGCGCTTCTTGATGAAGAGGCCATGGCCTGGGTGGCTGGGAGCGGCGATGATCTTATTGGCCTTCGTTAAGCACCACCAGGTGTAAATGTCACTCAGGTTAGGCAGCACGCCACCACGCTCAGTTATATTCAAATTGATTGAATTCCAACCGCAAGCGTAACGTTCTGAGTGAACGTGGAGAGTGAACGTGATGCGCGCGACCGACGCGGGTGAGCGTCGCGTCCCGGGTTTCTCGTCATTGCAGAAACGAGCTCGCAGGCGTGCAACACGGTGGTGGCGCTGCTGCAGGCCGCGCTGGGGCCCCTGTCGAGCGGCGACTGCGCCAAAGTGCCGCCGTTCCTCATCGCTTCCATCAAGCAGCTCGTGGTGAACCTGGCCCGGCTGCCGCTGGTCAACAGCTTCGCCAGGACGCCTCCCATCGTGAGTGCGTGGCTCGGCGCCATGGAGGAACGCGCGTGGCCAGACGCAGCTCTCCGTCTGTTGCCTGCTCCGTCTCTCCCCTCTCCGTCTCTCCCACGCTCCGTCTCTCCCACGCTCCGTCTCTCCCACGCTCCGTCTCTCCCCTCTGGCGACCCGAGTTCAAATTCCGCTCACGGCCAACACCAGTGACGATTTTTTGAACCGGTCCTGGGCCTCCCCTAGGTCGACTCAGCCTCAAATGAGTACCTAGTGCGGTGTGTAAACATTGCCATGAGTGAGACGAAGGTGGGCGGGCGTGGTACCAGTCACCCATTTCCTCCTGTGCCGTGTCGACCTTTATAGGTGCTCGCTCACGGCACTTGACCCTACAGTCTGTTAAGGCTATACGGCGGATCTTTTGTGTCCCTGTGTGCGCATGTGTGGAGGTGTGGAAGATGGGCTGGACGCCCACGGCTGGGGGCGTGTTTGGAACCAACCTCTCGGAAATTCCCATCGAGTTCCTGCGAGACAAGGACGTCCTCAAGGAGTTTGTCTGCCGGCTCAACTGCGTCGGCAAGTGCGGCGGTTCCCTCCCACCGTCTCTCCTGCCAGGCGCCTATAAACACTTTAACACACGAGTGGTGCAGTGGTTAAATCTACACCTCACAGAAAGAAAATTCGATTCCTGCCTGGGGCGCCTTTCTGTGTGGAGTTTGTGTGTTCTCCCCTTGTTCTGCGTGGGTTTCTTCCTTTTTCTCTGGTTTTTCTCCCACAACTAAAAAAAACTGATTAATTAATTCATTGGCAGATAACATCATAAGATTAGGAAAGCAGTGTGTGGCGGGTTGGCACGGCTGACCGCCTGGCTGACTCCTCCCCTCTCTACGGTTTCCTTGCTACGCCTCCGTACCTGCATATCGTCCATGACCAGGCGCCCTAGGTGGGATTCAAACCACCTAGGGCAAGATTCTCTCTCTAAGGCGGAGATGTTACCATTGCGCGCTGCCCTATTAACCCGACAAACCGAGTTATATTCTCGTTCGTGACCGGTAACAGTGGCGAAATTTTGAACTAGTCTTGAGCCTCCCCTTGGTCAAGTCAGCCTCAAATGAGTACCTGGGGCGGTGTGTAAATATCACCGCAAGGGAAACACAGGCAGCCGGGCGTGGTGCTGACCACTCAACCCCTCGTGTGCCACGCCTGCCTTTTTGGGTGCTACTCGCTAACGGCACTTGACCCTACAGTCCGTTAAAGCTACACGGGGGATGTTTGTGTTTTATGTTTGTGCAGGGTGGACGTCGCGCACCCAGTTTGAGGAGTCGTGGGCGACGCTGCTGGGGGTTCTCGTCATGCAGCCGCTCGGCCTGGAGCCCGAGGGGGCACTGTCGGCCGAGGTGCGTCGCCGCGACGCGTCGCCACGCGCCACCGTCACGCGTCCCGCCTTCCGGCCGCGCGGCCTCCCTGGGAAACTCTACCTGAGTTTAGTTAAGCAGCTAAATCCCAGAGAACAACATTTCTGTAAAGCAGGGGGGACAGCCCGGTGAGATTGTGGTCTCGGGCCTGCAGTGCGGGAGTACAGCCGCGGGGCCTGCTGTTCGTGCCGCAGTCGACCGTGTGTGCCGGTGGCACCGTCGAGATTTGCCATATTTGGTAACATCTGCACCTCACAGAAAGAAAGTCCTGCCCGAGGCGGTTCGATTCCTGCCTGGGGCGCCTTTCTGTGTTCTTCCTCTGTTCTGCATGGGTTTCCTCCGGTTTCTCAGGTTTCCTCCCACAACTAAAAAAAACTGATTAATGGTCGATAGCATCATAACATATAGAACGGGTCAAGGTAGAAGCGTTCACGTCGCGATCCCTGTCAGGTAGTACTTGGTATTGCCTGCGAATTCTACCAAACACTTCGAAGCCAAGCTGAAAGACGACCATGTCCAGAAGCTAGCCATCGTGCTTCGAAGAATCGCAAAGAAGATATAGAACGCAGTGTCTAGTGGCGGGATGGCGCCGGTTGACCACCTGGCTGCCTCCTCCCCCCTCTGCAGTTTCCTCGCTCCGCTTCCGTATCCTTGTCTCGTCCATGACCATGCGTAGAGTATGCACGCGTTATAAATTGTATTATTATGATTATTATAATTTATGATTATCACTGTTCAGGAAAATAAGCTCGCCACGGCAAACCCCGAAGGAACAGCTTGAGAGCAATTCTTAATTACCTCCAAATCACTTTAATTAGGAAAACTACATTGCAACATGGCGATATACGGACAGGCCACACCAGGCGGCCCAGCAGCCTCAGGGCTGCGGAACGGTTGAGATGACGTGTGAGGTATGGCACTTTAGCGGGATGTGTGTGTGTCTGTGGGGAGCGGTGACTCAGTGGTTAGCACGCTGGGCTACAAACCTGGGGACCCGGGTTCGAAACCCCCTCATGGCCAACACCAGTGACTATTTTTTGAACTGGTCCTGGGCATCTCCTAGGTTGACTCAGGCTCAAATTAGTACCTAGTGCAGTGTGTAAACATTTCCACGAGTGAGACAAAGGCGGCCGGGCGTGGCTCTGGTCACCCACCTCGTTGCGTGCCGTGTCGGCCTTCATAGGTGCTACTTGCTAACGGCACTCGACCCCACAGTCTGTTCAGGCTATACGGGGGATCTTTGTCTTTGGTACGGAACTATCCTCGTGGAACGTGCGTGGATCTCGTCCGTGACGGTGCGCACGTTTGTCGAGTTTAACCCCGCGTTGCCCCGCGTGACCCCGCGTGGCCCTGTGTGACCCTGCGTGACGCTGCAGGAGGAGAGCGAGCGCACGCAGCTGTCCGTGCTGTCCGTGCGCAGCATCACGGCGCTCGTGTTGAGCGCCATGCTGCTGCCCACAGCAGGCAGCCCCGCCGGCGGATGCATGGAGCAGCAGCCACGCAACAAGGCTATCGAGGCCCTGAACACCAGGTGCCCTCACACATTCACATATAACATAACGTGACAACCGCCATTCGCCACTATGTGGCGATGACGTCACCACGGCGCCTGTGCCAGGCCATATGCACCTTGAGGCCACGTGAAGTGTCGAAGGGTCGCCGACAGGAGGTCACAGGGCCGACCCAGGTGTCATGGGCTGCCTGACCGAGATGACTGGCAGATGCACCACCTGAGCTCCCTACTGTGCCAACTTGTTGTGCTTTGGCCTCTCGGCGCTCAGCTCGCTGTTGTGAGCATCGCTCCTCCGCCCTCCGTTGTTGCTGGAGGGCGACAGCCTCCAACTGTCCAGTAGCGTCCTTCACGAACCTCCGCCAGCGAGGTCGATCTTGACACTGCTGGTACCAGTTTTCACATAGTGCCCTGTCTCACCCACCCACCCTGTCTCTCACTCACCCACCCACCCTGTCTCACTCACCCACCCATCATTCACACACCCGCCCTCTTTGCGAATCGGTGGTCGTGCGTGTTTGATCGTGGCCGGTGTCCGGTGTTGGCGTGACCCTGGTGACCGTCGCGTCCGCGTGTCGTTCAGGTTGGGGAGGAAGCTGTACGCGGTGCGCTGCATCGTGGAGCGCGAGATCTGGGCGCTGGCGTCAAAGCGCGACAGCTGCGCCACTCACTACCCCTACCAGGAGAAGGAGCCCATCTTCTCGCTCACCCCCTCGGGCTCGGGTAAGAGCGAGCCGCGATGGCGCCGCGCCGCGAGGTTACCCGCGGTGCTTGTCCAGCTGCCGGAACCTGGCGTGCCACAAGATGTTCGACTTCGCTCGTCAGCCCTCAGGGGTCAATAAGATAATAATAATGATATAATGTATAACGCGCTGCAAATTCCATGCCGGGTCATGGACGAGACACGGATACGGCGGCGTAGCGAGGAAACAGCAGAGAGGAGACGAGGCAGCCAGGTGGTCAGCCGGCACCAACCCGCCACTAGACACTGCTTAATATATATATCATGATGTTATCGGCCAATAAATTAATAAGTGTTTTTTCTTAGTTGTGGGAAGAAACTGAGAACCCGGAGGAAACCCACGCAGAACAGGGGGGGAACTCCACACAGAACACACAAACTCCACGCAGAACAGTGCCTCAGGCGAGAATCTAACTGCTCCAGGCAGGGTTTTCCTTCTGTGAGGCGCAGACGTTACCGCTGCGCCACCCCGCCGCCCACATACGAGCTGGAGTTTCAAAGAGCCCTGACTCGCTGATGAGTAAAAATAATCGCTCTCTCTGCGGAGCGGCCTTTATTTTCCCACGAGATGCGATAAACGCACGTAGACACGTGAAACGACATTGCCTGTCTTGCTCGGGCGAGCTGAACCTGGCATAGAAATGTGGAGTTCCCTCATGCGGTTGCGCGCTGCCGCCGAGCGGACACGTGGGGGCACGCGGGAGTCGCGCGTGGCGGGCACTGATTGGCTGCCGCGGCATGGCACGTTGCTCCCCGCAGGGTGCCTCGTCAACCACAGGCGGCTGCTACTGCAGGCGAATGTGGAGCGCGACCTGGGCAGCACGGACTACAAGCACGGCCAGGTGGAGAACAGGGGCAGAACATCCAAACTCTGCACGTGCAGTCCTCAACATCAAAGCGAGCGACCAACCAACCACAAAATGCACGGAGACTCTCCACTGGCTACCCATCCACCAACGCATCACTTACAAAACAGCAATAATTTGCCACCGCGGTATCCACACAGGACACCCTAAATACCTCGCATCACTACTCCGACCACTCGCCTCAATACAATCCCACACTCTATGCAGCTCATCACAGCACCTACTCCACACACCACGATCGCGCAAAACCTTCGCACAACGCTGATTCTTGGTCGCGGCACACAGAACTTGGAACAGCCTGCCACATCTATTACGCCAAACACAGTGCCCCACATCCTTCAAAAAGCTTTTCAAAAGTCACCTCTTTGCGGACTCGCAACAAACCGACTGAGCCAGACTCCGCGCCTTTGAATCAACAGGCGCAACGCGCCCGGAGAATATGTGCGTGTTATAAAAATATTATTATTATTAATGTGCCCAAGCCAGAAATCGAACCCAGGTGCTCGCTACTGCGTCGCGCGAGTGCTGCTGTCGCTGAGCCCGTTTGCCGCCCGCGCCCAGATCTCGGTGCACTCGATCTGGCTGAGCACCAAGATCACACCACTGCGCGCCGAGGAGCTGGAGGGCGAGGAGGAGGAGGACGTGGAGCTGCAGGCAGAGTCGCTGCCATCATCCCCGCTCAGCTCCAGGTACGCTGCACCCCGCCCTGCACCCCGCCCTGCACCCCCCACTGCGTCCCCCCTGCACCCCTCCCTCCACCCCTTGCGTCAGTCCGCGTTACACTAGGGGGCGTCTCCTGATTGATCCGCACTCGACACGTGCCACACCCCTCAGACCAATGGGCGCGTGAGACGTGAGGCAGGCGCTTTACGATGGCCTCACAATAAAATCACTTTACGATGTAAGCTCTATAAGAACATTATCACATTACGATCAAATGTCACTTTATGATGCGTGTTACGATATGGCTGCGTGTGAGTGCGGGTGGCGCAGCAGCCAATCAGCGATGCAAACGCATGCCACTGGGGTAGCTGCTCAGCCAATAGCAGTGCTTCCAAGGTCTTGGAACGAATTACCATAAAACAATGTACAGTATAATTGGTCTCGCTTCACGATGGTTTCATGTTACGTTTCATGTTCTGGAACGGATTAATATCGTAAAGAGAGAGGCCACTGTATATAGGACGCACTATCTGGTGGGTAGGCGCCGGCTGATCATGTGGCTGCCTTAATAATAATAATTATAGAACGCCTTTCACCCGAGGGTCACAAAGCGCTGCACAAGGCTGTGGAGTGCTTTCCTTCTCTCTGCGTTTTCCCCGCACCTCTGAGTAGTTTTCTTTTAGAACGAGCATCTTCTAAATTGAACGGTGCCACGCGGCGTTCTGAGCGGTATTTGTGTTGTGTTTTGACTGGATGGTGCGCAGGCGCCAGCGCGTGTGTGTGGACGTACACTCGTGCTCCCAGTTCCTGCTCGAGCTGTATGGACAGTGGCTGCTGGCGGGGCCCGCCTCGCGCAGGGTGCCCTGCAGCCTGGCGAGCGAGGTCGTCAAGTCGGTGTGTCCCCCGCTCCACCGCTCACTCGCTCGCTCACCGTGCATGCTCACTCGCTCACCGTGCATGCTCACTCGCTCACCGTGCACTCACAGCAAGACAAAGGTAACCCCGTATAGCCTTAACAGACTGTAGGGGCAAGTGCTGTAAGCGAGCACCTATGAAGGTCGGCATGGCACACGAGGGGGTGGCTGGCCAGCACCACGCCCGGCCGACTTAATGACAATGTTTACACACCGCAATAGGTCCTCATTAGATGCTGAATCGACCTAGGGGAGGCCTAGGACCGGTTCAGAAAATCGTCACTTGTCCGTGAGCGGCTTTTGAACTCAGGTCGCCAGGTTTGTTGCCCAGCGCGCTAACCACAGAGCCACTCTCAACACACGTGTGCTCACATTCACCCCACAAAAACAACAACCGCCATTTGCCGCTAAGTGGTGTGACGGCGCCTGTGCCAGGGCGGGAGCACTTTAGTGAGGCTATCACATGAAGTGTCGAAGGCTCGCTGACAGGAGGTCACAGGACAGACCCAAATGCTACGGGCCGACTGAACGAGACGAGCGGTTGCGGTGCAGCTGCGCTCCCCACGGCGCCAACTCCCCACAGCGCCAGCTCCCCACGGCCCCAACTTGCTGAGTTTGACGGTGGTGCCGTTCGCGCCCCCAGCTGCTGATGATCTCCGACCTGTTCTCGGAGCGGAGCCAGTACGAGGCGATGTTTGCGATCCTCACGGAGCTGCTCAAGGTTCACCCCCCCGAGGACGAGATCTTCAGCCAGTACTCCGTGCCGGCCATCTGCAAGGCCGCGGCCGTGCTGGGCATGGTGAGTAGTGTGTGTAGGGAGTGGTTAGTAGGGATTGATGTAAGTGTGGTGAGTAGGGAGCGATCTGTGTAAATGTGGCACCTGAAGACCTGGAGCTGAGTGGACTTGCTGAAGAATGGTATCAGCGGTGTCAAGATCGACCTCAATGTAGGAGGGTCGTGAAGGACGCTACTGGGCAGTTGGAGGCAGTCGCCGTCCAGCAACAACGGAGGGCAGAGGAGCGACGCTCAACAGCGAGCCGAGTGCCGGGCAACTAAAACTCAGCGAGTTGGCACAGTAGGGAGCACAGCTGGTGCATCTGCCAGTCATCTCGGTCAGGCAGCCCATGACACCTGGGTCTGTCCTGTGACCTTCTGTCAGTGAGCCTTTGACACTTGACGTGGCCTTAGGGTGCATATGGCCTGGCACAAGCACAATGGTGATGTCACCGCCACTTAGTGGCGAACGGCAGTTGTTGTTGTGAGTAGGGAGTAGTGTGTGAGTGGTGAGTGATAGGTGAGTAGTGTATGTGTGTGGCAAGTAGGGGAGTAGTGTGTGTGTGTGTGACAAGTAGGGGAGTGTAGTGTGAGTGTGGCGAGTAGGTGAGTGGGGGGTAGGTGAGCGAGCGGTGTGTGTGGTGAGCAGGTGAGTGACAGGTGAGTGAACGAGCGTTGTGTGTGGCGAGCAGGAGCGCGCGATGGCAGAGCCGGTGGCCCAGCTGCTGGAGCAGACGCTGCGCAGTCCGCACATCTCGTGCCGCGTGGGCGCGCTGCACGGCGTGCTCTACGTGCTTGAGTGCGACCTGCTGGAGGAGACGACGCGCCAGCTCATCCCCGCCGTCTCGCACTACCTGCTGCGCAATCTGGAGGGCATCGCACAGTGAGCCCCTGCTCGCGACGATCCCCCGTGTAACCGGCCGCGGTCTCTGTAATCGGTGCCTTGCGTCATGCCGTTGCGTTCCGCATTGGCGACAACGGGGCCGGGCGGCGCCCGCGATCGATGCCCGAGCATGAGAGACGCGCGATCGCGGAGCGTGCGGGTGGCACGGCGGGAACGTTTGCGTTTCACAGAAAGAAGGTCTTGCCCAAGGCGGTTCGATTCCTGCCTCGGATGCAATTCTGTGTGGAGTTTGTGTTCTCCCCCTGTTCTGCGTGGGTTTCCTCCAGGTTTTCCGGTTTTCTCCCACAACTTAAAAAAAAAAACTCATTAATTAATTGTCCGATAACATCATAATATATCGGACGAAGTGTCTGGCAATATGTTGGCACCGGCAAACCGCCTGGCTGCCTCCTTTGCCTCTGCGGTTTCTTCGCGCCTCTGAGTCGTTATCTCTGCAAATTAATAGCATCGACATTGAATGAGTATGTGCCATGCAGCAGCGTTAGAAATGATGTGATAATTATGGTAGACGGCAACGCGGCGAAATGGCGCATCGCGTGACGTCGCCGTGACGCGCACGTGTGCCCGCTGTCTTGCAGCTGCGTGGGGAGCGGTGGCCCAGTGGTTAGCGCGCTGGGCTACAAATCTGGCGACCCGAGTTCGAATCCCGCTCACGGCCAACACCAGTGACGATTTTCTGAACCGGTCCTGCGCCTCTCCTAGGTCGACTCAGCCTCAAATGAGGACTTAGTACGGTGTGTAAACATTGCCACTAGGGAGACAAAGGCGGCCGGGCGTGGTGCTGGTCACCCACCCCGTCATGTGCCGTGTCGACCTTCATAGACGCTCGCTAACGGCACTTGCCCCTAAGTCTGTTATGGCTACAGAGGGGATCTTTGTCTTTGTTGTTGCAGCTGCGTGAACCTGCACAGCCAGCAGCACGCGCTGCTCATGTGCGCCACCGCGTTCTACCTCATCGAGAACTACCCCGACGACATCGAGCAGGACTTCACCGGCCGCGTCATACAGGTAGCGACGCGCTGCAGGACCCGCGCGACTAGCGCGAAGGACAATCAGTTTGAAGGACAATGCATATATTTTCATAGAATGTGTATGCTTGTTTTTGCCACAAAGCATGTGTGACTGCTTGAAAACGGGAACCTTTGCAAAAAGGTGTCGATTTGGTGTTTTTACATCTTAACACCTCTCTCATTGCCCACGTACAACAGGGGGACAGAACACACAAACTCCACACAGAAAGGCACCCGAGGCGGGAATCGAACCGCCTCGGGCAGGACCCTCTCTCTGTGAGGCGCGGATATTACCGTTGCATAGACATCCTGCCGCCGCCCAGAGAGAGGGGTGACGACATGCGGTGTTTGCCGGCGGTGCGCGCGTTAGATTTGCGGAGTCGTCATATCCGGCAACGAGGAGTCGACCTCGTCCATCATCTACCACTGCGTGCTGCGCGGCCTCGAGCGCCTCACGCTGTCCGGGAAGCTCTCCAAAACGGACGGAGACGCGCTCGTCAAGCTGAGCGTGGAGCGTCTCAACATGGCGAGCCCGCACCGCGCCCTCGCCGCCCTCGGCCTCATGCTCACCTGCATGTACACAGGTGCCGACACACACACACCGACACACGCTGATACAGATGCATTTCCACAGGTGCCGACACATAACAACAACAACAACACCCGCCA
>JAZEWU010000007.1:11470170-11483457 GCA_036362915.1 Geotria australis | reverse complement strand
CGACACACGCCAACACACACACAGACACGCATGTACACAGGTGCCGACACAACAACAACCGCAATTCGCCACTAGGTGGCAGTGACGTCACCACGACGTCTGTGCCAGGCCATATGCACCTTGAGGCCACGTAAAGTGTCGAAGGCTCGTCGACAGGTCACAGGACAGACCCAGGTATCGAGGGCTGCCTGACCGAGATGACTGGCAGATGCACCACCTGAGCTCCCTACTGTGCCAACTTGCTGTGCTTTGGCCTCTCGGCACTCGGCTCGCTGTTGTGAGCGTTGCTCCTCCGCCCTCCGTTGTTGCTGGAGGGCGACTGCCTCCAACTGCCCAGTAGCGTCCTTCACGAACCTCCTCCACAGATGTCGATCTTGACACTGCTGGTACCAGTTTTCAGCAAGTCTCACACAGACACACAAGCGTGTACACAGGTGCCGACACATGCCGACACAAGACAAAGATCCCCCATATAGCCTTAACAGACTGGAGGGGAAAGTGCCGTTAGCGAGCACCTATGAAGGTCAACACGGCACACGAAGAGGTGGGTGACCAGCATCACGCCCGGCCGCCTTTGTCTCCCTAGTGGCGACACCACCGCCGTTTGCCACTAAGTGTCAGTGCGTGCGACAGTTCAATCTGTGTGACCGTGTCGGGGTGGTGGATTACACGCCAAACGGACCGGTGTGCCGCTCCTTCCCCGTGCTGCGTGAGATCGTTGCAAGCGCGTTGGGATGCGATTGGCCAAGCATTGCTTGCTGTGTCCCCGTGCTCCCCGTGCCCCCCGTGCTCTCCGTGCCCCCCCCCCTCCCCCGCGCCCCCCGTCCCCTCCGTGTGCAGGCCGGGAGAAGGGCGGCGCCACGAGCCGCGACGCGCCGGACGGCGTCCACACGGCCGACGAAACCGAGTCGACCATCGTGGCCATGGAGCGTGTGTCCGTCCTCTTTGACAGGTGCGCATCGCGTACAGTGGTCCCTCGCTTTACGACGGCCTCACAATACGATTAAATCACTTTACGATGCACGCTCTGCAAGAACATTAGTTTCACGTTATGATCAAATTTTACTTTAAGATACGTGTTATGATGATTGTTGTGTATGCATTTAATCCAAAGTAGGTCAAAACGTGAAATGTCACTAATGGGTTTTTTTGAAAATGTTATACAAGTACTGATGTAGGTTTTCACGGCTCGCTGTATGAGAATTGCTCTCCATAGCTGTTCTTTCAGGATAGCCGTGTCGAGTGTTACTTCTCTATCCTTCGCGGCGGTTCGTCTCCCACGTTGATGATGCCTCCAGCAACTATGGTCAGCAATTCTTAATGGTATAAAGGGACAATATGAACGTTTTAAGTCCGTCCAGCATTTAGCTCGGCCCAGGATGATGTTAACAGTATCTGACATATCACTCCGGGGCGACACGGTGGCGCGGTGAGTAGCGCTGCCGCCTCAGCAACAAGGTCCTGGGTTGGAATCACGGCTTGGGTGCCTTTCTGTGTGGAGTTCGCATGGTCTCGCCGTGTCCGTGTGGGTTTTCGCCAGGCACTCCGGTTTCCTCCCACAGTACAAATACATGCTGTTGCATAGGTTAAATGGCCTGCTGACTACATTTTCTCCCGGTGCTCTGTGATGGACTGGCGTTCCATCTGGGGTATAGTCATGCCTTGCGCCCTGTGTCTGCCGGGATTGGCTCCGGCTCACTGCAACCCTGTACAGAATTAAGCAGTTTTTGACAATGGATGGATATGTGTTACGATACGGCTGCGCGTGACCGTGAGCGAGGCGGCAGCCAATCGGCGATACAAAGCATACCGCTCGGGTAGCTTCTCAGCCAATAGTGGCGCGTTTAATAGTTTACATCTCAACTTCCAAGGTCTTGGAACGAATTACCATAACACAATGTACAGTATTATTGGTCTCGCTTTATGATGGTTTCACGTTACGACACGCGTTCTGGAACGGATTAATATCCTAAAGCGCGGCACCACTCTGCTCGTGGGCACAAATGTGTAACTATTGTTGGTGACGCCCCGTGACCCCCCCTCGCCGGTGACCCCTCGTGACCCCCTCCTCGACGATAACTCCCCCTTGCCGGGGACCCCGCCCCTCGCCAGTGACCTCCCCCCCGTGACCCCCCCCTCGCCGGTGACCCCCCCCCTCACCGGCGGACCCCGGGCTGATGACCGTGGCGGTGCTCGTTGTCGCGGCCAGGCTGCGGAGGGGCGTGCCGTGCGAGGCCGGCGTCGTGTCCCGCATCCTACCCCAGTTCCTCGACGACTTCTTCCCTCCGCAAGACATCATGAACAAGATCATTGGAGAGTTCCTCTCCAGCCAGCAGCCATACCCGCAGTTCATGGCCTACGTCGTTTACAAGGTGAGGCGCGGCGGGGCGACGGTGGCCGCCGTCATGCTGCACGGTGAAACGAGCGTTAGTACCGCACACGGCAAGTCAGGTGTATTGATCACATATACATAGGCTACATGGCAGTGAGATTCTTTGTTCCCGTTCTCTCTCTCAACTCCCGAGTCGTTCTCTCTCTCGTCGAGATGAACGGTTTGTCCCCGCCTTGCCGCAGGTTTTTCAAGGCCTCCACGACAGCGGCCGCACGTCCATGGTGCGCGAGTGGGTGATGCTGTCGCTGTCCAACTTCACCCAGCGGACGCCCATGAGCATGGCCGTGTGGAGCCTCAGCTGCTTCTTCGTGAGCGCCTCGCACACGCAGTGGATCTCCGCGCTGTATCCTCTGCTCGCGCCGCACGGCCAACAATAATAACAGTACAATTTATAATGCGCAGCGCAAATTCCATGCTTGGTCATGGACGAGACACAGGTGCGAAGGCATGGCGAGGAAACCGCAGAGAGGGGAGGAGTCAACCGGGTGGTCAGCCGGCGCCAACCCGCCAGACACTGTTTCAGAGAAATTATGATGTTATCGGCCAATTAATTAATTAGTGTTTTTTTAGTTGTGGGAGGAAACCGGAGAACCCGGAGGAAACCCATGCAGGACAGGGGGAGAAAACCAACAAACTCCACGCAGAAAGACGCTCTGCCGTGTTCTTTGTGTGCGAGACGTTAGCGTCTGACTGCGGGCGCTCGCACTCGGTGACTGTAAGCCAGCGGTTACCGTAAACCAGCGGTTACCCTAAGCCAGCGCTTCCCGGCCTGTAGTCGTCGCAGCACGGCCACGCCACTGCACCCGCGGCACGTGGAACCGTTCAGATCCGCTCGTTCCCGCGGGAAGCCGCGGTTCCTCAAACTCCGGGAACCGCGGTCGCCGGCTGATAGCCTGTCGTCTTCCTTAACCGTTGCGCGTCAGTTTCCCGTACGTGATCGGCCGCATCGGGAAGTATGAGAAGGCGGACAGGCGGCTGTTCTGTGTGCTGGGGCTGGATTTCTATCGGAACCAGCTGGAGGAGGAGCTGGACCGGCGGGCGTTCCAGTCGGTGCTGGAGGCGGTGGCCGCCCCGGGGAACCCATACGCGCAGCTGCTCATCTGCCTGGCGAGCGTGCGGCAGGGCGCCGCGCTGTAGCGCACGCCACGCCTTGTACCTGCCGAGCACTTAACCCTCGAGCACTTCATTCCGTTGTTGATGGTGTTCGGTTAAAGAGTCGTGGCGTGCCGCAGTGGTAACATCCGCGCCTCACGGAAAGAAGGTCCTGCCCGAGGCGGTTCGATTCCCGCCTCGGGCAACTTTCTGTGTGGAGTTTGTGTGTTCTCCCCCCCCTGTTCTGCTTGGGTTTCCTCCAGGTTCTCCGGTTTCCTCCCACAACTTTAGAAAAAAATACTTATTAATTAATTGGCTGATAACATCATAATACATAGGACGCAGTGTATTGCCATATGTTGGCGCTGGCAAACCGCCTCGCTGCCTCCTCCGCCTCTCTACGGTTTCTTCGCACCTGTGATTCATTCTCTCTTCGAATACCTTTGACATTGAATATGTGTGCATTATAAATAGCATTTATTACTATTATTTAATTCTTTGTCAAACTTGGCGAAGGTGCCAGCGGAGTGGTTTGTGGTGACGATGCTTCGCCGTTGTAACGGTTTTGATACGCAGGGGTCGTGTCGGCAGGCCGCGTTAGCCGCCCCGGGTCGCGCGTCTGGGACGCGTTCACGAGCCCACAGTCCGGAGCCTTGCCCGGGCGACGGGCTCTCGTCTCCATCTTGGGCACGTGCCGTGTATTGGCTTGTGCATCGTCGACGCGCGACATTGGCATGATGGCACGAATCCGTTTACAGTTGGTTTGGAATGTGTCTACATTTACAGTGCTGCTCAAGCGCATATAACAACAAACTGAACACGTTTGTCATTAATAACACTGTTACTTTAAAAGAAAAAAATTGTAATCGCCGACTTTCGGGCAATGGCCCAAAATGTGGCGTATTATATATGGAGCTCACAGCATCAGGAGAGGGAAATTCAGCAATTTTCTGACGTAGGTTTCCACGGCTCGATTCATGATGGTTGCTCTTACGAGCTGTTATTTTGGGATAGCCGTGTCACTGAGCGCTTCCCCTCCCTCGCGTGTATGCCCGCACAGTCACCAACCAGCCGTGGCCGGGCTGGTGAGGTCAAATAGACGCTCACGACCCACGCGGTGTGACGAGGCCTGCGTCCGGCCGTGACTGCGGCTGTATGTGCAGTGTTCGCACAGCAGTGTCGTCTGTGCGGTCGTCACATCAACAAGTTACCGTCAACAATATATCTTTTTTTCGGGTAAGGTCACGTAAAAAATAAGTGCCGTAAACCCGCCTCCACCCGACACAGCCAATTAGGTTTGTCACGTGAACAAAACGTGTCGATTCTTTACTACTTCAGCACGCCGGTATGTTGGAGAGCGAACCCACAACATTTATAATGATGGTACGACGTTCCGCTGATAGCTGCAATCAGCTTCATCAGGAGCAAAGGTTCTGGAGAAGACCTCCGGCCTCCCTCTATATATAGGGGGGAGGGGGGTTGTGGGTTCGCTCTCCAACATACTGGTGTGATGCAGAAGTAGTAAAAATTGGCACGTTTTGTTCACATGACAAACCTTACGAATTGACTGTGTCGGGTGACCCAACCCATAAAAAGGGAAATACTATTGATAACATTGGTCACAATCGCCTTCATGTTAAATTTACCATCAACAAGTTACCATGACTGCAATGCTCAGCCCGCGTGATGGACAGTGCGGTGTGCTGCAACGAAACCGGCGACGCGCGAACTGGCCCCCGCAATCGTGCGTCAGGGTCGCGCGGCGTCGCTCCGTTCACCGTCGCCCAGTGGGACCTCGTCTCATAGCCGCGCTTGTCTGCGCGACACCGCCCCGTGGACCTGGCTTCAGATCGTTACAGTACGCGTCGCGACTTGTGTAAGCTCTGCGTGTTAGGTGAATCGGTAAGCTGGTGAAACACTGTGGTGTAGTTGTAAGACGCTACTGGGCAGTTGGAGGCAGTTGGCTTCCAACAACAACAGAGGGCAGAGGAGCGACGCTCACAACAGCGAGCCGAGCGCCGGGCGGCTAAAACTCAACTATGTGGCACAGTAGGGAGCACAGGTGGTGCCACAGTCACTCAACCCATGACAACCGGGTCTGTCCCGTGACCTTTTGTCAGCGAGCCTTCGACACTCTGCGTGGCCTCAAGGTGCACTTGGCCTGGCACAGGCGCCGTGACGATCTCACCGCCACTTAGTGGCGAACGGCGGTTGTTGTAGTTGGGTGTTTTATGCGAGTGGTGTAGTTGGGTGGTTTGTTGCGAGCGGACCGGGTCGCTCCCGGCCTCGCGTCGTGAGCTGGTGACCGTTCACGTTTGTGTCGTCGCTCTCCTTGGCGCTTCCACACGGCGCTTCTCGTCACGAGGCTGTGGCTGCAATTCGGCTCTCGTCAACAACCAAAGTATCACAGAAAATTCCTTTGCGTCACACGCGACGCGCGCACGCGACACTCGCCTCACATCGCGCACTCGGACGCGTTACGTGCTTCACGTCCCTCTGTCGTGTGCAGCACGCTCTTCACCCGGCGAACTGCACGCCGTGCACTTCCCGATGCGAGCCTCACTTTGCGCACTTCATTACGTACACTTCACAACGTGAGCTTCAGATCGCGAGCTTCACATCGCACGCTTCGCGCTTCACAACGCAGGCCTCACCTTGCGCGCTTCATTATGTAGACTTCGCATCGCGAGCTTCACGCTGGGTGCTTCATGTTACGCGGTTGTACGCGACGCGTTAACCGCAACCCTCAAAGAAGGCAGCAAGAGGTTCGATTCCTCGTTCTCTAAGCTACCGCCTTTGGTGGCGCCTATGTGATTTGGCCGGCCCTCCCCCGAGGTGGCTCGTGGGACGAGGGGAACTCACTACGGCACCGTTCTTCCGTTTCCCTTAGAGTCGTTTTTTTTATTTTCGTGCTGACGTCGTTGCCGTGTCTCACTGGTCATACTTGTAATAAAAAATGGTCTTAGATTTATTGGAAATGGGTTTGTAACATAATGCATTTGTTAAATAATATACGCCTACGTATATTTGTTGGAACATATTGAATTGTATGTACAGTTGAAGGCAATATAATTGAATAATGAAATGTGACTGGATTCCATTGCTCACGTGACCGTGCATCTCGTTCGGTACGTGTCCATCGTGCGTGGCGACGGTGGCGGCCCCCACGCGGCCTATGAAAGTCAACGGCTCGCAAACTGGCAGCGGAGCAGACAACACAGGGCATTTGGCAATGACACGTATGCTCGTACAGACACTGCGTCCTGTATATTGTGTTTTCGGCCAATTAACGTTTTTTAGTTGTGGGAGGAAACCGGAGAAAACCCACGCAGAACAGGGGGAGAACACACAAACTCCTCACAGAAAGGCCCCCAAGGTGGGGGTTTTTGTGAGGCGCAGATATTACCACCGCACCTCCCTGTGTGGCTTCCCAGGGTTTTTGGTAGCTGTACCAGCTCATCGGGTGCGGTTTGACCTGCACCGTTTATTGTTATTGCTGGTAAACCCTAAGCACGTGTCTAAGTGTACACCTTATGATCCAAGAAACCAAAAGGATTTAATCGTTATGCATTTTATTACCTGACTGCACAAATCATAAGCACAGCAACTCTTACATTAGAAATCGTCGGACAAAGTGTCATTGTTTAACAGTGAATTCTCACATTCCACAATGTCTCCAAGCAGCTTTATTTTATTCAGCACAGCACGTGCCGCGTGTGTGAACACGCGTGTCTTCGGTCAAGGGTGTGGCGCGCGCGCCGCCACCGTGAAGCGCATCGTGACGATGTCGCCGATCCCGGCCACCAGCTCGTCGCCATCCTGCACGGCTGCCACGCCCGATGGGGTCCCTGACGGCGACACGACACGGTGACACAGAAGGAGGGTTCGGTACGTTCTCCCAAACCCGCTGAAAAGGTGAACTCTTGAATCCATCTGTGGACGTGCGCGTTCCCTCGTAAATACGAGTTTTAAGCATACTGAATCCATAGTATATCCCTTTTTATAGGTTAGGGCACGTAAAAAATAAGTGTTGTAAAGCCGCCTTCACCCGACACAGCCAATTAGGTTTGTCACGTGAACAAAACGTGCCAATTCTTTACTACATCACACCCGTGTGTTGGAGAGCCAACCCACAACGTTTATAATGAAGATAGGACGTTTCGCTGATGCAATCAACTTCATCAGGAACAAAGGATCTGTAGAAGACCTCCGGCCTCCGAGTCCCTCTATATATATAGGGGGAGTGGCGGGAGGATTATGATCTCATCGCCGTGTGCCTACCTATGCATACGAGTCAGACGAGGTAGTGTAATCACCTTAATTATGTTACGTTATGTTAATTGTATTACACACGTGTTGCGAATTAGGCGAGTCACTCAGACAAAGGGTTACGTTTATCAAAAATGGATATACTATGGTATATACTTTCTCAGGAACGTTGGCGCCGCTGTGTCACGTGGTCGCCTTTATCGGTGGCAGCGTCAGTAACAGCGTTACCACCGTGTTGTAAGGAGGGTTGGTTTACCTGTCAGGATGAGGTCCCCCTCCTCTAACGTCATGATACTGCTGATATAATTGATGAGGAAAGGAATGCTGAAGATCATGTTGGAGGTGTGACCATCTTGCCGCCGCTGCCCATTCACCTGCACACACACACCAAAGACGAACAACCCCCCGTGTAGCCTTAACAGACCGTAGGGTCAAGTGCCGTTAGCCACCACCTACAAAGGTCGACACGGCACACGAAGAGGTGGGTGACCAGCACCACGCCCGGCCGCCTTTGTCTCCCTAGTGGCAATGTTTACACACTGCACTAAGGTACTCGTTAGAGGCCGAGTCGACCTAGGGGAGGCCTAGGACCAGTTCAGAAATTCGTCACTGGTGTTGGCCGTGAGCGAGATTCGAACTTGGGTTGCCAGGTTTGGAGCCCAGCATAGCGCTAACCACTCGCCACAGGTTGAACCTGCAGCATTGCGCGAGTTTCTAACTGGTGGGGTGGCGGCTGCCCCTCTGTGTGAGTGGCGAGCGAACTCACCTCGAGCCAGATGTTGAGGTCGTGGGGGTCGGGGATTCGCTCCTTGGGGATGAAGTCGCTCACGGGGCACGAGCCGTCAAAGGCTGCATCACACAACAATAATAATAACTACATGTTATAACGCGTGGCACATATTCAGTCAATGTCCAATGTATTAATTAGAAGACAGAACGACCCCAAAAGTGCGAGGAAACCACAGAGGCGTGGGAGGCAGCTAGGCGGTTTGCCGGCGCCAACATATTTCCATACACTGCGTCCTATATATCGTTTTCGGCCAATAAATTAATGAGTGTTTTTTTTTAAGTTGTGGGAGACAACCGGAGAACCCAGAGAAAACCCACGCATAACAGGGGGCGAACACACAAACTCCACACAGATAGGCCCCTAAGGCAGGAATCGAACCGCCTAAGGCAAAACCATTCTTTCTGTGAAACGCAGATGTTACGTAGGTAACACAAGCGCATGCGCTCTCTGCCACTCTGAGCAGTGTCCGACGTCACGGCTGAATGGCCCAAAGCACGAACATTCGGCATTGTGGAAACCTGACCCTGGCCGAGCTATCTGCAGGCCCGATTCTAAAACGTCGTCTGACGCCACACGACAGAGCTCCCTGCCACAACATGACACAGTGGTCCCTCGCTTTACGTTCGCTTTACGATGGCCTCACAATACGTGTTACGATATGGCTGCACGTGAGCGTAGGTGCGGCAGCAGCCAATCGACGATACAATCGCATGCCGCTTGGGTAGCTTCTCAGCCAATAGCAGCGCTTCCCAGGTCTTGAAACGTCCAGCATTATTGGTCTCACTTTACGATGGTCTCACATTACGATACGTGTTCTGGAACGGATTAATATCGTAAAGCGAGGAACCACTGTACAGAGACCGATTGCTGAACCCGCTTCTGATACTAATCCTTAACCCATATTTCACGTTTAGTCTTTGTACTGCACGCTATTGTAAGATAATACTTTAATGGTCACGGATAGCTTTGGGGTTCATCGGCAGTACCGGGAAACCCATACCCGTTGGGGAGGCTCACGAATTCAGAACACCGGCGCAACACCTTTGGCCAGGGTCCAGGGGAGCCCCTTGCTCTTGCAGACGTCCTGCGTGTCGCGCGCCGTCATGTCCAGGCAGAGCGCGTAGCCGGCCACGTGCTCCATGGCGGCCGCCTGCGAGATGTAGCTCCCGGATCGGCCCACAACCACCCCCAGCTCCACCTCGTGGTGCAGCGACGTGCAGTACCAGGGCGCCTGGCCCGCGGCAGCGACACACACGCGGCAACGTGGTTGATTTAAATTTTGGTTATGTATGAATCTTGGACTGCTGTCACCGCGACCCTCACCAGGACAAGCGGTTTAGAAAATGGATGAATCTTGTATATATTTTCATTGTTGTCAGCAATTCGCATGTTGTGTCGCAGGAGTCCCATAAAGAGCTTGCAAGCTCACTGTCGAAGGCTGGGCTGACAGGAGGTCACGGGACAGACCTAGGTGCCATGGGCTGCCTGCTGTGCCAGGCTAGGTTCATGAGGAGGTCACGGGACAGACCCAGGTGCCATGGGCTGCCTGCTGTGCCAGGCTAGGTGCATGAGCAAGTCACGGGCCAGATTAGCCTTGTTTCCCCCTCATGTCTGTCTCTCTATCTTCCTGTCTCTGTGTCCCTATGTCTCAGCCCTGTCGCTCACCCTCCCTCCCTGTCTCCCTCCATGTTTGTCTTTAAGGAAGTGACGACCATCTTAGGGGACGCTGGCAGATTGTTGCCGCTCTTAAGATTGCCAGTTTCACGACCTTTCAGTATATTCGAAGTAGCCTTAATCATTTATTTTCTGTTGCTTTGGTTTTTATTGTTTTTTTCTTTCGTTGTTGACATGCCGTCCTCTTCGCGGCCCTTGTGCAGCGCTTTGTGACCCTCGGGTGAAAGGCGCTATATAAATTGATATTATTATTCTCCCCCTGTTCTGCGTGGGTTTCCTCCGTGTTCTCCGTTTTCCTCCCACAACTAAAAAACACTCATTAATTAATTGGCCGATAACATCATAATATATGGGAATCAGTGTGTGGCAATATGGCGCCGGCAAAACCGCCTGGCTGCCTCCTCTGCCTCTGCACTTTCCTCGCCCCTCTGAGTCGTTCTCTCGTTGAATGAATACCTTCGACAGTGAATGAATATGTGCGCGTTATAAATGTAAAATTATTGTTAAACCGGTGTCCCATAATCGAAACAAGTGTCTCATAAACTAAACCAGTGTCCTGTAAACTAAACCTGTGTCCCATAAACTAAACCGTTGTCTCATAAACTGAACCAGTGTCACGTAAACTAAACTGGTATCCCATAATCTAAACCAGTGCCCCAAAAACTAAACTAGTGTTCCATAATCTAAAAAAAGTGCCCCATAAACTAAACCTGTGTCCTGTAAACTAAACCTGTGTCCTGTAAACTAAACCTGTGTCCTATAATCTAAACCGGTGTCCCATAAACTACACCGGCGTAGCTGCTGCTGGTGTGTGTGCTGTGGGCTGTACCCGGAGCGGCCGACTCTGCTCCCGCACGAAGGCCGTGGGCGGTTTGAGGAAGAGCACGGGCTCCGTGGGGAGCGAGTTGTTCAGCTCTCGGACATGCTCCCTGCGGCCACACACACAGCCACGCAGACACACAGCCATACAGCACGGTCACACAGACACGCAGCACAGCCACGCAGACACACAGCCACCCGTCTCGACGACTGTAAGACGTTGGCAATATTTGTAAAAGACGTGTAATGTTGTTACACAGCGATACGTTTACGTTACAAGTGTACGTTTGATTTATTTGAGCAACATCTCCCCAACTCCCATCTCCCCCGACTCCCATCATGGGGGCCTGGGGGATTAAGGGGGATGAGGGGGAATGGGGGGGAGCCCGTGGGGGGCTCGGGGAGACAAGGGGGCTGGAGGTGCTGGGGGAGATGGGGGAGCCCGTGGGGGGCACGCACACGTAGTTCCTGCCCACGCACACCGTCTTGCGGCCCCGCTCCCAGAACCGTAGCGCGGCGGCACTGACGACAGCGGCGCTCATGTTGACCCGGGGCCCGCAGAGGAGCCTCATGCCGGGCCGGAGGGAAACCCTCCAGCTTGCGATTATTGCGATATATCGCGTCCCGTGTCAATGATATTGCGATCCGTGAGGCGCTGCGACTGATGCCGCGGCTCCGAGTCCCGCGGCTCGCGGGGGTGAGGGAGGGGGTCGCGCCCGCCGCTCCATCCGGGTGGACGGGCCTAAGGAGGCATGCAGCTATGGCCGACGTCCATTGGCATACTGGGTAAACTGCCCCCGGTGCCCTGCGGTGGACCGACGTTCCATCACTGGCATAACCCTATACAACTTTGCGCCCGTTGTCTGCTTCCCCTTCCCCGCTGGACAACTGTTAAAAGAGCTACATAGCTCGACGGTTCCTTCCAGCTGGGATAAAAACTGAGCCGTATCTGCGTCATTCACACTTCGAGGCCGACCTGAAAGACAACGATGATGTCCAGAGCCTGACCATCGTGCTTCGAAGAATCGCAAAGAAGAAGAAGACAGGGAGTAGAATATTTTAGAAAATATAAAGGACCCAAACAAATCAATCGCCAATGACCTGAGACATTTGGCGGCGAGGTGCCGAGTGGCCTCTCTGGGCCGCACGCGGACAGCGGCCACTGGGGTCCCCTAGACCAGCCATTCTCGCCCGGTGGGCCGCGAGTGCCACCTAGCGGTCCGTGGAGAGCAGACACAAGTGGGCCTTGAGGTGCAAAAGATTGAGAAGCCCGGCCCCAAGCTACCCATCAGCACAGGGCATTAGCGTGGTTCAGGGTTGTCCGGATGTCTTGTGACCCGCATTTAATTGTTAAATATAATATTTTGTGTATTCCAATGTGCCCTGCAATGGACTGGCGTACCATCTGTTCCTTTTCTCTTTGGTTGGTGTTTGTTTCTGTGTAACTTTGGTGTTTGTTTTGTTGTCTGCCATGCTCTTATTGCTTGTTTTGTGTTGTCTTGCGCGGCCTACTCCTGGCACAGTCCTGCCTTGCCTAAACTCGCCTCGTGGTGTCGCGTGTGGAAGTTGTGTTTTTGTTGTTGTGGGTGCCTGCGTTTTTTTGCTGTTGCGTGTTCTTGTGCTTCAATGTTGATTGTTTAATTTGGATTGGCGTTGTTTCCCCCTCGTGTCTGTCTCTCTGTCTCTGTGTCCCTGTTGCTCACCCTCCCTCCCTGTCTCCCTCCGTGTTTGTCTTCAAGGAAGTGACGGCCATCTTAGGGGACGCTGGCAGAACGTTGCCGCTCTTAAGAGTGCCAGTTTCACGACCTTTCAGAATATTCGAAGTAGCCTTAATCATTTATTTTCTGTTGCTTTGGTTTTTATTGTTTTTTCTTCGTTGTTGGCATGCCGTCCTCTTCGCGGGTGAAAGGCGCTATATAAATTGAAATTATTATTATCCTCGATATCCCCCTGCCTTGCGCCCTGTGTCTGTCGGGACAGGCTCCGGCGCACCGCGACCCTGTACGGGATTAAGCGGTTTCAGAAAATGGATGGATGGATGTTTTCCAATGGGCGTGGGGGACTCTGGGCGACCCCGCGCGACACACGGAATCCCTCTGCTCTCCCACGCGTTCCGAGCACCCCCCCCCGCGCCACAAGGGTGACCTGTGGCGTCGCGTCACGTGGGGCTCGCTACGCCCCGGTTGTGACGTCACGGGCCGGAAAAGAGGGGGGGCGAGTGGGGGACGAAGGGCGGGGCGCGGGGGAAGTG
>JAZEWU010000007.1:11455446-11470133 GCA_036362915.1 Geotria australis | reverse complement strand
AGGGGCGGGGCGCGCGGGGGAGCTGGGAGACAGGGCGAGAGCGAGGTGATGCCGAGCTGTGTGGTGAGTAAGTAAGAGGGCCTGCCAAAGTGAGCGAGCAGTTGAGAAGGTAAGTGAGGGTGAGTGTGTGAGAGTGAGTGGGGCATTGCGCGCAGGAGGACGCGGCTGTGCGAGGAGAGGAGAGTCGCCGCCACGGGGCGAGGGACGGGACGCGTCGCCATGGCGACCGCGCTCGAGGTTTAACCCTGACTCACAACACTCACGAGTTAACCCTCACCACGCTCACCACTCACACCGCACTCACGGGTTGACCCCTATGGTAACAATCATTGCCCGGTCCTTCACGAGCTGAACATAGCACCGAGCTGCCGTAGCTGAAGTGAATGTGCGATGGTGTTGGTTTTTGGCGAGTGTTAGAGAGGGCTCACCACGAGCCGTGGAGCAGCCGTCCCGTCGCCGCCCAGGCAAGCTGTCAGCCCCCTAGCACCGTCCGTCTGTCTCCTCGCTGGGCGCCTCTCTATAGCACGCAGGGCTCCCTCGACACAACTATTGACCATCGCCATGCGCGGCCAAAACCCGCGAACTTCCCTTAACAGTTAGAATCACAGGAATTGCTCTCCATAGCTGCTATTTCGGGATGGCCATGTCGAGCATGCCTCCTCTCTCCTTCGCGACATTTATTTTCTCTCGCTGGAGGCATCATCAGGTGTTTGATGCCTCCAACGTGGGAGGCGATTAACGTCTCCAACGCAGGAGGCGAAACGTCGTGAAGGAGACAAAAGGAACGCTCGACACGTCTTTCCTGAAAAGAGCAATTCTCAATTAGGAAGGCGAACATAATGTTACATGCCGGTGAATATTTGAAAAGTATATACTTTCTGTTCGTGTAAAAATGGAAAGTCGTGTGCCTTAATTGTGGATGGTAGATAGATAGATGTTTATTATTCCTGCAGAAAAATACCCAGTGAGCGTGCAAGCTCTTTACGGGATTCCTGCGACACAACAAACATGGCAGAGTGCAGATAACGTTGCCATTCTATCCTTGCATATGTCGGCAATATGTTCAGGAGGTCTGGTGACCACGAAAGGGCTTCGGGAGAGAGTTTGTGCAATGTGAACCCAGGATCATGTGTGCACTGTGGCGTTTACAGATGAGGGCCTCTGGTCACCATGAGTGCTCAAGAGTAAAGATGCAGTTGACTGGACGCTGGCCCAGGCAAAGCCTGTGGCGGGGCCCAGGACAGCGGATGTGATTGCCGTGGAGGTCGCGAGGGGCCCCTTACGGTGACGGCGCGTGTGCCGTGCCTGGTGAGCTGAGCGCTGTCGAGTGGCCTGTGCCACGGAGACCAGATCGCGGCCAGGAACGACGAGGAGTGTCCTGCCCCGGCCATCGCGGCGATCCCTCCACACTCTGAAAATAGTGACAGCACAACATAACAGCTATTTCGAGCGGTGAGATGCGCCCTTGCAGATACGGAGAATCCTTTGAAATGGACGGTGTAGTGAATGGTGCTCCCATATTGTACAATATGGAAAATAACTGTGGCTTAATGAGCAATGAGCGCCCGCCTCCTCCAAACAGGGCCCAGCCACCAGCATATCCCACTGCGTCGTTTCCACGTGCGGGCCCTGGCGATGGAGGCCGACAGTCGCCCGCTCGCTGGGAAGGGAGCGATGACCCTGACGATTCACTGTCAGGGGACGTGGACCTATTGACTATAAAGATGATCGTGTGCTATTTGGGATCGGTGGAGCTACCTTCGTTAGACATGGATGGAGAGGTGGAAGTTTTGTCCACCATACAGTCGTGTTTACAGCGCCTTCGTACCAAGCACAGGATCCACTCCCTTCTGCTCATGAAAATCCTACAGGACCGCATTCAGCTGTACAACGACGAACACGCTCTCGTCGCCACATATTCCGCGGATAAACTGGCCTTCAGTGTCCTCTGTCCGTATGACAGGAACGTCGTTGGCATCGTGACCGTAGCGCACGTGGAAGGCACCGAGGTGGAGGGCGACGGTGCTCCGAGGATGTCTTGTCACGTGTTTTTTATTGATCCCACTCTCACCGCACACAGCTGCCACGTTCCGGTTGCCCAGCAGTTCGGCTTTGAGTGCACACCTGACCCCGATACAAACGGCTGCTTCGAGTTTGGAGACTCAAGCCAGACACTGCTTCAGTTTGTGTCCGTGCTGTATCGTGAAATGGGAGATGTAATCGAGAAGATCAGGGCGGTGGCATTTGTCCATGTGGGACACATAGACGGGGAAGCAAAGCGAAGCGTGTGCAGCCTGAATAGCGATAGCGGTATCGGGGGCTTTGGGATGGAGTTGAAGGACTTGCAGCTGAATGGGAATTGCAGCGCCGACTTTCCCAAAAACACTCTGTTATTAAGTGAGAATGTGTCTCTCTACGCATCAAGCATGCCAGCGGGCAGTTATTATAAAAGGACTACAGATGATGCGAGGGTCACTTCACCGACGAACAGCGATACTCGAGTGGCATGGAATGACGTTTACCTTGACAAACGACGCGATACCGAGGATTGTTCGCCTTGTGGCAAGGACGCTGCGGAAGCCGCTGCTGGATGTGCGTGCGTCACGGAGTACGACGGTAGCCAGCAGCGCCACGCAGGAGAGCAAGCCTCGCGTGCACCGGAGGGAGTGAGCTCCGATCGCCTCGTGTCGGCGAGTTACCCGCGTGACCTGCCACCTCCCATGATGCACATTGAGATGAACAAGTATAAGAATCCCGTCGTTCTGCAGCACAGAGCGAAGGGCAACCCCCCCGACAGCAACTCGCTCGCTCAACAACGTTCTCAAACCCACGAGGATCTCGCCCAGCCATCACCAGAGGTATAGTCAGTGTGGTTTAATGTAACATTGGTTTCATGCGGTGTGATATCAGAGCTGCGTTTGAAGACACAGCAAATGTGTGGCTGCTCCGTATGTTCCTGTATTCATGCCGACACAAACGCGCTTTCATGAGAGTCGGCACTAGCACGATCGGTCGGATCAGCAGGGTGGCACAGTGGTCAGTGACACTTGTGCCTAACAGCAGGAAGCACCTGGGTTTGATTCCCCAACTTGCGGACCTTTCTGTGTGGGGTTTGTATGTTTTCACCGTTTTCTGCATGAGTTTCCTATTGCTAAACCCATATACACTATCACTGGAATTGCCCAAACATCCTAATGCTGAAGTATGACATACGGATGACTCAAGTGGGATTACTCTAGGTGTGTTAAGCAGATAATTGTTCGCTGTCTACTTCACATAAACATTTAAAATTCGGTGACGTCATTCACAAGAGTCGGCCAATGTGTGTCAGCATAACGGTCCAGGGCGGCAGGGTGTCTATGCAGTGGTAACATCTGCGCCTCACAGAAATAAAGATCTTGCCCGAGACGGTTCGATTCCCACCTCGGGCGACTTTCTGCGTGGAGTTTGTGTGTTCTCCCCCTGTTGCGCTTGGGTTTCCTCCGGGTTTTCCGGTTTCCTCCCACAACTTAAAAATTGGTTGGCAGATGACGTCATAACATATAGGAGGCAGTGGCAAAATGTTAGCGCTGGCAAACCGCCTGGCTGCCTCCTCTGCGCTTTTCTCGCGTCTCTTGAGTCGTTCTTTCATCGAGTGAGTACCTTCGACATTGAAATAGATTATTATTAGAATTAGCATACAATTTTACGACACACTGCTTGACTGGTGTGCACACAGTGGTGTGGGCGTATTGGGGATTCTACTCTTCTGCCTCAGTCGCCTGTCTGGCTTACCTGAGTACTGCTGGCTCCAACAGCTTTTTCCGTGCTTCTCACTGTGACTGTAACGCGATGTAGCATTGCGTTGGTGAAACCAATGTTTGGTGTTAGCCAACTCATCAGCGAGGTTGAGAGATACTTGTTTTGTCACTGTAATGCGTAATGAATGCGATGTCCTTCCATGCAGGAGTTGGCGTCATGTGGGAGGTTGACGGACTCCACCAGACGAGCGTTGAGAAGAGGAGGCCACAACGGTCACGGCTTCTCCCGATCGGCGGACGAGCTGGATGTGAGTAATAATAATAATAGTACAATTTATAACGCGTCGCGCAAATTCCACGCCTAGTCACGGACGAGATACGGATTCGTAGCGAGGAAACCGCAGAGAGGGGAGGAGTGAGCCAGGCGGTCAGCCGGCGCCAACTCGCCACACACTGCTTCATAGAAATTATGATGTTATCGTCCAATTAATTAATGAGTGTTTTTTAGTTGTGGGAGAACACGGAGGAAACCCACGCAGACCAGGGGACAGAGAACACACAAACTCCATACAGAAAGGCGCCCCAGACGGGAATCGAACCGCCTCGGGTAGGTTTCTCGCGCAGATATTACCGCTGCGCCACCTTGCCGCCCAACGTGCTGCTGCCTCTCCCGCCGTCCACCTTAAGCTTGTCACCGTGGATCTGGGTGTGGCATGTAGGGGTCGGTGCATGTGGTGGGTGTGGGGTGTGGGTGTCGCTGCAGGGGGTGGGTGGCTATAAATTCCCCTGTGTGTGTGAGAAGCCAGCTCGCCTCTTCCCCTGACCCCACACAGACACCCGTGGCAAATAAGGAGATCACGCCGGCCTCTCTGCGGGACTCTGCGCTATTGCTGTATTTGTATCCCAATTGTGTCATTGGGGTCACACAACGTGGCATCCACCCGCAACCCTTCAGTCAGCAGGGCATCGCATAGCGTTGCCCTGTGCATTGTTATTGACCCGGCTTAACATTGTTACGTGCTTAGTAGTACAATGCGTGTGGGCTGCGTCCGTCATATTTAGTCATGCTTTCCACTGGAACACAGATGTATTTAATCCTATGTTGCTGAGCCACAAATCAGATTGCCACGTGTGACATTGAAGGACCCTGCCAGACATACGGCAAAAGCACGTTGTTATTATCATAGAACTTCACTGAGTCTCAGGACTGTTTCAGGAGGGTCCTGCCCGTTGTTGGAAGGCAACTGTTTCCAACTGCCCAATATATTTTCAACTTTGGGATTTTTGGTTACTCTGTGGGTTAGCATGTGTGGGAGGATATGTTGGGTGGCATGCCGGTGCCAAATATAACCAACACACGCATGGGAGTCATCACTCATGTGGATGGGTGCTGTTCCCCAGGCACAGGCCGTGTCCCTTCCGTTACTGGTCCCGTGAACTTCACTCGTTGATTCCTCCACCCATATTGAGGACTCAGTCTACCAGCCTGAGTTTCGTTTCATCCTGCCACAAAGGGACATCACCACGGTGCCTGTGCCAGGCCAGGTGCACCTTGAGGCGTGGGCCAGCAGCTTCATGATGTCCAAATCCGCAGATACTGACATGAAACAACACGCGTCGGCGCATCCTGACAAGATGCCGAGCGTGGTATCACACATATAGTAACATATTGGCGAGGAGTGGCAGCCGCTGTGTGGACCGTGTGTGACGACGCTGTTTGTTTGTCTTTCCCAGGGTACTGTGGCATCAGATGGAGGTAAGTTTGGCACTAATTTTACATCTCCTAAACCTTAAAATAACTTCCTTGTGTTTGTTTGGGATTACGTGAGTATACCGTTGTGGATGTCGTGGTGATGATGACGGTGATAATGATGATGTGGAGGATATATTGCTATAGGTTTTTACGGGTTGATGATTATTGCTATTAAGAGCTGCACTTTCGTGATAGCCGTGTCGAGCGTCCCTCCTGTCTCCGTTGCGACGTTTCACCTCCCACGTTCGAGGGATTGTCAGGCTTCTGTGGAGGATCAGGATGTGGACGATGGTGTGAAATCGACACGCAGCCGCTTATGGAGATAGCACTGTGTGAAGGGGACCATGTGCGATTGTGAGACCGCGGTGTTTGGGTCGTTACCCAGCCTCAGTCACAGAGGCGCCACAGCCAATCACAACGAGAAAGAGAGGTATGGGTGGAGCGCAGCACAATTTTGCGGAGCGCCACATTGCCCCGTCTCTCTTGCTCTCTTTCTGCGTTATCTTTCGGCAGGGTGGTGCAGCGGTAACATCCACACCTCACAGAAATAATGTTCCGCGTGGGTTTCCTCCGGGTTCTCCAGTTTCCTCCCACAACAAAAAAAAAACCACTCATTAAATATGAGCACCTTTTTTGGCCAGTATACAGATAATGTAAATAGATGCACGTTTTTACCTTTTCTGGCAATGAGGCAAGTGTTAAGATCTTAAAAACACTAAATGGACACCTTTTTACAAAGGGTCCAGTTTGCAAGAAGCCACACATGCTTGCTTCTCAGCATCAGCGGGTGACAGGATGTTGCGCAGTCTGGCTATGTTTCGGAGATGAAAATAGACTGCCTTCGTCACCTTGTTGATGTGTGTCTCGAAAGTGAGTGAGGAATCACACCTAGACTCCGGACTGCCTTAGCAACTTCGGTTGTCTGGTCGCCAAGCATCAATTGGATAAGTTCAGCCTTGGACAATTGCTGCGGGGTTCCGACAAGCAAGACCTCTGTTTTTTCGCTATTTAGTAGTAATATAGCGATGCTTATGCACAATCGTCAAATGTGTTTGAGCACACAAGGTATAGTTTAATCGCAGGCACAGTGTGTGTCAGTCTTATTTCTGTAAGCACGTCACTATTGATTCACCAGCAGCGGAAACCCGATCGCAGTAGCGGAGGCAGCGGGTGAGCTGCTGCTGCTGCTCCCGCTGGGAGTTTGTCCGGCGCTCTCACAGCCTGCCTCGTCAAGTCCTCTTGAACATCCTTTACGTCCGAAACATAAAGAGGGGTTCGCACCACGTGCATTATTTGTCTACAGAAACTCATTAATTGTGGTTGAGGTTATGTGTCAGGCAAATTAGGATACTTACATGAAATGCGGTTTCATTGCTTTTCATACATAATGCATAGCACGTGCATAATTTACGTTGTGTGTCAGCACGTTGCTAAGGGACGTGTTTAACAGGCACCGTCTTGGCTGTTGGATTAGTCGCTGACCAAACGAAGCACGGGATTATGAGTTTGTCTTTAAATGCAGTTATACGGTTTTAGTGGGAGATGTGCCTCTCAGGCTGCAGTGTGTACTGAGGGAGACAGTCCCTGGCGGGTTTGTTTATATTTGAATGAGTGCGTAGCGGGTGGGTCGCGCTGTTGGTATCGGTGTGCGACGCAACCGCTGCGTCGCTGTGGCGGCGGCGCGGGCGCTCACCGTCTCGGGGACGCTGTATCCGGCGCTCACGCCGTCGTAAGGATCGCTCCACGACACGCTGGCGCTCTCGTGAACTCTCGCTCGATCTTAACCCCCAGAAGTCACGCTCACTTCTCCCTCATCATGCCTGCAGGATAATGGAATGCGGTAAGATGCTGTAATGTTGTGATGCTGTTATCTGGTGTTAAGACGTGCAACCTTTATACGCGCAACTAATTCATCATCAATTCGAACCTGTTACACGAGCATGGGTTTTCTCGTGCGGTGTGGAGCAGGATCGCGTCCCGTGTCATATCTAATCTGCCGCGTCCTATCGAATCTATCTACCCGTCGTTCAGAGTTCGATCCGGGAGAACTGAACTCCAGCAGCAGCCAGCGGAGCACAAGCAGCAACGCGAGCGTGCCGTCGGCGCACAGCGCGCCGCGCCAGCAGCCGCTCGCCTTCAAGGGCCGCGCGGCCAGCTGGGCCCTGTCCTTCGAGCGGCTCCTGCACGACCCCCTGGGCCTGCAGTACTTCACGGTTAGCGCACGGTCCCCCCCCGGGCCTCTCGCCGGCACGGGCTCCTGAACGCCGCACGTTGCAGTTAGACAGCCCGGGTGGCAGGTCGGCGCCGTCATTACGTTTGTGCCTCACCACAAGAAGCGCCTAGGTTTGATTCCCGGCTCGGGCGCCGCTGTTCTTCCGCTGTTCTGCATGCGTTTCCTCCGGGTTCTCCGGTTTACTCCCGTACCTGAAAACGACTTACAATGTAACTGGTATTGGCCAAACATCACAGTAATGCAACGTGACCTGAAAATAACTCAAGTTGGATAACACGTAACAATATCCGGCAAAACCGCCTGGCTGCCTCCTCCGCCTCTCTGCGCTTTCCTTGCGCCTCTTAGTCGTTCGCTCGTCGAATGAGTACCTTCGACAGTGAATGAATATGTGCGCGTTATAAATGTAAAATTATTATAATCATTATTAATATTGCCCCCACCTGCGAACACTGGGCAGGACCCTCCTGCAAAGGAGTCTTGAGACTCAGATGAGGCTTTCCTCCATAATCCAGTGTAATAGATAGATAGATGGTTATTATTACAGCAGAAAAACACCCAGTGAGCTTGCAAGCTCTTTACGGGATTCCTGCGACACAACAAAAACAGGTGGTGCCCAGGCCGGTCATCTCAGTCGGTCAACCCATAACACCTGGGTCTGTCCCGTGACCTCCTGTCGGCAATCCTTCGACACTCTGCGTGGCCTCAAGAAGCGCCTGGCCTGGCACAGGTGCCGTGGTATCGTCACCACCACTTAGTGGCGAACGGCAGTTGTTTATATTATTGTACATAGCAAATGTTGGGATTGATCAATCGAGAATTTTTTTCAATAAAGCAGCTTCCCCTTTGATCAAACAGGAATTCCTCAAGAAGGAATTCAGTGAGGAGAACATCCTGTTCTGGCTTGCGTGCGAGCAGTTCAAGCAGACTCCCTATCACGACAAGCACACGGTGAGCGTCACACTCACAGCACGGTCACACACACAGCAAGGTCAACAACAACAACCGCCATTCGCCACTAAGTGGCGGTGACGTCACCACGGCACCTGTGCCAGGCCATATGCACCTTGAGGCCACGTGAAGTGTTGAAAGCTCGCCGACAGGAGGTCACAGGACAGACCCAGGTGTCATGGGCTGCCTGACCAAGATGACTGGCAGATGCAGCACCTGAGCTCCCTACCGTGCCAACTTGCTGTGCTTTGGCCGCTCGACGCTCGGCTCGCTGTTGTGAGCGTCGCTTCTCCGCCCTCCGTTGTTGCTGGACGGTGACTGCCTCCAACTGTCCAGTGGCATCCTTCACGAACCTCCTCCACAGAGGTCGATCTTGACACCGCTGGTACCGGTTTTCAGCAAGTCCACCCAGCTCCAGATCCTCCTGTGCCGCATCGGTCCATCTCTTCTCTAGCTCTTGCCGTGCCCGTTTTGCCCCCTCTATCCGGCCAAACAGTAGTTGCATGGGCATGCGATGGCTGGGCATGCGGGCTACATGGCCCAGCCACCTCAGCCTCGCCTGCCGGAGGAGCTCACAAATAGGACTCTGTCCAGATCTTTCTAATATCTGTGAGCTCCTCACACAATCCAGCTTGGTTAAACCCAGGATGAACCGTAGGCAGGCGAGCCGGAACATTTCCAAACTGCGTAGATGTTCCGCCAGGGGGGTCCACGTTTTGCTGGCATAGAGAAGAGACGGCATGACCACGGCTGAGAAGACCCGGAGCTTCGTGCGGAGCGACGGGCCGGGCAGCTTCCACACAGCGTTACGCAGCCGATGCAATGATAATGCCGCTCGACTGATTCGGAGTGAGACCTCCGGTGCTAAACCGGAGCCAGCCGTAAGCACACTGCCTAGGTATGGGAACTTCTCCACTCTCTCCACAACTGCTCCATCACTCATGGAGGGCTCAAGGTAGAAGCGTTCACGTCGCGATCCCTGTCAAGTAATAATAATTAATAATAATAATTTCAATTTCTATAGCGCCTTTCACCCTAGGGTCACAAAGCGCTGCACAAGGGCCGCGAAGAGGATGGTATGTCAACAACGAAAAAACAATTAAAACCAACGCAACAGAGAATAAATGATTAAGGCTACTTCGAATAGACTGAAAGGTCGTGAAACTGGCAATCTTAAGAGCGGCAACATTCTGCCAGCGTCCCCTAAGATGGCCGTCACCTCCTTGAAGACAAACACGGAGGGAGACAGGGAGGGAGGGTGAGCGACAGGGAGAGACACAGGGATACAGAGACAGGAAGACAGAGAGACAGACACTTCAAAGCCGAGCTGAAAGACAACGATGTCCAGAAGCTCAACAGATGCCAGAAGCCCCTCACTCTGGAGCAAGAAGAGAGGCCAATGCCCGCCTTTAAGGCCAGCACTGGGGGTCAAGGTAGAAGCGTTCACGTCGCGATCCCTGTCAGGTAATACTTGGTATTGCCTGCGAATTCTACCAAACACTTCGAGGCCGAGCTGAAAGACAACGATGTCCAGAGGCTGACCATCGTGCTTCGAAGAATCGCAAAGAAGAAGAGGCCAGCACTGACTATTATATCTCTAAATGTTGAAGGGCTGTCTGCAACTAAAGAAGAACTTGTTGCAATGGGAAACAGTTATATAACCATCACGCTTCGAAGAATCGAATTCGAAACTCATGGAGAGCTGGGATGGTCGATTGTCCGGTGGTTTAAAATACCACCGGACACACACTGTCACACTCACAGCACGGTCACACTCAAAGACAAAGATCCCCTATATAGCCTTAACAGACTGTAGGGACAAGTGCTGTTAGCGAGCACCTATGAAGGTCGACACGGCACACGAGGGGGTGGGTGACCAGCACCACGCCCGGCCGCCTTTGTCTCCCTAGTGGCGATATTTACACACCGCACTAGGTACTCATTTGAGGCTGAGTCGACCTAGGGGAGGCCCAGGACCGGTTTCAGAAAATCGTCACTGGTGTTGGCCGTGAGCGGGATTCGAACTCGGGTCGCCAGATTCGTAGCCCAGTGCGCTAACCACTGGGCTACCGCTCCCCACGGTCACACTCATAGCACTACCACACAGTATCACGCACACAGCACTGTCACAGGCGGTGAGTGTCACATAGCACTGTCATGCTCTTAAGACGCAGTTTTTTTTCTTTTTAAGTAAATGTATTCATAGACCCAACAGCGCATCTAAGCTGTTGCATGAGGTGACATAACACAAGTTACGGGGAAATTAGCAGTTGTATGCGGAAGTGAAGACTTAGCGTCCTGGATTATCGAGTCAGCGAGTCTGTAACAGTTGCTGGCTTCGCTGCTAATTCGCGCCACTTTTGTGCAGCTGCGCGAGAAGGCGAGAGAGATCTTCCAGACGTTCCTGTCGCGCGGCGCGCCGAATCCTGTCAACATCGACAGCCACGGGCAGCTGTCGGAGCACACACTACACGACCCCCACCCACACCTCTTCCTGGATCAGCAGCAGCAGGTACGCGCAGCGTCGCTCGTAAAGAGATTGCAAGCTCACTGGGTATTTTTCTGCTGTAATAATAAACATATATCTATCTGCTGCCGTCCGAAGCCGCCATCAACAAACGGACAACACGTGTGTTTTTGTCGCTCTGCGTTGTGGGATGCGTGTAGTTATTGTCAATTCTGCCATATGTACAGGACATATAGAGAGAGGATCGGAATGCCGTTTCTCTCAGACCCCGGTGTTGGCATATACATGGACTGGAACACAACAACAAGGATTTAAAAATACTAGGATAACAAAAACAAAATACTAACGATTTTTTTATATTTACAAGTTACGCTAAGCTGGGGGTCGGGGGGACAATAACAAGGCACATATCTAGAACAAAAACTATAATTACAACAAATATAGTGCAGATAGAACTAATAGTACAATTTATAACGCATCGCGCAAATTCCACGCCTGGTCATGGAGGAGACACGGATACAGAGGCGTAGCGAGGAAACCGCGGAGAGGGGAGGAGTCAGCCAGGCGTCAACCCGCCAGACACTGAGTCCTATATATTATTGTGTTAATGGTCAATTAATTAATGAGTGTTTGTTGTTGTTGTGGGAAGAAACCGGACCGCACCACAACACAAACTCCACTCAAAAAGGCGCCCCAGGTTGGAATCGAATCGCCTCGGGCAGGATTTTCTTTCTGTGAGGCGCAGATGTTAGCACTGCGCCACCCTGCCGCCGCCCTGCAGCGAGGCCGCTGCGTTAATGGGTGACCAGGGCCACAGCTCGTTTCCACGATTTGACTCCAACTCGTCTCTCGACCCCGTCCGTCCTCTCTCGCCGATGACGCGCGCAGATCTTCAGCCTAATGAAGTTTGACAGCTACGCGCGCTTCCTCAAGTCGGCGCTCTACCAGCACTGCCTCCTGGCGGAGGAGGGGGGGCGTCCCCCGCCTCCCCTCGCGCCCCCCTCCACCAGCCCGTCCTCACAGCTCACCGCCAACAAAGCTTCGGCTGCCATTCCGAGCCAGGTAACCACATGTTTCGTTCGGTGTCGGTGGCCGCGTATCACAGCGCGATTACACAACCATGGGGATAAACGCGAACAGGGACAGCGGTGGACGACTCCCTGGTGTGCGATCTCCGCACCCTGAGCCGCACAGAAAGCGTTGGAGAACGTGGAATGCGCCTTAGCACGTTAACCATCCATGTTATACTGCGTGGCATAGTGGTAACACTTGTGCCTCACAGCAAGAGGGACTTGGGTTATGTTCATTACTCACACACCTTTGTGACGTTTCGATATTCTCCCCCTGCTTTGCGTGGATTAATTTCACGTTTTACACGTCACTCCCATAGCTAAAAAACCTACAGTATAACTATTGGTAAAATAATCCTAATATAACAGGACTCCTCTGAAAATAAATATTCAAACTCAATGTGACTTTTTTCTGTGAAAATATAAATACAGTAGTCTCTCGCTTTACCATATTGATCCATTCCAGAACACGTCTTGTAATGTGAAACCATCATAAAGTGAGACCAATAATACTGTACAGCAAAAGCAGCACACACGTGTTTCAAACAAAGGCGAAGTAAACACTAAGATGTGCGCACTAAAAAGTGCTGCTATTCGCTGAGAAGCTACCCAAGCGTTTGCATCGCCGATTGGCTGCTGCACCACCCATGCTCACGCGCAGCCATATCGATCACGTATCGTAAAATGACATTAGATCGTAATGTGATACTAATTCGCATGTTTGTTGTGTCGCAGGAGTCCCGTAAAGAGCTTGCAAGCTCACTGGGTATTTTTCTGCCGTATTAATAAACATCTATCTATTACACTGAATTATGGAGGAAAGCCTCATCTGAGTCTCAAGACATCTCTCTACTAATGTTCTTATAGAGCGTATATCGTAAAGTGATGTCCGCGTGGGTTTTCGCCGGGCACTCCGGCTTCCTCCGACGGTCTAAAGACATGCTGCTGCATATGTTAATTGGCCTGCGGACTAAATAGCCCCCAGTGCCCTGTGATGGACTGGCGTCCCACCCTGGGTATAACCCTGCCTTGCGCCCTGTGTCTGCCGGGATAGGCTCCGGCTCACCACGACCCTGTACAAGATTAAGCGGTTTCTGACCACGGATGGACTTCATCGTATTGTAAACGAGGGACCACTGTACATACCGTCATTGCTGTGAAACCGGTGCAAACCGAATCGCGATATTTCGCTTGCGAACACGTACGCGACGAAGCGGCAATGGAGAGCGCGACGTTGTCGCGAGCGCGCGCAGGCCGGCGAGGAGTGGTGCCGCGTGCTGCTGCCCGACGGGCACGACGCCACGCTGCGGGTCTCCGCGCGCCTCTCCATCCGCGAACTGCTGCAGCCGCTGTGCGAGCGGCGGGGCGTCCCGCTCGCCGCCACCGACGTCTTCCTGCTCGGCGGAGAGAAGGTCCGTACGTGTCATTTCCCCCGGGGTCACGCGTTGGCACGGCGCCAGCCCCACACTGCTTTGGTGCAATCTGCTGTGCGTGCGACATAGCTGCCTGATGTCAAGGAAACTCTCGGAGTTTTTGTTCTAGATCTGTGCCTTGTTATTGTCCCCCCCGACCCCCAGCTTAGCTTAACTTGGAAATATAAAAACAAATTGTTAGTATTTTGTTTTGTATCCTAGTATTTTTAAACCCTTTTTGTTGTTGCGGTCCATGTGCATCTGTTCCCTCCTTACTTGTTGTAGAATGATTATTACTTTCCTGTTGTTTTTGTGTCCTATGTCTTATGGTGTATCGCTATTGCTTCACTCTCGGCTATTTGGTCTCCCCGTTGTTAACATGCTGTTCTCTCCACAGCTTGGATAAAAAAAAAACCCAAAAAACACAATATTTTGTTGCTGATTACCGTTCTCTGTCGTTGTTGATTTGTCGTTCTCTCCGCAGCCCTGTGCAGCGCTTTGTGACCCTCGGTTGAAAGGCGCTCTATAAATGCTATTATTATTATTATGTATGTGCCAACACCGTTTCCCGCCTCGGTTGCTTTTCTGTGTGGCGTTTGTATCTTCTCCCCCTGTTCAGTGTGGGGTTTCTCTGGGTTCTCCGGTTTCCTCCCACAACTTTGGAATAAAATACTCATGAATTAGTTGGCCGATTACATCATAATATATAGGACGCAGTGTGTGCCAAAATGTTCGTGCCGGCAAACCGCCTGGCTGCCTCCTCTGCCTCTCTGCGGTTTCCTCGTACCTCTGAGTCATTCTCTCTTTGAATTAATACCATCGAAACTGAATGAAAATGTGCGCGTTACAAATAGCATTTAAGTTAAATTAAATATGCTACCCTGTGGAGATCGGCTGCTGAGTCGGTTCTCGACAGTAATCGCCTGACTGTCCGTCTCCCTAGCCCTTGGTCATGGATCAAGAAAGTTCTTCCCTGGCAATGCGGGAAATCCGACTGGAGCCCAGGACGTTGTTCAGGCAGGTTCTCGCACACAGTTGGGGAAGATGTTGCTACGTGTTATCCC
>JAZEWU010000007.1:11415327-11442609 GCA_036362915.1 Geotria australis | reverse complement strand
CGCACAGCAACCAATCGGCGATGCAAACGCAGGCACCTTCGGGTAGCTTCTCAGCCAATAGCGGCACTTTTTTAGTGTTTACATCTTAACCGCCAAGGTCTTGGAACGAATTACCATCAAACAATGTACAGTATTATTGGTCTCGCTTCACGACGGTTTCACATTACGATACGTGTCCCGGAACGGATCAATATCGTTAAGTGAGGGACCACTGTATTGGGTTTTTTTCTCCCTTTGCTATCTTTACGTTGTTAGAAATAAAGTTTAGAGCGATTATTTTTTTTTATCCTAGTATTTTTAAACCCTTGTTGTTGTGTTCCAGTGCATGTATATGCCAACACAGGGGTCTGAGAGAAACAGCATTTCGATCCTCTATATGTCCTGTACATATGGCAGAATTGACAATAAAGTTGAATTGAATTGAAATTTAATCTTGGCGTTGTTAGAAATAAAGTTTCGAGCGATGTTGTTGTTCGGCGTAAGAGACGGTGTGGACACTCGAGAGCGAGCGACGTTGCGATGTCCGGTGTGCGCGTGTCCCGGCCTTCCCCGTCGCAGACCTTCACTGGCATCTGCTGCTGATTCGGCAGAAGGAGCTGGTGGGAGTGCTTCCCGGCGGCCACGAGGTCTACAAGATCTCGCGCATCGCGTGTCTCCCGCTCAGCTCCGCCGACCCCGGGGACATGGAGCTTCAGGTGCACGGAGCACTGACGCAGTACCCTCAACACTTACTCACCCAGCCAGCACCACCTCACTCACCTCACACTCACCCCTCTCTCCCCACACTCACCTCTCTTGCCACACACTCACCTCTCTTGCCACACACTCACCTAGATACCACCACCTCTCTCTCCACACACTCACCCCACACTCGCCCCGCTCACCCCACACTCACCCAGATACCACCACCTCTCTCTTCCCACACTCACCCCTCTCACCCGACACTCACCCAGATGCCACCACCTCTTTCACCACACTCACCCAGCAGTAAATGAATAAACCCTGAATGGCCGGGTGGTCCACTGATGGTACCCGTTGCTGTCATTCCCTGTAGCCGTGCAAGAAGCATCACTTTGGCATTCCGAAGGGAGAGAAGGTTGCCTCTTCAGTTGAGGACAAGTTCCTGTTGAAAACTCTAAACCACTTAAAGACCAACGTTGCGGCTCCCATCAAGAAAAAGGTGAGTGGCTGTGGGTTAGAGAGGGAGGGAGAGGCGGGAGGGAGAGGGAGGGAGAGGAGGGATCGAGAGGGAGAGGAGGGAGGGAGAGGCAGGGAGAGGAGGAAGACGGAGGGATGGAGGGGGGGAGGGAGAGGCAGGGAGAGGGAGGGAGAGGAGGGAGGGACAGGGAGATTGTTTGAGAGGCGAGGAGAGGGAGGGGAAGGTAGGGAGAGGCAGGGAGATGGAGGCACAGGGGGTGCCCGTGGCTCGTTGTAGTGTGGTCTGGCTGTGCTGCGTGGTGGAGGCCGGTCGCGGCACGTCCTTTTTGCCGGCGTCTCCTGCACTCAGACCCAGAAGGATGCGTCTGGCCGCGATCGCCTGGAGCGCCGGCTGCTGGAGGAGCTGGTGAAGATGTTCACCGACTCGGACTCGTTCTTCTTCTCAGCGACCTTCGACCTGACGCACTGCGTGCAGCGGCAGCGCTCGCGCCAGCGCTCCGAACACCTCACGTGGCACGAGGTGACGGGCGTCGCACATCGGTGACGTGAAGCGTCACACTCTGTAGCGACGGTTGCTTTTCAGAGATGTTCTTTTCCGGATAGCCGTGTCGAGCGCTCTCCCTCGCGACGTTTCGCCTCGCGCGTTTGAATCGTTCCTGAAAGAACGGCTCTGAAGAGGAGCCATCGTTAATCGAGCCGTGAAAACCACCATCAGATAGATAGGAATAGATATATGTTGATTATTACAGCAGAAAAATACCCAGTGAGCTTGCAAGCTCTTTACGGGACTCCTGCGACACAACAAACGTGTGAATTGCTAACAATAATACAAATATATACAAGATTCATAAATAGCCCCTCCCCCGGGGCTACAATGGTGGCACGTTCCCGACGCTGCGGCCACTCTCAAACCAAAGTACGGTGTTTTAATGTTTTCATGTTCGTTTTTTTGTCTACGTCTTCATCAAGATTCAACTGCAGCCGTCAGTTACTGCTAGACACCATTGCAGAACGACAGTGGACAACCTGTATCAATGCAGTCTCAGACAGACGAGCTTCGGGGTCTGGGCCTGCTCCTTCGGGCCTGCCACACCCGCGGGCTTGCAAGCCAAGCCATACCAAGCCATGCAAATCCAAGTCAAGTCAAGCCAAGCCAAACCAAGGCAGCTGGCGGACTCTAACTCGGTGCTCCTCAGACAGACGAGCTTTGGGGCCTGGGCCTACTCCAGCGGCCTACAACACCCGTGGCCTTGCAAGCCAAGCCAAGCTAATGTGGAGCCAAGCCATGCCATGCCAAGCCAAGTCAACCCAAGCCAAGCTCCAAGCCAAGACAAGTCAGGTCAAGCCAATCCAAGCATAGACCTTCCATACGAGCTTCGGCCCATGGGCCATAGATATGAGACTACCTCAGGAAAAAGTGGTGGGGATGGAATAATCTTTCTGTGAAAGTGCGGGTGTTGCAACACCCGCGGCTGCGACGCACCTGCTGGCTACCCACCCCTTCCTGTGCTGGCTTTTAGAGGCGCTCACTAACAGAACTTGACCCTGCAGTCCGTTAAGGCTATATGGGCGACTCGGCCTCTAATGAGTACTTAGTGCAGTGTCTAAACATCGCCACTAGGGAGACAAAGGCAGCTGGGCGTGGTGCTGGGCATCCACCCTCTCGTGTGCCGTGTCGACCTTCTTGGTGTTTGTTAACGGCACTTGACCCTACAATCCATTAATAATAATAATAAATGCTATTTTTAACGCGCACATATTCGTTCATTTTCGAAGGTATTAATTCGAAGAGAGAACGACTCAGAGAGGCCAGAAAACCACAGAAAGGCGGAGGAGAGGGGAAGACAGCCAGGTGGCTTGCCAGCGGAAACATTTTACCACACACTGCGCCCTATATACAGGCAGTCCCCGGGTTCCGAACGCCCGTACTTACGTACCGACCACCGTAAAGCCTATTATTAAAAAAAAATCGAGTTGCATACACTGGTTCGTCCTAACGAACGGGCGGACTACTTTGCGTGACACTCAAAACACTGCGCGTTTTCAGCGGTCTATTATTATTACTGTATTATTATATTTAAGATGTTTTAGGTAAAATATATACTAATACAAACATTTGACTAATTGGCGCTAGATGTGAACCGTTCGTAACTGTTCTGACTTACATACAAATTCGACTTACAGACAGACTTAAAAACGGAACTCGTTCATAACCCGGGGACTGCCTGTACCATGATGCCATCGGCCAACTAACCAATGCGAGCCTGTTTTTTTTTGTCATGGGAGGAAACCAGAGAACCCGGAGGGAACCCAGACAGAACAGTGGGAGAGCACACAAACCCCACACAGAAAGGCGCCCGAGGCGGGAACCGAACCGCCTCGAGCAGGATCCTCTCCCTGTGAGGCGCGGATGCCACCACCGCGCCACCCCCGTTAAGGCCGTATCGGTGCGTGTGCGCGTTTGTGCGTTTGTGTGCAGTGTGACGACCGCTTCTTCTGGAACAAGCTCATGCTGCAGGACCTGATTGACGCGCAGGTGAGCCGCGGAGACAGCTGACCCCTAGCCGCCGACGCCATGCCGTGTTCCGCGGCGTCTGACCGCTTCCTTGTTTTGAGCTTTATGAATCAATCAATTCCAACTTTATTGTCAATTCTGCCATATGTACGGGACATATAGAGGATCGAAATGAGGTTCTCTGTACAAGAAATATTCCATCTACAGGACCAGTAGTTAGTGGCAGTTTTTGTCGTGTTCTGGACCAAGTGGTTAGTGCTAAGTGTAGGTGTGTGTGTGCTTATATGCTTGTATATTAAAAAAAAAGTTCTTATGGCTGGTGCTGTTGGACGTGTCGTGGGTGGGATGGGTAAGTTACAGTCCAGACTGTTTTGAGGCAGACGGGGCAGAGTTCAGCATCCTGACAGCCTGATGTATAAAGCTGTTACATAGTCTTTAGGGCGGTTTTGGTTTTGAGTCATTCTAAGCTCACAAACTGTACGTTTGTTTTTAAAGCAATCGGGTAAGTGTGCGTTTTGAAACATTTCTAAAACGATTTTGTTCACGCGACACTGCCAAACATTTAAACGACAAATTATACGGAGGTTTTCTACCACTGGCAACAAAAGCTAAGATGTGTCAATGTGGCATAGAACACTACTCGCTGCAATGAATTATTGAAATTTTATAATAAAAATAAATAATTATAAAACATTCTATTTATAACGCATGGCACATATTCATTCAATTTCGAAGGTATTCATTCGAAGAGAGAACGACACAGAGGTGCAAGTAAACCGCAGAGAGGCAGAGAAAGCAGCCAGGCGGTTTGCCGGCACCAACATTTTACCACACACTGCGTCCTGTATGTTATGATGTTGTCGCCGAATTAATTAACAAGTGTTTTTTTGATTGTTTATATGTTTCGGTTCTCCGGTAAATCAAAGGACAATTCTCACAACAATATGTAGCGTAAGTAGTCTGTCGACTAAATTGCCCCCGGTGCCCTGTGGTGGATTGGCGTCCTATCCTGGGTTTAGCCCTGCCTTGCGCCCTGTGTCTGTTGGGATAAGCTCCGGCTCACCGTGACCCTGTACAGGATTAGCGGATTTGGATAATGGATGGATGGGCTCTGTGTCTAATTGCTGAATCTGCTTGTGCGCGCAACAGTTCAATCTGTGTGACCGTGTCGGCGGTGGTGGGTTACACGACAAACGGACCAGATGTGCCGCTCGTTCCCTGTGTTGCGTTTATCGTCACCGGAGAACCCGGAGGAAACCCACGCAGAACAGGGGGAGAGAACACACAAACTCCACGTTGAAAGGTGCCCCAGGCGGGAATCAAACCGCCCCGGGCAAGACCTTCTTTCTGTGAGGCGCAGATGTTTTCACCGCGCCACCCTGTCGCCCTCACTGCTTGAGCTCCGTGACCCAGATGCCGCTGCCATCTTGTTGGCAGGATGCACGGGCGGACCTGTGGATCGTGCCGGTTATCCAGGGCTTCGTGCAGATCGAGAAGCTCGTGGTGAAGTACGGCGACTCGTCTGACGACGAGCGCAGCAGCCCCGAGAGCCCCCCCGGGCCGGAGGAGGCGGCTGAGGCACCCCACCCCGAGTTCCTCGTCGCCCTCATCTCCCGGCGCAGCCGCCACCGCGCAGGTCTCGCACGCGGGCACACAATAATAATCCATCCATCCGTCCATTGTCAGAAACCGCTCAATCCTGTACAGGGTCGCGGTGAGCCGGAGCCCATCCCGGCAAACACAGGGTGCAAGGCAGGGCCATACCCAGGATGGGACGCCAGTCCATCACAGGGTATCGGGGGCAATTTACTGAGTAGACCAATGAACCTGGCAGCATGTCTTTGGAAGGTGGGAGGAAACCGGAGTACACGGCGAAAACCCACGCGGACACAGGGAGAACATACAAATCCACACAGAAAGGCCCCCGAGCCAGGATTCGAACCCGTTACAGAGCGCGGGTTCGTAGCTAACCCTTCGCGTGCGTTGCTGTGGCAGGGATGCGGTACAAGCGGCGCGGGGTCGACGGCAACGGCCACGTCGCCAACTTCGTGGAGACGGAGCAGTTGGTGCACATCCACACGCACACACTGTCCTTCGTGCTGACGCGCGGCTCCGTGCCCGTCTACTGGAGCCAGGCCGGCTACACCTACAACCCGCGGCCGCAGCTCACCAAGGGTGAGGCTCGCTTCACGTGCGGCCGCGCCGCTCGCTCGGTGCCGGGTTAAGGCACGGGGCTTTAGGTGCTGCAGCCCAGGGGCCTCCGCCAGCTGGAGGGCCTCCAGAGATGACGTGAAAAGTTATTTAATTTGTGAATGCCGAATCAAAGTATAAGTACTCTAAATTATCTGTTTGAAAAAGGGTTAAATTAATATACCGTATATATATTTGTAGTAAACATACTACGTCAAAAAGAAACACTCTACTGTATTCATATATATTGTATGACGGTTTGTGACGCCATACACACTGGGGTCCTCACGGGGCTCCCCTTCCCCCACCTGCACTCTGCTGAATGTTTCAGCCACTTTCTTAATGAGACGTCGTAGCGGACCGTGGCCAGTAATAGTTGCGATGCGGTGAGATGCGCCGTGGATGTGATGGAACTGCGTTGTGTTCCTCCAGGTGACAAGGAGACCCGCGAGGCGTTCGCGTCTCACTTTGACAAGCAGCTCCAGGTCTACCAGAGGCAGGTGTGTATTGTACATGTGTATTATCAGTGTGTATTGTATATACGCTCTCAACGTTCTGAGCACAGACCCAAACGCACAAAACGTTAAGCGGCCAGAAACAGACAGCACTATGGTATAAATAATGTAAAAAATATACGAGGTTTTACCATTTCTGGCAATTACATAAATGTTAAGATGTTTTAACACCATGTAGACATATTTTACAAAGTGTCCAGTTGTATATAGTATCAAAGCATTCTGTTTACTTGTTTTTCTCACAAGCAGGTGTGGCTACTTTTACACTGGACACCTTGTTAAAGTAGTCTATATGATGTTTAAAGATCTTAACACTTGTTTCATTCCCAGAAAGGGTAAAACCTCTTATATTCTCACCTCCTCACCACCCCATCCCACCCACTCACTCACTAACCATACATGCTCACCTACTCACCACCCGATCTCACCCACTCACTAACCATGCATGCTCATCTCCTCACCACCCCATCCCACCCAAAGATAAAGACACAGATCCCCCACATAGCCTTAACAGACTGTAGGGTCAAGTGCCGTTAGCGAGGAGGTGGGTGACCAGCAACACGCCCGGCCGCCTTTGTCTCCCTAGTGGCGATGTTTACACACCGCACCAGGTTCTTATTTGAGCCTGAGTCGACCTAGGGGAGGCCCAGTACCGGATCAGAAAATCGTCACTGGTGTTGGCCATGAGCGGGATTCGAACTCAGGTGGCCAGGCTTATAGCCCAGCGTGCTAACAACTAGGCTACCACTCCCCACTCACTCACTCACCATGCATGCTCACCTCATCACCACCCCATCCTACTCACTAATCATGCATGCTCACCTCCTCACCACCCCATCCCACCCACTCACTCACCATGCATGCTCACCTCCTCACCATCCCATCCCACTGATGACATCAAATTCCCGCCGATCGCAGGTGGTCGTCAACCTGGTGGACCAGGCCGGCCGCGAAAAGATCATCGGAGACACGTTCCTCAAGCACGTGCTGCACTACAACAGCAGGGAGCTCACCTACGTCACCTTCGACTTCCACGAGCACTGGTACCTCGCGGCACGCAGCCGATCGCACCGCGGCGACCCCGCGCGCTCCGTCTCATCGCGTGACCGCGGGGAACCCGGGCTCGAGCTGCCCACTGGGAGCTTTCACACTAACAGCAGGGCACGCACTGAGTTCCCATTCACACTGACAGCAACGCACCAATTCACATTAACAGTGACGTGTTAACACTAACCCTGAGAGTTAACGGCAGTTTATTTTAATATTAACATATTTAACAATATCCGGCACACCGCCTGGTGCCTCCTCCGCCTCTCTGCGGTTTTTTAACGCCTCTGAGTAGTTCTCTCTTGGAATTGATACCTTTGAAATTGAATGAACATGTGCCACGCGTTATAAATAGCATTTATTGTTATTATTAGCGGTTCCAGAGATGCGTGTTGGCATGTGTGTGCGCGTGCCGGTGTGTGTGTCGGTCTGTTTGTGTGTGCGCGCGTTTCACCTGCGTCTCCCGTCCCCAGCCGCGGCATGAAGTTTGAAAACGTCCACATTCTCACGGATGCCATCTCCGAGATCATCTCTGACATGAAGTGGTGCTGGTAAGCGTTTCGCCTCGAACCCATCGCGCCACCAAACCGGGAATGTGCCGCCACCGTCGCCGAGGCTCCAGATGGCGTGTGCTCCGTGTGCACGCGTGTGGCTCCCAGGCTGTATGTGCCAGCATGGGTGGCGAGGGTGCCATCTCGGTCAGGTACCCCATGACACCTGGGTCTGTTCTGTGACCTCCTGTCGGCGAGCCTTCGACACTTCACGTGGCCTCAAGGTGCATATGGCCTGGCACAGGCGCCGTGGTGACGTCACCGCCACCTAGTGGCGAATGGCGGATGTTGTTGTTGTTGGTGAGGGTGCCCGTGTGTGTGCGGTAGAGTCCAATTTGTGAGCTCCTTTGGCAGGCGAGGCTCAGGTGGCTGGGCCATGTACCCCGCATGCCCAGCCATCGCATACTCATGCAACTATTGTTTGGCCGGATAGAGGGGGCAAAACGGGCACGGCAAGAGCTAGAGAAGAGATGGACCGATGCGGCACAGGAGGATCTGGAGCTGGGTGGACTTGCTGAAATCTGGTACCGGCGGTGTCAAGATCGACCTCTGTGGAGGAGGTTCGTGAAGGACGCTACTGGGCAGTTGGTGGCAGTCGCCCTCCAGCAACAACGGAGGGCGGAGGAGCGACGCTCACAACAGCGAGCCGAGCGCCGAGCGGCCAAAGCACAGCAAGTTGGCACAGTAGGGAGCTCAGGTGGTGCATCTGCCGGTCATCTCAGTCAGGCAGCCCATGACACCTGGGTCTGTCCTGTGACCTCCTGTCGACGAGCCTTCGACACTTCACGTGGCCTCGGGGTGCATATGGCCTGGCACAGGCGACGTGATGACGTCACCGCCACTTAGTGGCGAAAGACGGTTGTTATATGCAGTAGGGCGCTGGCTTACAAACCTGGCGACCACCAGTGACGATTTTGTGAACCGGTCCTGGGCCTCCCCTAGGTCGACTCAGCCTAAAATGAGTACCGAGTGCAGTGTGTAAACATCGTCACTAGGGAGACAAAGGCCGCCGGGCGTGGTGCTGGCCACCCGCCTCTTTGTGTGCCGTGTCGGCCTTAATAGGTGCTACTCGCTAACCGCACTTGATTCTACAAGTCTGTTAAGGCTATACGGGAAATCTTTGTGTTTTTTGCGGCAGGGCGGACGCGGCGGGCCTCATCCAGGCGCAGTGCGGCGTGTTCCGCGTCAACTGCGTCGACTGCCTGGACCGCACCAACGTGGTGCAGGCCGCCATCGCACGCGTCGTCATGGAGAGCCAGGTGTGCTCCCCACGCACACCTCCGCTCCCCACACACACCTCCGTACCCCCGCTACCCACACACACCTCCGCTCCCCACGCACAATTCCATACCCTCGCTGCCCACGCACCCCTCCGCTCCCCACACACCTCTCCGTACTTCCGTTCCCCATGCACACCTTCGCTCCTCATGCACACCTCTGCTCCCCACACACACCTCTGCTCCCCACACACACCTCTGCTCCCCACACACACCTCTGCTCCCCACACACACCTCCGTACCCCCGTTAGTGTCGTCATTATCACCGGTTCACCCCCGTGCGACCTTGTGAATGATCCACAACGCCGTGTTAATAATTAAATCGACGTCGTGTGTTCGGGGTTTGATTCAGCCCATCGTTCCGCTGCAGTTGTTAAAATGAGTACTGCATGGCGGGAAGTCAATATTGGTTGTCCGCTGCCAAAGACATGCCGTTTCTTCGAGGACCTTGTGCAGCGCTTTGTGACCCTCGGGTGAAAGGCGCTATATAAAACGCTATTATTATTATTATTTGTGACTCGCAGGAAGAGCAGGTGTGATACTGGAGGGGAGGTCACGAGACTCAGGGCGGCAGCACAGCCGGGGTCACGTCCTCCAAGCGGACATTACATCACAATTTATAACGCGTTGCACATATTAATTCAATGTCAAAGGTATTCATTTGTGAGGAAACCGCAGAGAGGCGGGGGGGGAGGCTGGAAAGGCAGCCATGCGTTTTGCCGGTGTCAACATTTCACCACACACTGCGTCTTATATATTATAATGTTATCGGCCGATTAATTAATGAGTTTTTTTTGTTGTTGTGGGAGGAAACCGGGAGAACCTGGAGGAAGCCCACGCAGAACAGGGGCAGAACACACAAACTCCACACAGAAAGGCGCCTGAGGCGGGAATCGAACCGTCTCAGGCAGGACTTTCTTTCTGTGAGGCGCAGATGTTACCGCTGCATAGACGCAACGGCGCCAGAGGGATGACATCAGCTCGCGTGCCCCACTAACGGGTTATTCCATTGCACCGTTGCGAGAGGGGGCGGCACACAGCGAGTAGTGCTGTCGTCTCACGGCACGAAGGCCCTGTGTTTGATTCTTAGCTCGCGTACCGCCTTTCTACGCAGAGTTTACATGTTCTTGCTGTGTGCGAGCGGGTTTTAGCCAGGTACTCCGGTATCCTCACACAGTCCAGAGACACCCTGCCTTGGTTAATTGGCCTGACTAATTTTCCCCCAGCGCCCTGGGATGGACCGGCATCCTTTCCTGGGTATAGTCCTGCCTTGTGCCCTGTGTCAGCCTGGATAGGCCCCAACCGTGTCAACAACATGAAGTGGCTGGTGATGATGAACGTAATGATTGGGAGAGACGTTATCGGTTTGGGGAGTGCTTCATCCAGCAGTGGATAGATCCTGTCTGGCGGTGGCAGAGATACTGCCCCCCACCACGGGAATGTGGAATAAGAACGTTTTAATACAAGCATATCAGCACACACACACCTACACTCAGCACGAACCATTTTGTCCAGAACACGACAAAAAACTGCCGCTAACTACTCGTCCTGTAGATGGCATATTACTTGCACATCTTTTCATTTATATCTGCACTATATAGTTTTTGTTCTAGATATGTGCCTTGTTATTGTCCCCCCCGACCCCCAACTTAGCTTAACTTGTAAATATAAAAAAATTGTTAATGTTTTGTTTTTTCTCCTAGTATTTTTGAACCTTTGTTGTTGTGTTCCAGTCCATGTATATGCCAACACCGGGGTCTGGGAGAAACGGAATTTCGATCCTCTATATGTCCTGTACATATGGCAGAATTGACAATAAAGTTGAATTGAATGATGTAAGCCTGTACGCTGTGTTCCGTCCGCCCGCCCCTCCCCGTCCACGCGCCCTTCACAGCTCAAGAAGCTGGGCGCCATGCCGCCCGAGCACCAGCTGCCCATGAAGTGCCGGCGCATCTACCAGGTGATGTGGGCCAACCACGGCGACACGGTGAGCCGCCAGTACGCCGGGACCGCCGCCCTCAAGGTGAGTCCGCATTCCCCTTACGGCCGATTGGCCGGAGACGGCTTTCTATCCATCCATCCGTGCATTGTCAGAAACCGCTTAATCCTGTACAGGGTTGCTTTGAAGCGGATCCTATCCCGGCAGACACGGGGTGCAAGGCAGGGCTATATGCAGGATGGGACGCCAGTTCATCGCAGGGCACCAGCGGCAGCGCTAATCACCGCACCACCCTGTCGTTTTGGACAATTTTTGGCTAGCACTGGGATTAGGCTCTATGGAAAGCCATCTTTTTTGCCACGAGCATGTGTGGCTGGTGTTTAAACATCTTAATACTCGTTTCATTGCCAGAAAGGGTAAAACCTCCTTTATTTTTCTACATTATGTATACTGCTGATCGCAATGTGACTCGTGTGCCGTGCCCGGTGTACGCGTGTGTGTTTGGCGGCGTCATTCACACCTTGCAGCACCTGATGTAGCCAACGTTTTATCAATGCGCCGATTGTCACCACTCGGCCTTGTGAGCACGGTGTCATTGTGACGGTGTGGCTGTGACGGTCTCGGTGTGGCGGCGTCGGTGTGACGGTGTGGTGGTGTGACTGTCTTGGTGTGGCGGAGTCGGTGTGACGGTGTGTCGTCGCTGAGCGGCTCTCGCGTGTGTGCACGCAGGGGGATTTCACGCGCACGGGCGAGCGCCGGTTTGCCGGCGTCATGAAGGACGGCTACAACTCTGCAAACAGATACTACCTCAACCAGTTCCGTGACGCCTACCGACAGGCCGCCATCGGTGCGGCTCCCGCGGGGCGCGGCGCGCCTGCTCACACCCCCCCCCCCGCCACGTTATCATAATACAGGCAGTCCCCGGGTTATGAACGCTCGACTTACGAACGCCCGTTCTTACGTACCGACCTCCGTAATGCCTATTATTTTAAAAAATCCGGTTACATACAATGGTTTGTACTAACGAACGGACGGACTACTTTGTGCGACGCTCAAAACACTGCGCGTTTTCAGCGGTTTATTATTATAACTGTATTATTATATTTAAGATGTTTTAGGTAAAATATATACCATATACTAAGACAAACGTTTGACTAATTGACGCTAGATGTGAACCGTACATAACTGTTCCGACTTGCATACAAATTCGACTTACAGACTTTAAAACGGAACTCGTTCGTAACCCGGGGACTGCCTGTACACAATTTATAATTCCACGCCTGGTCATAGATGAGATGCGGACGAGATGCGGAGGCGCAGCGAGGAGACCGTCAGCCGGCACCAACCCGCCAGACACTGCTTTCCTGTATATAATGATGTTATCGGCCAATTAGTTAATGAGCGGCAGGGTGGCGCCGTGGTAACATCCGCGCCTCACAGAAAGAATGGTCTTGCCCGAGGCGGTTCGTTCCCACCTTGGGCACCTTTCTGTGTGGAGTTTGTGTGCTCGCCCCCTGTTCTACGTGGGTTTCCTCCGGGTTCTCCGGTTTCCTCCCACAGCTTGAAAAAAACCATTCATTAATTAGTTGGTCGATAACATCATAATATATAGGAAGCAGTGTGGCAATATGGTGCCGGCAAACCGCCTGGCTGCCTCCTCCGCCTCTCTGCGCTTTCCTCGCGCCTCCGAGACCTTCTCTCGTCGAATTAATATCTTCGACATTGAATGAATATGTGCGCGTTATAAATGTAAAATCATTATAATTATTACTTGGGGGAGGAAACCGGAGAACCTAGAGAAACCCCACGCAGAACAGGGGGGGAGAACACACAAACTTGACAGAGAAAGGTCCCCCAGGCGGGAATCAAACTGCCTCGGGCAGGATTCTCTTTCTGTGAGGAGCAGATGTTACCGCAGCGCCACCCTGATTGTTCTATGAATGGAATCGCATCCCACCATAGGAATGTGGAATTTCCGTTCGTACAGCGTGCGAGCGTGTGTCGACGCAAATGAGTACCTAGTGCGGTGTGTAAATATTGCCACTAGGGAGACAAAGGCCGCCGGGCGTGGTGCTGGTCACCCACCCCCTCGTGTGCCGTGTCGGCCTTTATAGGTGCATGCTAACGGCACTTGACCCTACAGTCTGATATAGCTATACGGGGGATCTTTGTCTTGTGTGTGTGTGTGATTGTGCGTGCGCGTGCATGTGTGATTGTGCGTGCGTGATTGTGCGTGCATGCGTCCGTGCGTGCGTGCGCGTGCGTGCGTACAGACCTGATGCAGGGGCTGCCGGTGACGGACGACCTGAGCAGTATCGTGAGCCGCGAGCGGCGCCACGAGGCGCTGGCTCGCAGGGAGAGCCGCCGCGGCCAGGCCGAGCAGGTGAGCCAGCTGCTGCAGTCCTGCATGAAGCTGCTCATACCCACCCACGAGGAGTTCCACGGAGGGTGGGCGCTCATCGACTGCGACCCCAGGTGAGGACGGCACAACGGCCCGAGACCCCCACGTCACACAGAGATCCCCACTCACTGCTCCCACAGAGGCCCCAACTCGCTGCTCCCACAGAGACCCCCTCTCGCCGGGGGTGTGACAGGGGGGCGGGGGCTTGATGGCGGCCGTGTTGTGACCCCCACGCGTCGTGACCCCATTGACCCCGCGTGTCGCGACCCCCACAGCCTGACGGACGCCACTCACCGCGACGTGGATGTGCTGCTCATCCTCACCAACCGCGCGTACTACGTCGCATAGTGAGTCGCGCCGTCACCACACCGCACCACACCGCATACGTGTGTGTGTGTGAGGCGTGTGTGATGTGGGTGGGTGTGTGAGCGGGCGGGTGGGTGTGTAGATCGATTCAGCCTCAAATTAGGACCTGGTGTGGTGTGCCATGTTGGCCTTCGCAGGTGCTCGCTAACAGCACCTGACCCGACAGTCTGTTAAGGTTATACGGGGGATCTTTGCATGTGCGGAGGCCGTGTGTGCGTCTGTGGAGATGTGTGTGTCTGTGGGTGCGAGGGGCTGGTAATCCCTCCACCTTTAATTAAACTACCACTAAACCATGAAGCCACTGCATGTGGCCACGTGGACGCTGGTCGTGGAGGAGAGGCTACCACTCCTCTGTAGGGAGCTAGACTGGTACCGCTTGGACCTCTGGAATACAGGAGGTCCGGTGGACTGGTTCTGGCTCCAGTCATCATGAGGGGTGGACAGTCCTGCAATCGGGGCAGGAAACTGCCTGACAACAGGGAGTGGTTCTTCTTCTGAATAAAAAAATAAAGGCGGCGTGGGAGCGTGACGGTGAGGTGTGGGAACCTGTGAGTCCCAGGCAACTGTGGGTATACGCTATACGCCCCCACCGAAGACGAACATCAGTGGAGGGATGCAGGCAAGGATGATGAGTCAGATGCCTTCTATGACCTCCTGTCCCAGGTGCTGGCTAAAGTGGCCCCTCGGGATCGAGTCACCCTGCTAGGTGACTTTAATGCCCGAGTGGGCCAGGACGCAGACACCTGGGCCGGAGTGATTGGTAGGCATGGGCCAGATCAGCTCAATAACAACGGTAGGAGGCTGCTCGACTTTTTTGTGCAGCCCATGGGCTCGTAATCACCAACACGCTGTTCCGTCATCGTCGCATCCACACAACATCATGGATGCATGCCGGGTCCAAGCAAGAACATCTGCTGGACTACATAGTGATGGAGCAGCAGATGCGGACCCATGTCCTTGACACCATGACCTACCGTGGAGCTGATCTGCCCTCTGACCATCGCCTTGTCATCTGTCGGATGCGCCTGCCATTCTTCCACGCCGGTGGTGGGCGTACACATAGGACCCCATTTAAACCCACAGTGGCCTGGTCTCGGCTAGCTGATGAAGGCTGCAAGCGAGAATTTCACCATCGCTGCAGCTGGGGCTGACTTCGTCCCCCCCTTCTCCCGATGCCAAGGGGAAATGGGTGAGGTTCAGGACTGTGGCTCAGGCAGCTGGAATGGCTGCACTAGGTACGCGGTCCAAACCTCCCCAGAAACCCTGGCTGATGGAGGAGGTGTTTAAGCTAGTTGAGAGAAAGCGGCAGGCCCACTCCCACCGGCTACAACACCCCACGACCGAGAATGAGGAGGCTTACCGCAGCCTTCGCTCGGAGGTTCAGAGAGGTGTGCGGCGTTGCAAGGACGAGTGGTGGTCACGGGCTGCTGAGGAGATGGAGTCTGCCTCAGCGGCCTGCGATCACAGATCACTCTTCAATACCATCAGGAGAGTGACTTGCAACGCCGCACCCAGCACCTTCCTTAAAGCAAGGAATGGCGATCCGATCTCCGACCCCCCAGGAACAAGTGCACAGGTTTGCAGAGCATTTCTGTGAGGTCCTGGGGGAGGGAAACCCTGTCAACCCAGTTAACATCTTGGGGCAACATAGGGACGACCCTGCGGAGGCTGTGGTGCCCCAAGAATTGGAGGAAGTAGCCACTCCCTGTGAGTGGCTGGCAGATGTGCCATCTGTAGAAGAAGTGCGTAGGGCAATCCAGAGCCTCCGACGAGGAAAAGCGCCGGGCAGAGATGACCTCCCAAACGAAATGCTGAGGGAGGGTGGCGTTTGTGTAGAGACTGCCCTATATAACATAATTACAACTGTCTGGACCACAGTACGGGTTCCAGAAGATCAGAAGGATGCCTTGGTGGTCCCCCTCTTCAAGAAAGGGGACCGCACTGACTGTAACAACTACAGTGTGCCGGGTAAGGTCCTGGCAAGGATTATCCAACATCGCCTTGCTAGGCATGCTGAGGAGAGACTTGCGGAACCCCAATGTGGCTTCGGACGAGGGCGGTCCGGCACAGATGCCATATTCTCTGTCCAGATGCTACAGCAGAGGTGCAGGGAATTCCAAGGTGGGGATTGGGCTCTCTTCTTGCTCCAGACTGAGGGGCCAGCACTGACTATTATATCTCTAAATGTTGAAGGGCTGTCTGCAACTAAAGAACTTGTTGCAATTGGAAACTGTCATATAACCATCACGCTTCGAAGAATCGAATCGAATTCGAAAAGGGAATTCCAACAGGACCTGCATCTGTGCTCCATTGACCTGGTCAAGGCCTATGGTACCATCAGTAGGCCAAGGCTGTGGGTTCTACGTGCTTTCGGAGTCCCTGACTCTTTGCTCACCATCATTAAGGACATTCATGATGGTGGGCGAGCCCGGGTAAAGCTACGAGGTCGGGAATTGGAGCCATTCCCTGTTCACCTTGGGGTGTGACAGGGATGTCCTCTGGCTCCCACATTATTTAACATTTTTTTGACAACGTAGTTCGAGAAGCTTTCCATGGCTGTACTGGTGGAATCTCCATCTGGTACAGATACAATGGGAGGCTGATCGATGCCCGGATACGGTCGAGGGATGGCTCTCTAGTGGACAACCATGTTATGTATGCCGATGATTTGGTAATTGCTGCTCACTCCGAGGAGGAGTTGGGGGCTCTGCTGCTGAACCTTGAGCATGCCACAACGCGGTGGGGCCTTACCATCAGCCCCACCAAGACTAAGCACCTGCCTGGGTATTTTAAAACACCGGACATCCCAGCTCTCCATGAGTGATGGGGTAGTTGTGGAGAGAGTGGAGAAGTTCCATCGGGTGGAAGGCTCTCTGTGGTTGCTACTGTTATTGTTTTGATTGTTCTGCTGTCTTTATGATCTATGTCCTATGGTTTATCGTGATTGCTTGACTCTCAGTTTATCTGTCCTGATGTTACTGACATGCCGTTCTCTCCACGGCCTTGTTGCAGCGCTTTGTGACCCTCGGGTGAAAGGCACTCTATAAATGCTATTATTATATCTAGGCAGTGTGCTTACGGCTGGTTTCAGTTTAGCAGCGGAGGTCTCACTCCGAATCAGTCGAGCGGCATTATTATTCCATCGGCTGCGTAACGCTGTGTGGAAGCTGCCCGGCCTGTCGCTCTGCACGAATCTCCGGGTTTTCTCAGCCGTGGTCATGCCTTCTCTTCTCTATGCCAGCAAAACGTGGACACCCCTGGCGGAACATCTACGCCGTTTGGAAACTTTCCGGCTCTCCTGCCTTCGGTCCATCCTAGGTTTAACCAAGCTGGATTGTGTGAGGAGCTCACAAATATTAGAAAGATCTGGACAGAGTCCCATTTGTGGGCTCCTCTGGCAGGCGAGGCTCAGGTGGCTGGGCCATGTAGCTCGCATGCCCTAAGCACAGCAAGTTGGCACGGTAGGGAGCTCAGGTGGTGCATCTGCCAGTCATCTCGGTCAGGCAGCCCATGACACCTGGGTCTGTCCTGTGACCTCCTGTCGACGAGCCTTCGACACTTCACGTGGCCTCAAGGTGCATATGGCCTGGCACAGGCGACGTGGTGGTTTCACCGCCACTTAGTGGCAAATGGCGGTTGTTGTTGTCTGTGGGGAGCAGTAGCTCAGTGTTAGCGCGCTGGGCTACAAACCTGGTGACCCGAGTTTGATTCCCGCTCACGGCCAACACTAGTGACGATTTTCTGAACCGGTCCTGGGCCTCCCCTAGGTCGACTCAGTCTCAAATGAGTACCTAGTGCGGTGCGTAAACATTGCCACTAACGGCACCTGACCCTACAGTCTGTTAAGGCTATACGGGGGATGTCTGACTTTGCGGAGTGATAGTGTGATGGTTAGCACACTGTGCTACAAACCCGGCGACCTAAGTTTGATTCCCACTCATGGCCACCATCTTTATCTGAACTGGCACATCTAACCAGCGGTGCGCTGCTTTCCCATGGTGGGCGACACCGCTCTGTCCGCTGCAGTTTCGACGAAGAGGCAGAGAAGATCACGCACTACCAACGCATCGACCTCGCCGACCTGGAGAAGATTGAGATCGGTGAGTGGGGTGGCTCACCACGACCCTGTACAGGATTAAGCGGTTTCTGAAAATGGATGGAGGGAGTGGGGTGGCACAGTCATAACATCTGCGCCTCACAGAAAGTCCTGCCGGAGGCAGTTCGACTCCCGCCTTTCCGTGTGTATTTTGGATGCAGTGTCTGTCAAATGTTGGCGCCAGCAAACCGCCTGGCTGCCTCCTCCGCCTCTCTGCGGTTTCCTCGCGCCTGAGTCGTTCTCTCTTTGAATTAATACCTTTGACATTGAAATGAATGTGCGTGTTATAAATAGCATTTATTATTATTATGATATATTTACACAAAGACCCAGAGACTCACACCTTCGGCATTGAATGAATACGTGCCACGCGTTATACATTGGTAAGGATGCCCCCTGGAAGGCTCCCCCGGGAAGTCTACCAAGCACAGCCCACTGGGCGGAGACCTAGAGGCCGACCCAGGACACGCTTGAGGGATTATATCCTTTGGCTGGCCTGGGAACGCCTGGGAATCCCCCAGGAAGAGCTGGAATCTGTTGCTGAGGAAAGGGATGTCTGGTCCACTCTCCTTGGACTGCTGCCACCGCGACCCTCACCAGGACAAGCTGTTTAGAAAATGGATCGATGGATTATTATTAATGCAGTGTGTCATCCGGTCGCACGCGCCACTCCCCGTTCACTCCGGAGCGTGTGTGTGGTCCGTCGGTCGTTCCCGTGCACGCCGAGTCGCCGCTAGCGCTGTGTTACGTGCCATGTTACGCGCCGTGCTAAGCGCTGTACTGCTGTGCGGGTGCAGGGCCCGAGCCCACGCTGTTTGGGAAACCCAAGTTCATCTGCATGCGCGTGCACTCCATGTTCAACGGCGCCGGCGGCTACTTCCACACTCTGCGCGCCGTCACGCGCTCCCCTGAGGACAGCGGAAAAGGTGGGCATGTGGGGTCGTGTGTGTGTGGGGTCGTGTGTCTGGTGCTGGCCACCCACTCCCTCGTGTGCCGTACTGGCCTTCATAGGTGCTTGCTAATAGCACTTGACCGTACAGTCTGTTAGGGTATATGGGGGATCTTTGTATCTTTGTGTGTGTGTGGGGTCGTGTGTGTGTGCGCGGTGGCCCAGTGGTTGTTAGCACGTTGGGCTACAAATCTGTCCAACCGAGTTAGAATCCCGCTCACGGCCAACACCAGTGACGATTTTCTGAACCGGTCCTGGGTCTCCCCTAGGTCGACTCAGCCTCAAATGAGTACCTAGTGCGGTGTGTAAACATTGCCACTAGGGAGACAAAGGCGGCCGGGCGTGGTGCTGGTCACCCACCCCCTTGTGTGCCGTGTCGACATTCATTGGTGCTCGCTAACGGCACTTGCCTCAACAGTCTGTTAAGGCTATCTTTGTCTTTGTGGGGACGTGTGTGTGGTAGTGTGTGGGGGGTCGTGTGTGTGGTAGTGTCTTTGTGTGGGGCCCTCTCTTTTCTATCCTTGCGAGACATGGACCGCCCTGGCGGAACATCTGCTCCGATTTCAAACTGCCTACGATCCATCCTGGAGTTAACCTGGTTGGATTGTGTGAGGAGCTCACCAATCCTAGAAAGAGCTGGACAATGTCCCATTGGTGAGCACCTCCGGCAGGCAAGGCTGTGATGGCTGGGTCAAGTAGCCCGCATGCCCAGCCATCGCATGCCCAAGCAGCTTCTGTTTGGCTGGATAGAGGGGGCTAAACGGGCGCGGCAGCGGGCTAGAGAAGAGATGGACTGATGTGGCACAGGAGGACTTGGAGCTGAGTGGACTTGCTCAAGACTTGTACCAGCGGTGTCAAGATCGACCTCTGTGGAGGAGGTTCGTGAAGCATGCTATTGGGCAGTTGGAGGCAGTCGCCCTCCAGCAACAACGGAGTGCAGAGGAGCGACGTTCACAACAGCGAGCTGAGCACAGAGTGGATAAAACTCAGCGAGTTGGCGCAGTAGACAGCATAGGTGGTGCATCTGCCAGTCATCTCGGCCTGGCACAGGCGCCGTGGTGACGCCACCACAACTAGGTGGCGGTGGCGCCGTTGTTATGTTATGTTATGTGGTCGTGTGTGTGTGTGGAGTCGTGTGTTTGTGGAGTCGTGTGTGTGCGTGTTGGGTCGTATGAGAGTGTGACGCTCACAACAGCGAGCCGAGCGCCAGGCGGTTAAAAATCAGCGATTTAGCACGGTAGGGAGCAGAGATGGTGCCCCAGCTAGTCATCTCAGTCAGTCAACGACTGAAGTCAAGAAGAAGCTTCGTCAGCCATGTGCAGCCCCTAACAACATCTCGAGGGGAAACCAGACTCCAGCTCTGGACGGAAAAGATTGAGAGTGACCCTCCTCCAACTGGCATAAGAATCCCTCCTGCTGAAGACCTCCCTACTGGCTCAGAAGCACCATGGATTCAGTGGAAGACACTCAACCGCCTGAGAACTAGAACGGGACGATCAAAAGATGCTTTGGTCAGATGGGGCTACAAGACCGGCCCAACCACCTGTGAATGTGGAGAAGCAGACCATACTATGGAACACTGCCTTGTCTGCGCTCTACTACCCAACCTCTGCAGCTCCAAAGACCTTGCGGAGTTCAATGAAAATGCAAGGAGCTGTGTAAGGAAATGGGAAACTGTAATTTTACCATCGCGCTTCGAAGAATCGCAAAGAAGAAGATCTCAGTCAGCCAACCCATGACAACTGGGTCTGTCTTGTGACCTCCTTTCAGTGAGCTTTCAACACTCTGCGTGGCCTCAATGTGCACCTGGACTGGCACAGCCGCCGTGGTGACGTCACTCTCTGCGTGACACTACACGTGATTAACGCCCTGTGCTTTGCTGCAGACACGCTGCAGTGCATCACAGAGATCTTCCAGATCGTGAAGCAGACGAGCGGAGGGAGCCTGCTTCACACCGAGGGGAAACTGGAGAAGTAAGTCCCGGGCTGCCGCGCAGGACAGCGGCACCTGTTGTAACCATGTATTTGTTTGGAGCAAGTGTTTGTTACAGTAGTCGCCCTCGGGAGATTCAAACAGTCATGCGCTCCATATTCATTTCTGGGGAATTTGAAGGCGGCTGCGCCACACCTTCCACATTTTTTATTCACAGATGTTTTAACGATTCAGGTGACTGATATGTGTTGTGTCTACAAATGTTAAGAGGTGTGTCCTATGGGCGGTGCATAGTGTATCAGGTGTGGGGTGAGAGTGGTTACCGCTTGCGAGTTTCGTCAATTGTAGCGATGAGCATGTTTAGGAGAGGAGAAAAGTGTTTAATGGAAGTTGCTGAATAGTTCAGTTAGTTGAAAAGGGTTTGGTGGCAGGTGGTTATGCAGTGTAAAGGGGGAGAACATTGTTTTTACGTCGTGTAAAGGTTATTATGGTGCTTGTGGAGTTAAGGTTGTTTGGTGCACTGGTCATCCACCAGGGGTCTATGTTAGTTAAACGTGTGTGGCTGTAATATTGTTTATTAGTTGTAACTTGCATATTTCTAAATGGGAAAATTATTGATGCACTTGTTCTTTAGTAGTTTATGAAGTGCAATTGTTTGTGGGTGATTGTGGATATAAAATGTGAAGCAGTATGAAAAAATAAATATATAGATTTAGTCATGTGTTTAGAAGTATAGGTTATATATTGTATTTGTTGGAAATGAATGTCCAGCTTTCGAAGCACCACCCTTGCCCGTAGTCCCATGTCCATGTCCATGTCTTGACGTTTACATGTGTCTCTGGACTGTGTCTATCTTTCCTTGTCCGGAACCGAGGGTTGTCTCACGCGAGATTCGAACCCGTGTCCTCTGGCACACAGCCTTCGTAGCCCAAGCCTGAGAGCTCTACCACTGAGCCACTACAGCTTGTATAAAGATCTGGGTTTATCTGGGCCCCAAGTAGATCCGAAATAGGGTGATAATTTATTTTTTTTAAATGTTTGTTCCATCCACCAGAGGGCGAAGGAGGTTTTCCTCTAAAGTTATATTGCTCAACGGCATACTGATCATTCTACTGATCACGGCGTTCGGCACCATTCACTCACGGGAGCTTACCTTGCCGATTTTTATTTGGGGATTAAAATAATCCGCAGGCGGGATTTGAACCCACGGTCCTCCCTGCAGTCAAATCTCTGGAACGGGGCCGTACCAGTTGAGCTACACGAGCAGCCACGGTAGAGATGTGCTCGTTGGTTTATATAAAGATGACCTTCACGTCACGCGGTGGTAACACACCTGCCATGTATCCTGGACGCAAATTCCGAAATAGGCGCTATATAAAACGCTATTATTATTATGTAGAATATACGAGGTTTAACCCTTTCCGACAATTGGGAACCTTTGCAAAAAGGTGTCCATTTGGTGTTTTAAGATCTTAAACACTTCTTTCATTGCCAGAAAAGGTAAAACCACCTTGTATATTTTAAATGATGAAATCACTTTGCGGTCGTGTCCCCCGGCTTGCGTGTGACCTGCCCGCGTCCTCGCCTCGCGCCCGTGGCCCATACGCGTGGCCCGTGCAGGAGGAAGAGCAGGCCGCACGAGGAGATCGTGAGCGTGTCGCGCAAGGCGGATGGCGCCGACGGCTGGTCGGAGGAGAACCTGTCGAACCTGTCGCTGGGCTCGCCGTCGGGCCGCTCGGGGCTGGCGCAGAGCAAGCGTTACCTGGTGGACGTGCAGCAGAACGTGCGCAGCAAGCTGTCGTCCCTCAACCAGAGGGTGAAGCAGTCCAAGCCGAACGTGAACCTCGCCAGCCTCGGTAGCAACATCCGCACGCTCGGCGGGTTCGGGGCCCCCGACCGACCGGACGGGGTGCCCGTCGGCACGCGGCCCCCCGGACGGAACGCGCTCGACCTCGACAGCGACATCTCCGACTCGGACAGCGTGCCGGAGGTTGGTGCCCACCCACCCATGGCCTCCCACGCCACACAACCGCGTACACCGTCATTCATTCAATTTCAATTCAATACTACTTTATTGTCAATTCTGCCATATTTACAGAACATATAGAGGATCGAAATTCCGTTTCTCTCAGACCCCGGTGTTGGCATATACATGGTCTGGAACACAACAACAAAGGTTTAAAAATAAAACTAAATACTATCAACGGGTGCAATGCGCCCGGAGAAAATGCGCGCGTTACAAAAGTAGATTATTATTATTATTATATTTACAAGTTAAGCTAAGCTGGGGGTCGGGGGGGGACAATAACATGGCACAGATCTCGAACAAAAACTATAATTACAACAAATACAGAGCAAATAGAACTAATCTAGTGCAGATATAAATGAAAAGATGTGCAAGTAATATGCCATCTACAGGACAGGTAGCCAGCAGCAGCCCTTGCCGTGCAGATGTATGTGCTTATATGCCTGTCTTAAAAAGTTCTTATGGTTGGTGCTGTTGAACATGTAATAATTTTACATTTATAATGCGCACATATTCATTCAATGTCGAAGATATTAATTCGATCAGAAAACAACTCAGAGGCGTGAGGAAAGCGCAGAGAGGCAGAGGCAGCCAGGCGGTTTGCCGACGCCATATTGCCACACACTGCTTGCGATGTATAAGGATGTTAATCGATCAATTAATTAATGAATATTTAGTTTTAAGTTGTGGGAGGAAACCGGAGAGCCCGGAGGAAACCCATGCAGAACAGGGGGAGAACACACAAACTCCACACAGAAAGGCACCCAAGGCGGGAATCGAACCGCCTCGGGCAAGACCATTCTTTCTGTGAGGCGCGGATGTTACCACTGCGCTACCCTGCTGTTTCCTCCCACAGTTCAAAGACATACTGCTGCATAGGTTAATTGGCCTGCGGACTAAATTGCCTCCGGTGTCCTGTGATGTATTGGCGTCCCATCCTGGGTATAGCCCTGCCTTGCACCCTGTGTCTGCCGGGATAGGCTCCGGCTCACCGCGACCCTGTACAGGATTAAGTGGTTTCAGACAATGAATGAACGAATTATCACTATAATTTTCAAGAACCCGCAGTCGTGTTTGTAATGCCAGCAAACGTGTCTCGGGTGCCGCGGCCGCTGGTGCCGGCCACCGTTTCAGGACGACGACGAGGAGGAGGGGTTTGGGATCGCGACGGCCAAGTCTGACGACGAGCGCCGCGCGTCCCAGCCCAGCGTGCTGGACTACGTGCTGCCCAGCTGCGGCATCGTGGCGTCGTGCGGCCGCGGCAGTAGTGGCGGCAACCTGGCGCGACCCGCCAGCATTGTCGTCACGGACTGCAGCGACCCGGCGCGAGAGGCCACACGCTCCGTCGAGGAGTTCCCGCCGGAGGGAGGCCCCGCGGGCGAGCGGCAGGAGCCGGCGCGGCGGCCCTCGCGTCTCGACGTGTCGGGCGGCGAGCAGGCCGGCCGGCCCACGCCCACCTCCGCCGAGGGCAGCCGCGCCGTGTCGCCGTTCGCGAGGATCAAGAGCTCGATGGCCGGCATGCCGTCGCCGCTGGGCCTCCTGCAGGGAATGAGCTTCCCGTCGGGGCGCAGCCCGGAGCCCGATGCGCAGGAACCCGCGGAGCAGAGCCTCCACGACATCAAGGCCATGATGCAGCACTGCCAGACGCGCATCATCCAGATATAGTGGAAACGCCACGAGCCCTCGTCCACGCAGTTAGGAACCCTCCCCCGTCACACACACACATACAACTACACTTCTACACACATACAACCAGGCTTCTGCACACAACAACCGCCATTCGCCACTAGGTGGTGGTGACGTCACCACAGCACCTGTGCCAGGCCATATGCACCTTGAGGCCACGTGAAGAGTGTCGAAGGGTCGCCGACAGGTCACGGGACAGACCCAGGTTGTTATGGGCTGCCTGATCGAGATGACTGGCAGATCTACCACCTGTGCTCCCTACCGTGCCAACTTGATGTGTTTTGGCCGCCCTGTGCTCGGATGGCTGTTGTGAGTGTCGCTCCTCCGCCCTCCGTTGTTGCTGGAGGGCGACTGCCTCCAACTGCCCAGTAGCGTCCTTCACGAACCTCCTCCACAGAGGTCGATCTTGACACTGCTGGTACCAGTTTTCAGCAAGTCCACTCGGCTCCAGGTCCTCTTGTGCCGCATCAGTCCATCGCCTCTCTAGCCCATGTCACGCCCGTTTAGCCCCCTCTATCCAGCCAAACAGCAGCTGCTTGGGCATGCGATGGCTGGGCATGTGGGCTACATGACCAAGCCACCTCAGCCTCGCCTGCCGGAAGAGCTCACAAATGGGCCTTTGTCCAGATCTTTCTAATATTTGTGAGCATCTCACAATCCAGCCTGGTTAAACCCAGAATGGATCGTAGGCAGGCGAGCCGGAAACTTTACAAACGGCATAAATGTTCCGTCAGGGGGTCCACGTTTCGCAGACATAGAGAAGAGATGGCATGACCACGGCTGAGGAGACCCAGAGATTCGTGCGGAGTGACAGTCCGGGCAGCTTCCACAGTGTTACGCAGGCAATGAAAAGATAATGCCGTTCAAATTTCTGAGTGAAACCTCCGCTGCTGATCCGGAGCCAGCCATAAGCACACTGCCTAGGTATGGGAACTTCTCCACAACTGCCCCATCACTCATGGAGAGCTGGGATGGTGGAATGTCCGGTAGTATAAAATACCCAGGCAGGTGCTTAGTTTTGGTGGGGCTGAGGGTAAGGCCCCACTGCGTTGTGGCATTCTCTAGGTTCAGCAGCAGAGCCCCCAACTTCTCCTCAGTGAGCAGCAATTACCAGGTCATCGGCATACATAACATGGTTGGCCAATAGAGAGCCATCCCTCGACCGTACGCGGGCATCGATCAGCCTCCCATTGTATCTGTACCAGATGCGGATTCCTCTAGTACAGCCATGGAAAGCTTCTCGAACTACGTTGTCAAAATAGATGTTAAATAATGTGGGAGCCAGAGAACATCCCTGTCGCACCCCAAGGTGAACAGAGAATGGCTCCAACTCCCGAGCACGTACCTTTACCCGGGCCTGCCCACCATCATGAAGGTCCTTAATGATTGTGAGCAAAGAGCCAGGGACTCCGAAAGCAGGCAGAACAACCCACAGCCCTGGCCTCCTGCACACACACACAACTCGACCCCTGCACACTTGCGGACGCAGACACATATATGCAGGCACACATATATGCGTATACAGGAACGTTACTTCATCATTCTTATTGCTGAATGTCTTAAAAGTGCACTTTAACGTATATAGTGTTGGAATTCCATCAACATGATAACTGGGTTACAATTCGGTATTGTCCTTGTTTGTAATTGATTTTAACAATAAGCCATGCGCAATCTAATCCTAGATCCCGGATTATAATCCTAGGGAAGACGTGTTGACAGTTCTCACAGCAGCGCTATTTATCCGGAATGCGAGCAGGAGACGTTCCGGACGGACCTCGCTTGGCGCTCACGATGCCAAGGGTGCCGGTTTACGCATAAATACCCGCTCGTATCGCGTTATACTACTGGCTTCTGAGATCGCGACTGGCCTCGGATAGACCACTGTTTAGCTTGTAAGTCAACATTTCAGCGACGGTAATACCCCGACGATGAAACTTCAAAGAGCACGTCAAGAATCTTAAGAAGCAATAGAGGGACCATGGCAGCGTGGCGATGGAGCCGCGTCGGGGGCGATCGGGCGGCCTTACCTCCTCCTCCTCCTCTCCGGACACATTCCAAACTCAAGACTGTTGTATGAAAATGTTTTTTTTCCTCGTGGAATATTTTACAGTTGACACTTTGTTATCTCTTCCGATGTTCGATGAACGCGTACTTAAACATGTACCTGTGGGGTTTGTGCTGTTGGTACTGTACCGTATGTGCTGCCGTGTTGAGGTTTAATACATGTCAAGCTTGCTGGACTCGAGTGTCGCTCCGTGAACGCGTTCTCCTCGCCCCGTGGCCATTCGCAAGATATCTCTCTCTTCCCAAACCAAACATTGGGGTGCCGTCCGTGACGCAGGTGGCCTGCGAGCAATCACCGTTTGATGGAAATCCCAGCTGGATTCCTGTCGCCGTGGCCCCAAGGATATAAGGCAAACGTGCTGAAGTTATGCCATCCATCCATCCATTGTCAGAGACCGCTTAATTCTGTACAGTGTACAGGGTCGTGGTGAGCCGGAGCCTATCCCGGCAGACAGGACGCAAGGCAGGGGAACACCGAGGATGGGACGCCAGTCCATCGCAGGGCGCCTGGGAAATTTAGTCAGTACGCCAATTAACCTGGCAGCATGTCTTGGACGGTGGGAGGAAACC
>JAZEWU010000007.1:11402278-11413846 GCA_036362915.1 Geotria australis | reverse complement strand
AACAAGTTCTTCTTTAGTTGCAGACAGTCCTTCAACATTTAGAGATATAAACAAATAAAAACAGACATACATTGCAATGGGAAAAACTAAAACAAATAATCTGTTGGAAACCAGAGAACCCGGAGGAAACCCATGCAGAACAGTGGGAGAACACACAAACTCCACACAGAAAGGCGCCCGAGGTGGGAATCGAACCACCTCGGGCAAGACCATTCTTTCTGTGAGGGGCAGATGTTAGCACTGCACCACCCTGCACAAATGTAGATGTTCTTTTCGATTCTTTGAAGCGCAATGGTTAGATGACAGTTTCCCATTTAGTTTTGCAACAAGTTCTTCTTTAGTTGCAGACAGCCCTTCAACATTTAGAGATATAATAGTCAGTGCTGGCCTTCTTCTTCTTTGCGATTCTTCGAAGCACGATGGTCAGCGTCTGGACATCGTTGTCTTTCAGCTTGGCCTCGAAGTGTTTGGTAGAATTTGCAGGCAATACCAAGTATTACCTGACAGGGATCGCGACGTGAACGCTTCTACCTTGACCCCCAGTGCTGGCCTTAAAGGCGGGCATTGGCATCTCTTCTTGCACCAGGCTGAGAGGCTTCTGGCATATGTTGAGCTTCTAGAAATCGTTGTCTTTCAGCTCGGTTTCGAAGTGTTTGGTAGAATTTGCAGGTAATACCAAGTATTACTTGACAGGGATCGCGACGTGAACGCGTCTACCTTGATCCCCACAAATGTAGATGTACACGTATTTGTGGGTGCACTGAACGTGTCCATTGTGTGTGCAGCATTCAGTGACACGCACTGTGGGAAGAAAAGCCGACTTACGTGTAAAAACTGTGTCTTCAGGGAGCGCATGTCGTTCACAATGAGTCCTGAAATAAATAAAAACGGTGCAACATATTCCATCCATCCATTCATTTTCTAAACCGCTTGTCCTGGTGAGGGTCACAGCTACAGCTCTTTAACGAGGGTGGACCAGACATCCCTTTCCTCAGCAGCTCTTCCTGGGGGATTCCGAGGCGTTCCCAGGCCAGCCGAGAGATGTAATCCCTCCAGCATGTCCTGGGTCTGCCTCTAGGTCTCCACCCAGTGGGCCGTGCTTGGTAGACTTCCCGGGGGAGCCTCCCAGGGAGCATTCTTACCAGATGCCCAAACCACCTCAACTGGCTCCTCTCAATGCGAAGGAGCAACGACTCAGACTTTGAGATTCTCCCGGATTTCTGTGCTCCTCATCTTGTCACGGATAGTGAGCCCAGCAAAAGTTAAATAAGCTGATCTTTTTTTGGTTATGATACCTCCAACGTGGAAGGCAAACCATCGCAAAGGAGAGAGGAGGAATGCTTGGCATGGCTATCCTGTGAGAGCAGCTCTTAAGACTCGCCATAACATTGTGGCACTCCTGAACGTGAGGGGTCCAGTGGCGTCGTGTGTGGTGCAGCAAGCGATAGATTGATAGATGTGTATTATTAAAACAGAAAAATACCCAGTGAGCCTGCAAGCTCTTTACGGGATTCCTTCATTGATACAACAAATATGCGAATTGACAAAAATAAATAAAAACACAACAAGGGAACGCACCTCCTTCGGTGACAGAGAGGAGGCAGAGCAACCGCAACACGTCCAGGATGGGAGACTGCGGAGAGAGACACAACCTTCATGACCCACCGCCTTAATATCTAAATTTATTTTGAAATAACGTGTGCCACATATTCATTCAATGTCGAACGTATAAATTCGACAAGAGAATGACTCAAGAGGCGCGAGGAAAGCGCAGAGAGGCGCAGGAGGCAGCCAGGCGGTTTCCCCGCACCCGACCAGAACCCCCTTGGCCGCTGCGTTGGCTTTTATGACGGCCACCACAGCGTTACCGACTGGCACCACTGGGAGGTGGGGTTGATTTGCCAACACAAAGCACGACCTCACAGTTATGTTGATGGCAAGTTGTACCTGTCGGTTAATGGCCTCTTCAATACAGGAGACACACTCCTTGATCCCGATCCCTTCCAAAAGAGCTGAATACATGCACATGCAAACAACACCACATTGTCAATTACTACCCACTCACTATCACCATTAGCAATTGTATATCCACTGCTCTTGTTGGTTAATATGTACATTGTGACGATGGGCACCTTTTTTTGCCAGTGTACAAAAAAATAAAATTTACAAAGTTTTACCTTTTCTGGCAATGAGAGAAGTGTTAAGATCAGTTTGAAAGACAGTGCATATATTATCAATGCATTTGTTTGCATGTTTTTGCCACAAGCATGTGTGGCTTCTTGCAAACTGGAACGTTTGCAAAAAGGTGTCCATTTGATGTTTTAAGATCTTAACACTTCTCTCATTGCCAGCAAAGGTAAAACGTTGCATATTTTACATTATGGGTACATTGTGGCTCAGTGGTTAGTGCGCTGGGCTACAAATCTTGCGATCCGAGTTCAAATCCCGCTCACAGCCAACACCAGTGCGGATTTTCTAAACCGGTCCTGGGCCTCTTCTACGTCGACTCAGCCTCAAATCAGTACCCAGTGCCACTAGGGAGACAAAGGAGGCCAGGCGTTGTGCTGGCAACCCACCTCCTCCGATGCCGTGTTGGCTTTCATAAGTGCTCGTTACAGACTGTTAAGGCTATACGGGGGATCTTTTTTCTTTATGTGTGGAGTTGCATGTTCTCCCCGTGGCCGCGTGGGTTTTAGCCAGGCATTCCAATTTCCTCCCAAAGTCCAAAGATATGCTGTTGCATAGGTTAATTCGCAACGCGCCCGGAGAAAATGCGCGCGTTACAAAAGTAGATTATTATTATTATTAATTGGCCGAGGTATGGCCCTGCCTTTGTCTGCCGAGATAGGCTCTGGCTTTACCGTGAATTAGTACAGGATCAAGCGGGTACTGAGAATTAATAAATGGTTGTCCTTTCGGACACTCTCTCTCAACTGGCTCCCACTGTCATTGGCAGTGTTGACGTTTCAAATCCATTACGCCGTAGCAGGAAATACGCGTTGATTAAAAATGTTTAGTCTTCTGACAATGCAATGTGGCTTCTCATGACCAAAATAAGCTTCCCAACCTAATTAATTCATGCATCAAGCATATGAACACGGTATAAATAGATCACGCACACAGGATGTTTCCGAGTGCGTAAATGCAGATCATAAATTATGAGGCCACCCTGAAGCTCCCTTGATCTCAATGCCAAATCCCATAGTTCCATTCACTGTGGCGCGTTCCACCAATGTGGAATGAAGGCATGGCTCCATAATAATATTCTTTACGATTTTACAATTATAACGCAGGGCACACATTCATTCAATGTCGAAGGTATTAATTCGACGAGAGAACGACTCGGAGGCGCGAGGAAAGCGCAGAGACGTAGCAGGCAGCCAGGCGGTTTGCCGGCGCCAACATATTGTCACACTGCTTCTTATATATGGGCGGCGCGGTGAGACGCGCTGCCGCCTCACAGCAAGAAGGTCCCGGGTTGGAATCCCGGCTCGGGTGCCTTTCTGTGTGGAGTTTCCATGTTCTCCCCTTGTCCGCGTGGGTTTTCGCTGGGCACTCCGGGTTCCTCCCACAGTCCAAAGACATGCTACTGCATAGGTTAATTGGCCTGCGGACTAAATTTCCCCCCGGGCCCTGTGATGGATTGGCGTCCCATCTTGAGTATAGCCCTGCCTCGCTCCGTGTCTGCCGGGATAGGCTCCGGCTCACCACGACCTGTACAGGATTAAGCGGTTTCTGACAATGAGATGATAATGTTCAAACATGTGGGAAGAAATTTGAGCATATGGAGAAAGCTCATGCATGTGAAGGTGCAATAATCTATACCATACACAAAGAACCGATATAAACCCACAAATGTTCAGAAAAGACGGATATTAGTCTGCACTTCGCTGTTGTGTTCCCCTGGTCAGACAAATTACACACTTGTGTAGGGTCAACTAAACACATGCAATATTTGCCCACTCTCTTCGATTATATGATGAGCTTTTATCATAGAAATAAACAACACCGACGTTACGTACAATGTTCAGTCTTGAGCAGTTCCTTGAAGTCTGTTTTTGTCTTTCTTTTCACAATGGCTTCACAGCTGCCAATGTCTTCAAAACACAAACGATTAACAGAGAAAACAATGACATTCGAATTCTTGAAATTCATCCATATCTAATGTATTCATTCATGCATTGTCAGAAACCGCTTAATCCTGTACAGGGTCGCGGTGAGCCGGAGCCTATCCCGGCAGACACAGGGTGCAAGGCAGGGCTATACCCAGGATGGGACGCCAGGCCATCACAGGGCACCAGGGGCATTAATAATAATAATAGCATTTTATGGAGCACCTTTCACCCGAGGGTCACAAAGCACTGCACATAGACAGAAAAAAACCTAACAAAAACCAAAAGAACAAAAAAATAAATGATTAAGGCTGCTTCTAATACATTGAAAGGTCGTGAAACTGGCAGCAGTCCAATTAACCTATGCCGGCAATGCAGAGATGTTGGGGGAGCTGAGTGTTGGCGAGGCGCTTGCTAGTGCTGAGGTATATTCTGACTGTTTTTTAAGGGTTGAGGAGGAGCTTGTTGTGCTGTAGCCAATTCTTCAGTGCTGTTGTGCAGAATTCTAGGTTGCTTGTGTTGTCGGGTGAGGTAAGGGTGGTGTAGAGTTGGATGTCGTCGGTGTAATAATAATAATTTCAATTTATATAGCGCCTTTCACCCGAAGGTCACAAAGCGCTGCACAAGGGCCGCAAAGAGGACGGCATGTCAACAACGAAAGAAAAAACAAAAAAAACAAAGCAACAGAACATAAATGATTAAGGCTACTTCGAATATACTGAAAGGTCGTGAAACTGGCAATCTTAAGAGCGGCAACATTCTGCCAGCGTCCCCTAAGATGGCCATCACTTCCTTGAAGACAAACACGGAGGGAGACAGGGAGGAAGGGTGAGCAACAGGGAGAGACACAGGGACACAGAGACAGGAAGACAGAGAGACAGACACGAGGGGGAAACAACGCCAATCCAAATTAAACAATTAACATTGAAGCACAAGAACACGCAACAGCAAAAAAAAACGCAGGCACCCACAACAACAAAACACAACTTCCATACGCGACACCACGAGGCGAGTTTAGGCAAGGCAGGACTGGGCCAGGAGTAGGCCGCGCAAAACAGACAACAAAAAACAAGCAATAAGAGCATGGCAAACAAAACAAACACCAAAGTTACACAGAAACAAACCACCAACCAAAGAGAAAAGGAACAGATGAAAAGTGACAAATGTACAACAAATTAAAGCTAAATAAATACGTAAAACACAGGGAGCGGCAGCCCACGCACCCCTGCTGGGGGCGCACGGGCTGTGTAGGTGTGGTGCCGTATGCCGTGACTGCCGAAGAGGTGGACATTAGTCCACCTATTTTCCAGCCCGTGCTGTGCCCGTTTAGCCCCCTATAGCCGACTAAACAGGAGCTGCTTTGGCCTCCCGGAATACACTGCGGCTGGCCACGTGGATATTCCCGTGGTGCACATCATGTGAATATCCACGCGTTCCGATACGTCGCGAGGTGGGGAAGCGCTCGGTAACAAGTGGATCAGTCGATTCACCTGTTAGACATGCCTGGAAAATGCAAACACACAAACACACTGCGCACACTGGAATCGCAGAATCGCGATGGGCTTACACAAACTCAAAGAGCGATGTTCCTGTTTCAAGGCCCTCAGTTCGTTGGCCACAAACTCCTTCATGTTCTGGATGTTCATGTCGTGTCGTTTCTGCAAGAACCAAAATGACATCTCATTAACCACGAATCGTTTATGTCCAACATTCTCAAACAACGTTTACACATGACGGAAAATGAACACGTTCAATACCAAGACGTGTGAGAAAAAAATTCCGTTAATATGCTAACTACCTTTCCTCAGCAACAGATTCCAGCTCTTCCTGGGGGATTCCCAGGTGTTCCCAGGCCAGCCGAAGGATATAATCCCTCCAGCGTGTCCTGGGTCAGCCTCCAGGTATCCATCCAGTGGACTGTGCCTGGTAACTTCCCGGGGCTCCCAGGGGGCATCCTTACCAGATGCCCAAACCACCTGAACTGCCGCCTCTCAACACGAAGGAGCAGCAACTCTATTTTCAGGTTCTCCCGGATTTCTGTGCTCCTGACCTAGTCACGGAGAGTGAGCCCAGCAACCTTGTTTATTTATTTATTGTGCTGTTGAGCCAGCTGGGCAGCATTGGGCAATGACACGGCACCACTATATTTCATCCAGGGCAACTGAAGAGCACAGACTTAGATATATTTTGACCTATCGCACAACAACAATTACGTGTGTGTTTAGGAATGCACAATGTAAATACAACAAAAACAAATCTACAATCAAGAAGGATTGAACACAAAATGTGTTCAATGAAAATCCGATAACTGATTCTAATGCTGCCTGGGACACTTAGTACAGCTATGATCCATCCATCTACTAACAGAAACCGCTTAATCCTGTACAGGGTCACGGTTAGCCAGAGCCTATCCTGGCAGACACAGGGCGCAAGGTAGAGATATAACCAGGATGGGACGCCAGTCCATCAGATAGATGTTTTTTTATTACAGCAGAAAAAATACCCAGTGAGCTTGCAAGCTCTTTACGGGATTCCTGCAACACAAAAAACATGCGAATTGATAAAAAATAAATCAAAATAACAAATTAACCACAGGGCACAGGGGGAAATTTAGTCAGCAGGCCAATTAACCTATGCAGAAGCATGTCTTTGGACTGTGGGAGGAAACCGGAGTGCCCAGCAAAAAGCCACATGGACATGGGGAGAACATGCAAACTCCACGAAGAAAGGCACCCAAGCCGGGATTCGAAGCCGGGACTTTCTTGCTGTGAGGCGGCAGCGATACCCACCGCGCCACGGTGCCGCCAGTACATTTTATTTATTTTGGCAGGATGGGCCCAAGACATGCTTGGCTCTTATTTCATGGCTGTCCTATGATGGTTCCACAGTTATATAGTAGAGTTATTTATTGAAAAGCATTTATCTGAACAAGACAGAGCGTTTTACAAATGACGGAAATAATTATTGTTCGTGGATGTTGATGCTGGCTGTAACTTACGTCCCAATTGCTTTGAAGGACTTTGGCTTTGGAGCTGAGCAACCCGAACACATTTGAAAAATGTTGATTGCGAATTTCTCTAAACACCTGCAAAGAAATTAGACAGTTCATCATCATCATTGTCAGAAACTGCTTAAACCTGTACAGGGCCGCGGTGAGCAAGAGCCTATCCCGGCAGACACAGGGCGCAAGGCAGGGATATACCGATAATGGGACGCCAGTCCATCACATAGCACCGGGGAGAATTTAGTCAGCAGGCCAATTAACCTATGCAGCAGCATGTCGTTGAACTGTGGGAGGAAACCGGAGTGCCTGGCAAAAATCCACGCGGACACGGGGAGAACATGCAAACGCAACACAGATATACAGCCAAGCTAGGATTCGAACTCGGGCGCTTCTTGCTGTGATGCGGCAGCGCTACTCACCGCGCCACTTTGCCGCCCCACATCATTGATCGTTTTTAACATATTTGTACAACATGTCACAAGATGTTGTTGTGTGGTGCACTGTCTGCACCATGTCAGGGGATGCTGGTTGTTCCTCGTCATCGGTGCTGGACACGTTTATTAACCCGTAGGGCGATTCTCTCCACGTACAACAGTGGATACTGTACAGCTACACGCTGAACGTCAGAGCTCTCCTTACATACACTAACCCTAGTGCTGACTGCCTAAGTCTCCAAAGCTTGACACGGTTCTGTCTCCCTAGCTAACTCTGTAGCTGAACTCGGCGAGTTGCGGGATCTTGGAAGAAGCAGCGGGTCCAGTGATGGGTCGATCGACAAACTCACTCCGACTCGCTCGGTACTTATATCTGGTTTTGCCACCCCCAGAGCCCCCACCCCGTCGATCACCCCCTCGGCCACACTGAGCCCACGACCTTGTCCATAGGTGCCCCCAATTATCCTCAACGACCCTGCTCTCCTTCCAGCTCCTCTTCCCCACCTCGCCCTGAGATGCCCCAATCTTCCCCTTTGTTCGGATAATTACCTAGCCTCCCCCACTGCGCACGTGTTCTCAATATCAGATTAGACCGCTTGGGTTCAACTCCAGGGCACGTCCCTACTGTACCACCTTATGCTCGTGACCCTAATGGGGTTTATCTGCGGACCCCTTTCCTATGGCACCAGTTGTAAATGTGCACATTGGAGCCGGCAGACTGAACTTAAAGGTCATACCTTGTCTTGACAATTCAGGAGAACTTTCAATTTCTTTTCTGTTCCAGTGACTTCTGGACCAAACTCAACGCTGCCTACACACACAACGCCTGCATTATAATAATATGATTTTATAGAGCGCCTTTCACCCGAGGGTCACAAAGCGCTGCACGAGGGCCGCAGAGAGAACGGCATGTCAACAACGACAGAAAAAAACTAATAAAAACGAAAGCAACAAAAATTAAATTATTAAGGCTGCTTCGATTACACTGAAAGGTCATGAAACTGGCAATCTTAAGAGCGGCAAAAATCTGCGAGCGTCCCCTAAGACGGCCGTTACTTCCTTAAAGACAAACACGGAGGGAGACAGGGAGGGAGGGTGAGCGACAGGGAGAGACATAGGGACACAGACAGGAAGACAGAGAGAAAGACATGAGGGGGAAACAACGCCAATCCAAATTAAACAATCAACATTGAAGCACAAGAACAAAGATACAAAGATAAAACGATACCCCATATAGCCTTAACAGACTGTAGGGTCAAGTGCTGTTAGCGAGCTCATACACATAGACACACGCAACAGCAAAGAAAAAAAAATCACAATGCCATTTTAAAGCAAAATTCGGTCATAGCCCGGCAGAACTAAAACACTCCAGCATATGAAAGGATGAAACTACACTGTTCATTAGCAGATATGCACAAGGTACAATGCTGGCCTGGGAACACCTCGGAATCCCCCAGAAAGAGCTGGAATCTGTTGAGGAAAGGGATGTCTGTCCACTCTCCTTGCACTGTTGCCACCGCGACCCTCAACAGGACAAGCGGTTTATAAAATGGATGGATGGATGGACAATGCTGTATAAACCATATATATTACATAGAAACCTGTTCAGTTGCAACAATTAGAGTTTAATAGTGAATATGTTCTCCTTGCAAGCATTACAATAAGTGTAGCATTTAAAGTACAGGCAAACCTTGCTTAAGGCGCTTCACTTTACAGCGCTTCGCTAATACGGCGCTTTTCAATTATATTAAGAGGGTTTTTGGCGGTGACACGCCCGTTAGCTGACTCTGAGCATTTTTTATTTATCGTGTTTAAGTTTGCATATTTTCTTAGGCCTAGCACTATTTCGCACTTAATAAATGATAGTGTAAACATATTTTTAGGTTTTTATATGCACTGGCAAGTGAAAAGAAGGCTGTGATTCACTTTAAGGCAATATTCAGTTTACGGCGGTGGACTGGAACCTAACCCGCCGTATTAGCGAGGAATGCCCTCACTCGTCTCCTTTCTCTAGGATGTCCATGTCCTGTAGGTTTTGTACATTCTTTGAGATGCGGTTGTATGTTGATGCTATATAAATACAAATTATACTGTCGCAATCTTTCTTGAACTTAACATAATGTATTAACGGCGTTTTACAGTATATAAAAAACTGTTTCACAAAATATACACAAACACATATTTACATGTGTGTTGCCTCCATGAGCATTTTCATTGTTACACAAATATCACAATTCTAACAACTTCCATGCAGGGCACTTACCACATTTAATTCCAAATATGTCATCCAGCAGTCCCTCAAATGTCACTTGAGAGCACAAAGGCGTTATAAAATCCACATCTGAAAAAACATGCAGGGCCACACACACACGGTGTATATAATCAACAACAACCGCCATCCGCCACTAAGTGGTGGTGACGTCACCACGGCGCCTGTGCCAGGCCATATGCACCTTGAGGCCACGTGAAGTGTCGAAGGCTCGCCGACAGGTCACAGGACAGACCCAGGTGTCATGGGCTGCCTGACCGAGATGACTGGCAGATGCACCACCTGAGCTCCCTACTCTGCCAACTTGCTGTGCTTTGGCCACTCGGCGCTCGGCTCACTGTTTGGAGCGTCGCTCCTCCGCCCTCCGTTGTTGCTGGAGGGCGACTGCCTCCAACTGCCCAGTAGCGTCCTTCACGAACCTCCTCCAGAGGTCGATCTTGACACCGCTGGCACCAGTTTTCAGCAAGTCCACCCAGCTCCAGGTCCTCCTGTGCCGCATCAGTCCATCTCATCTCTAGCCCGTGCTGTGCCCGTTTATCCCCCTCCACCCGGACCAAACAGTAGTTGCTTGGGCATGCGATGGCTGGGCATGTATATATTCACATACAAGCTAACACATTCCAAATGTATCTTATCAAATCTTGATTTGTGTTTGAAATATTGCAATGTTGCACTTGTTCCCCCGTAACGTTGAATAAGCTACCGAAAATTTGTTTTTCCCATTGCAATGTATAACTGTATTTTTATTTGTTGATTTGACCAATTATGTGCAATGCTGTGTGTAAATGGTTTTTTTGGTTTGGTTCATTTGTTATTTGTATATTTTTATTTATTTATATTTACTCGTCTCAAATCGCATGTTTGTGTCAATGCAGGAATCCTGCAGCGAGCTTGCAAGCTCACTGGGTATTTTTCTGCTGTAATAATACACATCTATCTATCTATCACTTTCATTACGGGCAACCCTCTGCCATGAATGTTGGCAGGCATGCTCTGTTGGTCTTCTTCTTCTTTGCGATTCTTCGAAGCACGATGGTCAGCTTCTGGACATCGTTGTCTTTCAGCTCGGCCTCGAAGTGTTTGGTAGAATTCGCAGGCAATACCAAGTATTACCTGACAGGGATCGCGACGTGAACGCTTCTACCTTGCGGTTCATTCCTGCCGATAGCCTCCACCAAAAACTTTCCAAATCATCATCACTGTCAGGAACCGCTTAGTCCTGTACAGGATCGCGGTGAGCCGGAACCTATCCCAGCAGACACAGGGCGCAAGGCAGGTCTATACCCAGGATGGGACGCCAGTCCATAACAAGGCATGGGGCAATTTAGTCATCAGGCCAATTAAACTAGGCAGCTGCATGTCTTTCGACAATGGGAAGAAACCGGAGTGCCCTGCTGACACGGGGAGTACATGCAAACTCGACACAAAAAGGCACCCAAGCCGGGATTCGAAACCGGGTTTCTTGCTGTGAGGTGGGAGCGCTACTCACTGGGCCACCGTGCTGCCCTGGACAATAACTTGAGCAAAACAAGACATACAGCGCCCTCTTGTGTCTGCATTGGAACACGCCGGTCTTGTGTGTATTACTGTGAGTGCAGTGGCCCTACAGTCTGTTGAGGCTAGCTGGGGGACCTTTGTCTTTGTCTTGCAGTGGCCTGGGGATCAAGGTAGAGGCGTTCACGTCGCGATCCCTGTCAAGTAATACCTGGTATTACCTGCGAACTCTACCAAACACTTCGACGCCAAGGA
>JAZEWU010000007.1:11374949-11387593 GCA_036362915.1 Geotria australis | reverse complement strand
GGAATCCCACCTGCTGAAGACTTCCCTCCTGGCTCAAATGCACCATGGATTCAGTGGAAGACACTCAACCGCCTGAGAACTAGAACGGGACGATCAGATGGGGCTACAAGACCGGCCAAACCACTTGTAAATGTGGAGAAGCAGACCATACTATGGAACACTGCCTTGTCTGTGCTCTACTACCCAACCTCTGCAGCTCAACAGACCTTGCGGAGTTGAATGAAAATGCAAGGGGCTGTGTAAGAAAATGGGAAACTGTAATTTAACATCGCGCTTCGAAGAATCGCAAAGAAGAAGAAGAAGAAGAAGCCATGTGCAGCCCCTAACAATATCTAGAGAAGAAACCAGACTCCAGCTCTGGACGGAAAAGCTTGAGAATGACCCTCCTCCAACTGGCATGGGAATCCCACCTGCTGAAGACCTACCCCCTGGCTCAGAAGCACCGTGGATTTAGTGGAAGACACTCAACCGCCTGAGAACTAGAACGGGACGATCAAAAGCTGCTTTGGTCAGATGGGGCTACAAGACCGGCCAAACCACTTGTAAATGTGGAGAAGCAGACCATACTATGGAGCACTGCCTTGTCTGCGGTCTACTACCCAACCTCTGCAGCTCAAAAGACCTTGCAGAGTTCAACAAAAATGCAAAGAACTGTGTAATGAAATGGGAAAATGTCATATAACCATCATGATTCGAAGACTCGAAAAGCAAGACGACGTGAGTTGACAAGAAATTTAGACGAGTCGCCGACACAAGACAAGTCACTTAGACGAGTCACGGAGACGAAACGGTACAAAGGTTTAGTAAGGTGCAAACAAAATGCGCTGCCACAAACAGTGCAATATTAGTGCTTAACTTAACAAAGGCATTACTTCTCTCTAACACTTTTGCCTCTGGGGCTCGGTCCAAATTGTTAACAATTAACCATTAATAATTCATTTAGCTCGCCATTCCCCCGCGGAAGACCCCCCCTTCTCCGGCCACTGCCTATTTATATGAAGTGGTTGGGAGTTTACTTTCTTTCCAAACCCTGAAGACGTTGGATGCAAGTTCCAACGAAACGTCGGCAACATCTTTGAAGGTAAGTGCTGTGTGTGCTCGCTTGATTTTCCAACATATCGACGGGTGCACAACACTTACATGCCTTTTCACATGACCTAAACACATATACAGAGCTTTACTATGGATAACATTGATCATGAAAAGCCTTCGAGTTAAATTTATGGATAACCTGGTTAACCTTTATTTGAGTTGAAGAAACATATTGCACGAGTAAAAAAAAGGGACATTATTGTCGATTTATGAACACTACAACTTCCATGCACTCGAACTACATGATACTTGTACACATATAGCCTTTCGCAATAAACACGTCTGTAGTAATCATTAAATATATTTATGTACCTACTGAACTATTTCCCTTTGGGGAAAATATTAAACATTTATATATTTATCTATTTTCATTAGATGCATTCCTTCCAAGACAGCTGTTTTGACAAATATAATGAATACAATAATATACACAATCACAGTCTGGTGCCAACATAAGTAAATTAAAATAACTAGAATCTCAACATAATAAAAAAATAATTACATTTAGAATGCACACAATCATTCAATGTCGAAGGTATTAATTCGACGAGAGAACGACTTAGAAGCGCGAGGAAAGCGCAGAGGCAGAGGAGGCAGCCAGGCGGTTTTCTGGCGCCAACATATTGCCACACACTGCTTCCTATATATTATGATGTTATCGACCAACATGGGGTCATGGTAGAAGCGTTCACGTCGCGATCCCTGTCAGGTAATACTTGGTATTGCCTGCGAATTCTACCAAACACTTCGAGGCCGAGCTGAAAGACAACGATGTCCAGAGGCTGACCATCGTGCTTCGAAGAATCGCAAAGAAGAAGATCGACCAACAAATTAATGCGAGTTTTTTGTTTAAGTTGTGGGAGGAAACCGGAGAACCTGGAGGAAACCCACACAGAACAGGGGTAGAACACACAGACTCCACAAAGGAAGGCGCCCAAGGCGGGAATCAAACCGCCGCGGGCAAGACCATTATTTATGTGAGGCGCAGATGTTACCACTGCATAGACACCCTGCCACCCAAAGTGGTAGTGGAATGGTCAGTGGCAGCCTGCATTTGATTTGATTCACAGCCACAAATAAAATGAGTGCCGACTTCAAAATGAAACGGTCCATGGCTTTCCCATCACCAACTACCGAAATACTAATGATGGTGAAGTATGGTCAAACAATCCCCATGACTATCTCAATATGGGAAAGCCTTCATCCTGTTATATTCCAAAGGGCTACATCCATCCATTGTCAGAAACCGCTTCATCTTGTCCAGGGTCGTGGTGAGCCGAACTCTATCCCGGCAGACAGAGGGCACAAGGCAGGGCTATACCCAGGATTGGACGCCAGTCCATCACAGGGCACCAGGGGCAATTTAGTCCAATTAACCTATGTAGCTGTGACTAATATATCCACAATGCTAATAAAAACAATACAAATTTAACAGATCTTTATAACATTCATTCATTCATTCATTTTCAGAAACCGCTTAATCCTATACAGGGTCGCGGTGAGCCGGAGCCTATCCCGGCAGACACAGGGCGCAAGGCAGGGGAACACCAAGGATGGGACGCCAGTCCATCGCAGGGCGCCTGGGGAAATTAAGTCAGTACGCCAATTAACCTGGCAGCATGTCTTTGGACGGTGGGAGGAAACCGGAGTGCCCGGCGAAAACCCACGCGGACACGGGGAGAACATGCAAACTCCACACAGAAAGGCACCCCGAGCCGAGATTCGAACCCGGGACCTTCTTGCTGTGAGGCGGAAGCGCTACCCACTACGCCACCGTGGCGCCCTAGATCTTTATAACATTACACAAAATAATTCAAAATTTTCAAGTACGGGCATACCTCGCTTATACGGAGGATTAGGTTCCAGACCACAGCTGGAAAGCGAATATCGCCTTAAAGCGAATCACAGCCTTTTTCACTTGCCAGTGCGTATAAAAGACTAAAAGCATGTTTACATTATCATTTATTAAGTGCGCAATAGCACTAGGCCTAAAAAAACGATACAAAAATGAAAATCCATCCATTTTCAGAAACCGCTTAATCCTGCACAGGGTCGCGGTGAGCCGGAGCCCATCCCGGAAGACACAGGGCGTAAGGCAGGGCTATACCCAGAATGGGACGCCATTCCATCGCAGTCCATCGGAGGGCACCTGGGGCAATTTACTCAGTAGGCCAATTAACCTGGCAGCATGTCTTTGGACGGTGGGAGGAAACCGGAGTGCCCGGCGAAAACCTACGCGGACAAGGGGAGAACATGCAAACTCCACATAGAAAGGCCCCCGAGCCGAGATTCGAACCCGAGGCCTTCTTGCTGTGAGGCGGCAGTGATACCCACTGCACCACCGTGCCGCCCAAAAGTGAAAATAATAAATAAATACATAAATAAATATGCTACGGTATTGTATTGCTAACCTTAACATATGTTCGTCCTTTGCTTATGGTGACTGACGAATGAACATTTTAGAAGAATTAACTATTGAAGGAAGGCTGAAGGAGATAGTGAGCTTCACCATCTCAGCCTTCAACGAATCTTATTCTCTTTGCTGGTGGAGAGTTTTGCCTTGATGTTGATGGCTGTTGAGTGGTCGGGATACTTGCTGTTGAAGGTTGGGGTGGCTGTGGCACTTTCTTAAAATAAGACAACAATGAACTTTGCCTCACTGACTGTCGCTTCCTTTCGCGAAGGATTTCTCTGTAGCATGCTATACCATTTGATAGTATTTTACCCACTGCAGAACTCCTTTCAAAATTGGCGTCAATCACGTCGCGATCCCTGTCAGGTAATACTTGGTATTGCCTGCGAACTCTACCAAACACTTCGAGGCCGAGCTGAAAGACAACGATGTCCAGAGGCTGACCATCGTGCTTCGAAGAATCGCAAAGAAGAAGACTGAAAAGCGCCGTATTAGCGAAGCACTCTAAAGCAAAGCGCCTTGAAGAGAGGTAAGCCTGTACAGAGACGTCAATTTCATAGCCACCTGTGTTCTGGGAATTCATCCAAAACAGTGGTGAATGTTCTGTCAAATCAGAGCACTTGACAATGTTGTTGATTAAAACAAGTTGCAGTGGATTTTGAATATAAACTAGAATTCTTCATTGTGAGTGTGCGTTTTTCTATGTCTCTTTAAGTGAGAAATGCAAGAAAATCCTTTTCCACACTCGATGCACACATGTGGCCTCTCTCCAGTGTGTGTCCTACGATGCGTCTTTAGGTTGGAAACATTCGAAAACCCTTTCCCACAAACCTTACAGGCATACGGTCTCACACCCGTGTGCGTCCTTTCATGAGTCTGCAAGTGGAAAATATGAGAAAATCCCTTTCCACACTTTTCACAGATGTGAGGCCAATGTCCTGTATGCGTCAAGTGGTGGGTCTTCAAGTTTGAAATCTGAGAGAACTCTTTCCCGCATTCCTCACACATGTACGGCCTCTCTCTCGTGTGCGTTCGCTGATGCATCTTCAGAGTGGAAATCTGCGAGAAGCCTTTGCCGCAATCTTCACAGATGTACGGTCTTTCCCCGGTGTGTATCATCTTGTGCGTTTTCAGGTATGCAATCTGAGAAAACCCTTTCCCACATTCTTCACAGGTGTATGGCCGTTCTCCGGTATGTATCCTCAAATGAGTCTTCAGATGGGAAATACACGAATATCCTTTCCCGCACTCATTGCATACGTGAGGCCACTCTCCAGTATGTGTCATCTGATGGGAGTTGAGCTGCGAGATCTGTGAAAAGCCTTTACTGCACTGACTACAAACATGTGGCCACTCGCCGGTATGAGTCATCCGATGGATTTTCAGGTGGGAAACATCTGCAAATCCCTTTCCGCACTCTTCGCACTTGTATGGTTTCTCACCGGTGTGTGTCCTTTTATGTTTCTCCAAATGAGAAATGCACGAAAATCCTTTCCCGCACTCTTCACAAACATACGGCCACTCGCCTGTGTGTGTCATCTTGTGGGTGTTTAGTTGCGATACATGCGGAAAGCCTTTTCCGCATGCATCACAAACGTGCGGCCACTGTCCCGTGTGTGTGACCTGATGGGTCTTGAGGTTGAAAAGTTTAGAAAATCTTTTGCCACACTCTTTGCAGAAGTAAGGTTTCGTATGGGTCATCTGATGCCTCTTCAGTTTAGAAGTTAATGTAAAAGCCTTCCCACATTCCTTACAAACGAGTAACTTCTCTGAAGATGTTGTTTGTGTTCAGTCCATGGAAAAGAAAAATAGAAAATTGCAAATGGTTAGCAACAATAAACATTGGCAGAATCATCATCAACGACGATGTCCAGAAGCTAGCCATCGTGCTTCGAAGAATCGCAAAGAAGAAGATCATCAATGGCAGTGAGCCGGAGCATTTCCCAGCAGACACAAGGCACAAGGCAGGGCTACACCCAGGATGAGACGCCAGTCCATCACAGGGCACCGGGGGATATTCAGTCAGCAGGCCAATTAACCTATGCAGCAGCATGTCTTTGGACTATGGGAGGAAACCGGAGTGCCTGGCAAAAACCCACGCAGACATGGGGAGAACATGCAAACTCCACACAGAAAGGCACCCAAACCGGGATTCAAACCCAGGACCTTCTTTCTGTGAGGCGGCAGCGATATTCACCGCGCCACCGTGCTATCCATGGAAACTGTTCACACATTGAATTGCATTTCACCACATGAAAGGAACACCTTAAACAGTTCTCACCATTGTTGTTGTCCCCCTTAATTCTTTCTTGTGATTTCAACATCTCTTCAGCCTCACGTCAGTAGGTGTGCAACAGCTGCTATAGAGCTGGAAATAAATTGTTCAATAAATAAATAAATAAGCAATCTGTATATTGTGTAAACCATCAGAAAACATATACGGTTGTAACCTTCCATCAGTAGGAAATGTGCAACCCCCCATATCTATTGGCTGCCACGGTTCTGCTTAGAGAGCGTAACCGATAGACAGATGTTAGATAGATGTTAATTATTACAGCATAAAAATACCCAGTGAGCTTGCAAGCTCTTTACGGGACTCCTGCGACACAACAAACATGAGAATTGCTGACAATAATTAAAATATACACAAGATTCTTAAATAACCAAATTTAAATCAACCAACATAAAAACATTGACACATAGAATTGGACGCATTTTTCACGTAAAATAGTCCAAAATACATAGCATTACACACTTTTTCAAGTAACCAGGTAAGGTTAAGGTTGTGCATTGTGACAGTGAAAAAAACTAAAGCGTATTAAGGGTAACATATTCAACTTTAAGAGGGAAAAGTGCAAAAATTGGAACCTTTAGAACACGAATCAAGAGTAGCAATCACAACAAGGCAGAAAATTAAATTCTAACTGGGATATAAGTTTAGTAACGGACGGTAGTGACTGCAGCTTCAAGCTCATGGTTATATTGTTCCATAAACGTGGCGCAGCAGCCACACAAGCGTTTTATCCAGATCTTGTAGTGAACCTAGGAACATTGAGCAGAAAGTACTTTGAGCGTCTAAGGCTTACTTTGTTGATCTGTACGGTGAACAAATCCTTCAAATATTTTGCTGACTTGTTTAGTAAGACCCTAAGTATAAAAATGGCCCAATTAATACTTCTGCGATTATTTAGGGAAGTTAGTTTTGACTGAATATACAATTCACAATGGTGGGTTTTATAGGGTGCATCCAAAGCAAATCTAAGAGCCGAAGGAAATAGAGGGTTGCGTTTATTTAATGTGATGTTGGATGCCGATTAATAATAATAATAATAGCATTTTATATAGCGCCTTTCACCCGAGGGTCACAAAGCGCTGCACAAGGGCCGATTGATAGATAACGTCGCAATAATCAAACAAAGGTAGAATAGTAGCCTTTACCAAGTCTAAGCGGAACCTGGTTGGGAAACAGTGTTTATGTCTATAAAGAAATCCAGTTTTTATTTTAATAATAATAATAATTAATAATAATTCAATTTATATAGCGCCTTTCACCCGAGGGTCACAAAGCAATAAAGTCAATGTGAGGTGTGAATTTCAATGTTATAATAATAATAGCATTTTATATAGCGCCTTTCACCCGAGGGTCACAAAGCGCTGCACAAGGGCCGCGAAGAGAACGGCATGTCAACAATGAAACAAAAAACAACCAATAAAAACCAAAGGAACAAAAATTAACTGATTAAGGCTGCTTTGAATATACCGAAAGGTCGTGAAACTGGCAATCTTTAGAGCGGCAAAAATCTGCCAGCGTCCCCTAAGATGGCCGTCACTTCCTTAAAGACATTATTGATTCATTATTGACAAAAATAAATAAAATTATAAAAATAACAAATTTACCAAACAAAAAAACCATTTACACACAGCGTTCCACATAACACTTTGCGATGGGGAAAAAATAAAAACAAATTAAAGGTAGCTTATTCAGCATTGAGGGAACAAGTGCAATATTTGCAACATTTCAAACTAATTAAAATATGCAATCACAACTAGGCAGATATTTGAATTCTATCTGGGATCTAAGGGAGTAGAGAAGCAGCAGTAGAGAGGCAATTAGAACAGTAGCAGAGCAGGGTGCAGTTGAGTTCAGATTGTGAGAAACCCCGTCCCTTCACCTCTAGAAGCGTAAACAAACAACAACCGCCGTTCGCCAATAAATGGCGGTGACGTCACACGGCGCCTGTGCCAGGCCAAGTGCACCTTGAGGCCACGCAGTGTCGAACGCTCGCTGACAGGAGGTCATGGGACAGACCGAGGTGCTAATGGGTGCTTGACTGGCTGGGGCGCCGCCTGTGCTCCCCACCGTGCCAGATTGCTGAGTTTTAGCTGCCCGGCGCTCGGCGCGCTGTTGTGAGCGTCGCTCCTCGGCAATGTTTACACGCCGCACTAGGTACTCATTTGATGCCGAGTCGACCTAACGGATGCCCAGGAACAGTTTCGAAAATCGTCACTGGTGCCGGCCGAGAGCGGGATTCGAACTCGTGGCGCCAGATTTATAGCCCAGCGCGCTAACCACTGAGTCACCGCTCCCCACACACCTGTCACCCTCTTCTTCACCCTCTCACTCACCCCCTCTCACCCGCTTACTCACCATCTCACTCACACTCTCTCACCCGCTTACTCAACCTCTCACGAAATCTGTCACGCTGACAGCAGCAGGAAGAGGTGGAGGAGGTGGTTGAGGAGATGGTGGTGCAGGAGGATGAGGTTGAGGGGGTGGAGGAGGTTGAGGAGAATGTGGAGGAGGATGAGGTTGAGGAGGTGGCGGAGGTTGAGGAGGTAATGGTTAGGGATGTGGGGGAGGTTGAGCAGGTGGAGGTTGAAGAGGTGGAAGAGTAGGATTTTGCTGAAAACGCAGCGGGATCTCCCACCACCGCGGAGACGCCACAGCCCAGGGGCCGCGGCGAATCCTCTATAGCGACTTAGGGACCGCGGTGAATCCTATATAGCCACTGTGGTAACATCCAAAGTCTAGCTCTTTTTATGAGTTAGGTCACGTAAATATATTTATGTGTCGCAAACCCGCCTCCACCCGACACAGCTAGACTATGGATAACATTGGTCACGAAAGCCTTCGAGTTAAATTCACTGTGGTAACAGTTTTTGGGACCGCAGTAAATCATCTTTAGATGATGTTTATTATTACAGCAGAAAAATACTCAGTGAGCTTACAAGCTCTTTACGGGATTCCTGCAACACAACAAACATGCAAATTGATAAAATAAATAAAAATGTAAAATAACAAATTAACCAACCAATCACTAAGGTAACACCATAGGGACCGATCTGGGGGGGCAATGTTTTACAGCCTTAGAGACCCTTTTGAGAGGGCCTTACCAACGTGTCGCTCGCGGCCCACTGAGAATGCAGTTTTGTGGGAAAAAAACATCCTGTGGATAGCCCTGCCTTGCACTCTGTGTCTGCCGGGTTAGGCTCCGGCTCACCTTTACAGGATGAAGTCGGTTCCCGAAACAACATCCTACGAAAACTGATCAACTCCAAATGGGGAGCCACAGCAAACACATTAAGATCTACTGCTCTGGCCTTGTGCTATTCCTCTGCGGAGTATGCATGTCCAGTCTGGGAGAGATCAACCCATGCCAAGAAAGAGCTTCTGGACATTGTTGTCTTTCAGCTCGGCTTCGAACTGTTTGGTAGGGATCGCGACGTGAACGTTTCTACCTTGATCCTCCTCACTGGCATTGCCCCTGCTGATATCAGACAGGAAGTGGCCAGTCGAGTCGAGATGACAAAGGCTACTAGTGATGAACGCCACTTCCTTCATGGACGTCATCCCCCGGCCCAACGACTGACGTCAAGAAGAAGCTTCCTCAGCCATGTACAGCCCCTAACAACATCTCGAGAAGAAACCAGACTCCAGCTCTGGACAGAAAAGCTTGAGAGTGACCCTTCTCCAACTGGCATGGGAATCCCCCCTGTTGAAGACCTCCCTCCTGGCTCGGAAGCACCATGGATTCAGTGGAAGACACTCAACCGCCTGAGAACTAGAACGGGACGATCAAAAGCTGCTTTGGTCAGATGGGGCTACAAGACCGGCCCAACCACCTATGAATGTGGAGAAGCAGACCATACTATGGAACACTGCCTTGTCTGTGCTCTACTACCCAACCTCTGCAGCTCAAAGACCTTGCAGAGTTCAATAAAAATGCAAAGAACTGTGTAAAGAAATGGGAAACTGTAATTTAGCCATCGCGCTTCGAAGAATCGCAAAGAAGAAGCTCGGCCAATTAATTAACAAGTGTATTTTTTTATTTTTGAGAGGAAACCAGAGAACCCGAAGGAAACTCATGCAAAACGGGGAGAGAACACACAAACTGCAAACAGAAAAGTGCCCGAGGAAGGAACTGAACCGCCTCGGGCAGGACCCTCCTCCCTCTGTTAGGCACGGATATCACCGCCGCGCAGCAGCCTTGTGTAGAGAAATTACATATCCGCGGGACTCAAAAGAGGATGTGGTTGGTATAGGTGATGGGGGCCCCCGTGGTCCCTCGGTAACATGGGTGGAGCTTAGAGCTCCGGTAACCCTGAGAGATCAAGGCATGGTCTCGAGAGAGGAGGGGGCTTGTTTGCGAGTTGAAATGTGGGGGAAAGTAATATCGCCTATAGAGAAGAGAGTTAATAAGTGACTCCGAGTCGTGACTTCGAGCATGAGGGGGTGTTTCGTATATTATGGGACTGTCGGGGGGGATTGAGCCAGTCGTGTGTTTTCTGGCCAAGCCGGTGGTCAGACGGTGTGCCGGGTCAGCTACGCGGGATTGCCCTGACTTTGGGTGCTTGGTAGCGCACGCCGAGAGAATAAACCTGTCAACGCCGCAGCGCTGTCTTCGTGTTAGCATGGGTGATTCCGAGGATGAGGAGGTGACCTTTAAGTACCCGGAGCGGGTGGAGAGGTGTGGGCCAGTGAGAGAGGCAGAGAGTGATGAAGACGAGGACCTCCCAGCAGCCCCGACTCCGGCGGAGCTCCAGCCGGCTAGGCACCATTCCCCGGGTTCCCCCGGGGGTGTACGGGCAGCCTCGCAAGTAGGGGGTCGACCGGTGCCAGGACAAGTGGAGGACACTTGCATCTCGGACACGAACTCCAGCTTCTAACTGCTGCTGGTGGTGTGACGGCAGTGCAGTTTGTTCACACCGCCGGCTGACAGAGTCCATGCGCGGAGATGTAGGATTCCATTTTTGGTGGTTCTCTCTTCCTTCTTTGAATCGTGTCCCCCTCCTAACAGCACCGGCGTTGAACCCCCGCATGATGTAGAACTTTTTTAAAAACGACTAAATTTGGGAGTGCGAAACCATGTAGTGAGGGGGACTCGTGCTACGCAAACCGGGGTATTTTTTTGGCCAGACAGCACTCGACAGGAAATATTAATCCAGTTTCCTTCCCAGTTAAACACAAACCACTGCGTTCCAGGGAGGGAGCTGTTTTAATTGGCCTGGCAAGGCGCTGGGGGTGGAAGGAAGCCTCCGTCCCACATGCTGGCTGACAGTCAAAAGGCCACAGCAATCTCGCGGAGAATTCACGAAGGGCCAAATTCTGTTGCTGCCCTACACTATTCCGTACGAAATCATTAAAGTACACAATTTACGCATCAAAACGCAGTCGACATCGCAGTACTGAATTTGAAAATAAGAATTTTATGTTTTGATCTTGGGCGGCACGGTGACGCGGTGAGTAGCGCAGCTGCTTCACAGCAAGAAGGGCCCGGGTTCCTATTCCGGCGCGGGTGCCTTTCTGTGACTCTGGAATGCCCTTCCGCTGGAAATTCGTTCAGCGGAGTCCTTGACCATCTTCAAATCTCGCCTCAATACTCACTTGTTCCGTAGAGCTTTCAAGTCCTCCGGTTAGGACTACTGATGCGGCTCAATGCTGTTGTGCCAGGATGTTAGCTCTCTTCCTACCTGCGCCTTCATGGGAACATTTATTCCTTCCTCTGGCTTGGACTGTTGGTGCGGGTCAGTGGTGCCGTGCCGAGACGTTGGCTCTCTCTCTCTCCCGATCTGTCTGCTCGGGAACATCTGTTTCCGCCTTGTTTGTTGGAGAATTATGAGTATTTTTTTCTGCTGTCTTTATGTCCTATGTCCTATAATTTATTAAATATTGCTTGACTCAGTTAATCTGTCTTGATGTTGTTGACATGCCGTTCTCTCCACAGCCTTGTGCAGCGCTTTGCGACGCTTGGGTGAAAGGCGCTCTATAAATGCTATTATTATTGTTATTAAGTTTGCATGTTCCCCCGTGCCCGCCTGGGTTTTCGCCGGGCACTCCGGTTTTCTCCCACAGTCTAAAAACATTCTGCTGCATAGGTTGATTGGCCTGCTGACTAAATTACCCCCGGTGCCCTGTGATGGACTGGCGTCCCACCATAGGTATAGCCCTACCTTGCGCACTGTGTCTGTCGGGATAGGCTCCAGCTCACCGCAACCCTGTACAGGATTAAGCGGTTTCTGATAATGAATGAATTACTTTTATGATTTGATCTTAATTCTGAAAACTGTTGAATGGATTTATCTTTGAAACTGAAGAGTTAAAAATAATACCGCAGGTGTTTGCAAGCACTGTAATCTCAAAGCTATGTGGGATTATTTTTCTTCCGCAATATTTTTATTATAAATTCTGCATAATACACCGTTGTATGCACTTTTTTTGTTCTGGACTAGATCCAACATTGTATTACTTACATTTAAACTGGGGCAGCTGTGCAACCCATGCAGTTTGCAAGATGTTGACAAATGCCAAATACTCTAACAGCCTCCACCACTAGATTAATGTATATCGAGAGGAGGACGAGGAGGGCATGGAGGAGGAGGGCGACCTGGCGGACCACGCGGCGCTCGCCCAGCTCCACGCGCCGCTGGCGGGCGACCTGGACGCCTCCACGTACCTCACCCCGCAGACGACACCGAAGGCGGTGCGGGGCAAGGCCAAGGACGGCAAGCGCAAGACCAACCCGAGCGGCTACATCCTGTTTAGCAGCGAGATGCGTGCCGTGGTGAAGGCCAAGAACCCCGAGTACACCTTCGGCGAGCTGAGCCGTATCGTCGGCACCGAGTGGCGCAACCTGGACGC
>JAZEWU010000007.1:11355081-11365353 GCA_036362915.1 Geotria australis | reverse complement strand
CCAGCGAGGAGGTACAGGTTGTTTGTGTGTGTGGGTTTCAAGCAGCCAGTGATCAGGCGGCAGGTGTTGTTCAATGCCGGGTCAAGTTTCTTGGCAGGTAATACCAAGTATTACTTGACAGGGATCGCGACGTGAACGCTTTTACGTTGATCCCCATAATTTATCGATATTGCTTGACCCTCAGGTAATCTGCGTTGATGTTGTTGACATGCCCTTCTCTCCACAGCCTTGTGCATCGCTTTGCGACCCTTGGGTGAAAGGCGTTGTATAAATGCTATTATTATTAAAGCAGTAAAATAAAAGTTAGAAACAGTTAAATATTTACTTAATCACAGAATGTAACACAAAGAGATGCAAAGCGAACCGTGGTTGTAAAGAAACTGACGACAGCGACACCAGTGGGGTGGTTGGAAGCCGATCGGGCGCTAGCATCATGCCGCTAAAGAGCCGTAACTCCGAAGCAAGCGCCGCAACTTCGGGGAATGGTGGCAATTCAAAATGTGCGTATGTCTGAAGCGCCGTACGTCAAGAAGCCGTAACTCGGGGTATGTTTGTACATGATAAGAGTGTTGTGGAGCCGCGTGTGGGAGTGAAACTCACCGTGTGTGGTTTGCTGTAGGCATCGTGCTGGACTCTGGCGACGGTGTGACCCACAACGTGCCGATCTACGAGGGCTATGCGCTGCCACACGCCATCATGCGCCTGGACCTGGCGGGTCGCGACCTCACCGACTATCTCATGAAGATCCTCACCGAGCGAGGGTACTCGTTCGTTACCACAGGTACTTCGGGAGCGCGATGTTAACGTACCGATGTGGGTTTTCACGGCTCGGTGTGTGTTAATTGCTGTCGGGATAGCCTCCGCCGTGTGTCAATACGCCTGAGGATGCCTCCAATGCGGGAGGCGAAACGTCGCGAAGGAGAGAGGGGGAGCGCTTGACACGGATTTCCCGAGGGAGCATCTTTGGAAAATTTTTTATCATGTGACGTCACGGTGACGTGGTGAGTAGTGCTGCCGCCTCACACCAAGAATACCCGGGTTCGAATCCCAGCTTGGGTGCCTTTCCATGTGAACTTTGCATGTTCTCCCCGTGTCCGCGTGGGCAGTCCGGTTAAATCCCATGGTCCAAAGACATGCTGCTGCATAGGTTAATTGACCTGCTGACTAAATTGCCCCCAGTGCCCAGTGATGGACTGGCGTCTCATCCTGGGTACAGCCCTGCCTTGCGCCCTGTGTCTGCTGGGATAGGTTCCGGCTCAACCCTGTACAGGATTAAGCGGTTTCTGACATTGAATGAATTAATGAACAATCCATACATTTGTTATATAACAAGTTTAGCTCCATCAATGTTTATGCCAATTCCATCACGAACAGAAGTTTACGCTGTTTTTTGTTGACTAAGCCGAGCGGGAGATCGTTCGAGACATCAAGGAGAAGCTGTGCTACGTGGCGCTGGACTTTGAGAACGAGATGACAATGGCGGCGTCGTCCTCGTCGCTGGAGAAGAGCTATGAGCTGCCCGATGGACAGGTCATCACCATCGGCAACGAACGGTTCCGCTGCCCCGAGACGCTCTTCCAGCCGTCCTTCATCGGTGAGACAGTCCCGCTCCGTGACTCTCCTCGAAGCAGAACTTGTTGCATGATATTCTCAGAGGGGTACTCATTGCGTTAACTAATAATTCATTCATTCATTCATTTTCAGAAACCGCTTAATCCTATACAGGGTCGCGATGAGCCGGAGCCTATCCCGGCAGACACAGGGCGCAAGGCAGGAGAACACCAAGGATGGGACGCCAGTCCATCGCAGGGCGCCTGGGGAAATTTAGTCAGCACGCCAATTAACCTGGCAGCATGTCTTTGGACGGTGGGAGGAAACCGGAGTGCCCGGCGAAAACCCACGCGGACACGGGGAGAACATGCAAACTCCACACAGAAAGGCACCCCGAGCCGAGATTCGAACCCGGGACCTTCTTGCTGTGAGGCGGAAGCGCTACCCACTACGCCACCGTGCCGCCCGTTAACTAATAATAATAATTTTAAATTCATAATGCGCACATTAATTCAATGTCGAAGGTATTATTCACTCGACGAGAAAACGACTCAGAAGCGTCGCGAGGAAAGGGCAGAGAGGCGGAGGAGGCAGCCAGGCGGTTTTGCCAGCGCCAACATATTGCCACACACTGCATCCTATATATTATATTATCGGCTAACTAATTAATAGGTGTTTTTTTTAAGTTGTCGGAGGAAACCCACGCAGAACAGGAGGAGAACACACAAACTCCACACAGAAAGGTGCCCAATGCTGGAATCGAACCGCCTCAGGCAGGACTGTTCTTTCTGTGATGCGCAGATGTTACCACTGTGCCACCCTGCCGTCCACATTCACACACTGGCACAGTGGTAACACTCAGACCTCACAGCAAGAAGCTTCCGGGTTTGATTGCCGGCTTGGGTGCCATTCTGTGTAGAGTTTGCATGTTCTCCTCGTGTCTGCGTGGGTTTTCGCCGGGCACTCCGGTTTCCCCCCACAGTCCAAAGACATGCTGCTGCATAGTTTAATTGGCCTGCTAACTAAACTGCCCCTGGTGCCCTGTGATGGACTGGCGTCCCATGCTGGGTATAACCCTGCCTTGCGCCCTTTGTCTGCCGGGATAGGTTCTGGCTCACCGCAACCCTGTATGGGATTAAGCGATTTCTGACAATGGATGGATGGATTTGTAGTTTTCTGTCGTCTGTAAAAAATCTGATTTTTACTACACTAGCAGGGGCAACCCGGCATTGCCCGGGTAAATTTGATCGTAACTGGGGATAGTAATTGAGGCGCCGCTTATCCAAAGTGCATATTGTAATGGGGGTGGCGCTTATCGTAACTGGGTATTGTAGTAGCAAGCCGCTTATCCGAACTGGGGATTGTAATAGCTGCGGGCCTTATCCAAACTGGGTATTGTAATGGCGGCGCGGCTCATGGTACAGTGAGGGCACGGGGCGAACCACAGAAAGCGATCCCGGTGGCCAGAGAGGGCCCGTGGTTGCGCGCTAAGGCGACGAAGAGTCCTCTGGGACCGAGTGGCGTCGTTCCGCGAAGGTCCCGTGTGATTTGGTTGCGATTTGGGCGGAGTCTATTGTGATCAAACAATCAAGCACAAAAGGGCTTACGATTTTTTCATATATATAGATGGCAAGGTATATATTGCGCAAAATAACATTGCCACGCATGTGACTATGAATCACGATTGTAGGATTTGTATTTTCGCATTAACAATCCTTGCACCTTCTCCATTGCGCTTCTCAGGGATGGAGTCTGCAGGCATCCACGAGACGACCTACAACTCCATCATGAAGTGCGACATCGACATCCGGAAGGACCTGTACGCAAACAACGTGCTGTCTGGCGGCACCACCATGTACCCAGGCATCGCGGACCGCATGCAGAAGGAGATCACGGCCCTGGCGCCCACCACCATGAAGATCAAGGTATCGTCACTTAAACCAACATTGGAATATTACGCGGACTAAATTGCCCCCGTTGCCCTGTGATGGACTGGTGTCCCATCCAGGGTATAGATTGATTGGACAGCAGGGTGGCCCAGTTGTAACATCTGCGCCTCACAGAAAGAATGGTCTTGCCCGAGGTGGTTCGATTCCCGCCATGGGCACATTTCTGTGTGGAGTTTGTATGTCCTCCCCCTGTTCTGCGTGGGTTTCCTCCGGGTTCTCCAGTTTCCTCCCACAACTAAAAAAAAGGCTAATTAATTATTTAGCCGATAACATCATAATATATAGGAAGCAGTGTGTGGCACTATGTTGGCGCTGGCAAAACCGCCAGGCTGCCTCCTCCACCTCTGTGCTTTCCTCACTACGCCTCTAAGTCATTCTCTTGTCGAATGAATTCCTTCGACATTGAATGAATGTGTGTGTTATGAATTTAACATTATTATTGTAATGATGAGTGCGATGACGATTGTGATGATTGCCGATCATTATTCTGATGACAAAAATCCATCCATCCATTTTCAGAAACCGCTTAATCCTGCACAGGGTCGCGGTGAGCCGGAGCCTATCCCGGCAGACACAGGGCGCAAGGCAGGGGAACACCGAGGATGGGACGCCAGTCCATCACAGGGCGCCTGGGGAAATTTAGTCAGTACGCCAATTAACCTGGCAGCATGTCTTTGGACGGTGGGAGGAAACTGGAGTGCCCGGCGAAAACCCACGCGGACACGGGGAGAACATGCAAACTCCACACAGAAAGGCCCCCGAGCCGAGATTCGAACTCGGGACCTTCTTGCTGTGAGGCGGCAGCGCTACCCACTACACCATCGTGCCGCCCCTGATGATAAAAATGATGATTGTAATGACTGTGATGATGATTGCGATGCAAAGATGATCTTCTTCTTCTTTGCGATTCTTCAAAGCACGATGGGCAGCTTCTGGACATCGTTGTCTTTCAGCTTGGCTTCGAAGTGTTTGGTAGAATTCGCAGGCAACACCAAGTATTACCTGACAGGGATCGCGACGTGAACGCTTGATTGTGATTTTGACTACGATGATTGTGATGATTGTTGATAATGATTGTGATGATAAAGATGATGACTGTGATGATTGCTGATGGTGATTGTCATGATTGCTGATGATGATCGTGATGATTGCTGTTGGTGATTGTGATGGTAAAGACGATGATTGTGACGATGACTGTGATGACGATTGTGATGATACAGACGATGATTGTGACGATTGCTGATGGTGTGCTCAGATCATTGCGCCGCCGGAGAGAAAGTATTCGGTGTGGATCGGTGGCTCGATCCTGGCGTCGCTGTCCACCTTCCAGCAGATGTGGATCAGCAAACCAGAGTACGACGAGGCTGGGCCCTCCATCGTGCACCGCAAGTGCTTCTAGCTCAGCGTCGCTCACGAGAGAAGTGGACATTTCACGGCAGTCGTTGATGTGAACAACCGAAATTAAATGACGGGACGGGCCGATAATATCGCCATATGGAAAGAAATGCAGTGTTTTAAATGTACAACGTTACTGAGATAGAGTAGTTTCGTTTGAATTATTTTTTTGTATAATGTGACGGACATTGCCGATTTAACATTCGTCATCATTCATCATTGTCAAAAACTGCTTAATCCTGTACAGGGTTGTGGTGAGCCTATCCCAGCAAACTCAGGGCGCAAGGCAGGGCTATAGGATGCCAGTCCATCACAGGGCACCGGGGGCAATTTAGTCAGCAGGCCAATTAACCTATGCAGCAGCGTGTCTTTGGACTGTGGGAAGAAACCAAAGCGCCCGGCGAAAACAGTGATTTCATTTGAATTAAATGTTATGTAATGTGCCGGATATTGCCGATTTAACATTCATTAATATGCACATTTTAAAAAGTACGTTTAGTGTTTTGCTTCACCACAAGAAGTCCCGAGTTCGAATCCCGGTTCAGGGTCCTTTCTGTGTGGAGTTTGCATGTTCTCTCCATGTCCGCGTGGGTTTTGACCAAGCACTTCGGTTTCCTCCCACAGTCCAAAGACATGCTGCCGCATAGGTTAATTGGCTTGCGGACTAAATAGCTGCCGGTGCCCTGTGATGGACTGGCGTCCTGTGTCTGCCAGGATAGGCTCCGGCTCACCGTGACCCTGTAAAGGATTAAGCGGTTTCTTACAATGGATGGATGGATGTTTATGTTGTTACTGGTACGGTACACAGGAAGGCGAGAACTACTCTTTTGCTTTCTCTAAAACCGTCCGTGAGTTGTGGGAGAAAATAGCAGGACCCCTCCATCTCCCTATTACCCCGCTGATGCGCACATCTCTAAACATGGAAAACAAACCACAGGAGTGTGATTGTGGCCATGCGACCCAAACTATGGACAATATCGCAAACCACTGTAGTCTGAGCGCCTTCAATGGAGGAGGAACAGAAAAGCTGCACGTCTTGTTATGGCGAGCAGAGCTCATCATTAGTATTTAGCTCCGTCCATCCATCCATTGTCAGAAACCGCTTAATCCTGTACGGGGTTTCGGTGAGTCGGAGCCTATCCGGGCAGACACAGAGCACAAGGCAGGGCTATACCCAGGAATTAACCTATGCATCAGCAGCATGTCTTTGGACAGTGGGAGGAAGCCAGAGTGCCCGGCAAAAACCCATGAAGACACGAGGAGAACATGCAAACTCCACAGAGAAAGGCACCCGAGCCGGGATACGAACCCGGGGCCTTGCTGTGAGGCGGCAGCTCTACTCACTGTGCCACCGTGCCGCCCTGTCCAACACCTTAGTCATTGATAACTGGGGTAAGGCCCACAAGCTATAGCATATCATGCACATGGAAACACCTGTGACTTGAACAAGGGTTCTCAGTTCTTGCCTCGTTAGCCTAATACGAGTTCTAAGCCACCTTATGCTTGATTTAGACATTATTGATGTAGGAATGACTATTGTGCGCTCGGAAGAGGGAGATCATAGTGGCAAAGAAATGCTTGAGCAGGAAAACCTGGGTTATTATAATTCCTAAATTAGTTTATTTTGAGCGGTCATTTTAAAATACTCTCTGCCACCCGACAGTCAGTAATGCAACTCAAAATTGACATACCGACAGGAGCGAACACAAAATACACTAATAAATAATCTTAATATTGGTCGTGAAGGGGTGCGTACCTGGCTTATTGTTGTATCACCATGTTTGTTGTGTCGCAGGAATCCTGTAAAGAGCTGGCAAGCTCACTGGGTATTTTTTTGTTGTAATAATAAACATCTAAATCTAATCTAAACGTGACACCCCTCAAACACCGATAACGTGGACTAGGTGCGGTCCTATGCCAGATAACATCGTTATATAGAGCTGTTCTCATTGTCTCAAACTCTGCACGTGTCCTGCTGACGTTGCGATTAACAGTGCTATGGCCACCATCCTTCTGGTGTGCAGTTGTATTCACTAGTTATACACAGGTGGGACATTTAAATGCTGTTTGTAACTTACATTGTGTTAAGTATGTTATTAATTCATTGTCAGAAACCACTTAATACTGTACAGGTTTGTGGTGAGCCGGAGCCTATCTCAGCAGTCATTGGGCGCAAGGCAAGGCTTTACCCAGGATGGGACGCCAGTCCATCAAAGGGCATCGGGGGCAATTTAGTCAGCAGGCCAATTAATCTATGCAGCAGCATGTCTTTGGACTGTGGGAGGAAACTGGAAGGCCCGGCGAAACCCCACGCAGAAACGGGATAACATGCAAACTCCATACAAAAAGGCACCCATTGTGTTAAGAAACTTATGTATGACAGAATTAAACACTATATTGTCTTTAACTGAAAACACTGTTGTCTGCATATGGCAGAGCCACTAATTGCATTTTTTATTATTTTAGGCACAGGTTCTGCAAACGGTACATTCGACGGTTTAAAACATTCATTTCTTTCCATATTGACCATGAAAGCAAGATTAAATGTCCATTTGGTTTACCATACGTCATTGCATATACCTATTCTGTATTGTTTTGCAAATGTACACTTGCACGCTTCTAGGATGTAGGGGGTTCTGCATTCTGCAATGCTTTTGACCATTCCTGTATAATGTCTGGAAATTGACCGAATTATCAAACGTGTACAGTTGTTGGAAATGTGTCTTCAACAATGACGCACAACTGTGAGTTTTGTTTCCGAGCATGCCGTTTCACCCACCATGAACTTGCCGACTTTACAGATTCAAGTGGTGAGGCACTTTGAGTGTTTTGTAACGTTACAGGTCCAGATATAATGTTCACTTTAATTAAACAAAGACAAAGATCCCCCCCCCCCTATAGCCTTACCAGACTGTAGGGTCAAGTGCCTTTAGCGAGTAGCACCTATAAAAGTCGACACGGCAGATGAGGGGGTGGGTGGCCAGCACCACGTCTGGCCGCCTTTGTCTCCTTAGTGGCAATGTTTACACACCGTACTAAGTACTGAGTTGAGGCCGAATTGACCTAGGGGAGGTGTTGGTGGTGAGCGGGATGAAAACTCGAGTCGCCAGGTTTGTAGGCCAGCACGCTACAACTGAGCTACTGCTCCCCACACTTATTAGAAGCACTTAGTAACACACACAGCAGGCGGCAAACCAAAATATCAGAGGCACATTTGGGATTATCGCCGTAGTTCTCAAACAGCAGTCTTCGTGTTCTACGCACTTCAGCTCTTCATGTTTACAACCTTCCGTGTGTATATTATCTTGTTTACATTAAAATGGATAACACGGTAAACATGTAGAGCTAGACATTCCGGGAACTCAAACACTGTTTTTCCAGAACCAAAGCAAACCTATAAGGGATGGGCATTTAATCTGTGAAAATGCGACAAAAGCAACACATGCTAATGTGGAAAGAATAAAACTTCATTCTGGCCAGAAGATCGTGGACAATGTACATGTTGTACTCTGTGCCTTGATTCGTCAGGGCCTCAGAACCGTTGTGTGTCTCCGACTGCGTCGTTTGCATCACACACAGGACACAGTGTAGACTGTAGAGGGACAGCGTTTGTGAGCTCAAATCAACACAAGCATAAGGCACTGTCTATTCACAAAGATTATTGCCTAGCAAAACATAAATGGCCAAGTTCACTTGTAGAGGCATCACATAATAGGGTTCGAGCTCGTTGGCTAAATTGGCTGATGGAGCCTTGTGGTCCCATAGCAACAGAGGTGGAGTTTGGTGTTCCAGTAACCCTAAAGAGCCATGTGATTGTTTTCGTGTAATGAGAAGCAAGGATGAGCGACGGCAGTCCTATAGAAAAGGGAGTTAATGAGTAATTCTGCATCGTGATTTGGGTCGCGGGGTCTTGGACATATAACGGGCCGGCGAGAGAGGCTGAGCAAAAGTCTTGCTGAGAGAGAACAAGACGGAGCGCCGCGAGCTGAATCTGCCTGTGGATCGGACTGCGCGCCGCAGTAGTGTTCTGTTAATAAATCCGTTTGTTGAAGACGCCCCGGGTCGGCTCCTGCTTCAGAATGACTCGCAAGCGCCGTGTCAAGATATCGATCAGTGCATCACAGGAGGTGTCCGAAGTGGGGTACGATGCACGCGGACGGCGAGAGCAAGAGCAGCTAACGGCGGAGGGTCCGAACGAGAATGAGGAGGATGGCGACCTGTTGACGAGGACGTACGAGGGGGCCGCTCACGATGACTGGCAGGAGTTCGAGCGGCACATGAACCTCTACCAGAACGTCGTGCGGTGGACGGACTTCCAGGCGGCCGGGGAGGCTGTCAGACATCTGGGAGGGGACGCCGCACAATTACTCCATACATTCCCGGAGGAAACACGGGGGAGCTGGCGACGGTTGAGGGAGGTGCTGCGCCAGCGATTTGGAGAGCCGAGCCCGGACGAGCAGAGGGCGAACGAGGCGCAGGCAGAGAGAGTCTTAGCGGCTGCGAGAGGAGCTGGAGAGACTCGACCGCGCGGTCGGGGAGGAGCGAGCTGAGTACCTGGCCATGCTGCGAGAGCGTGAAAGGAGAGCCGAGGCGGAGGAGGCGTCTACCCGCCGGGGCGCCGAGACGTGGAGGGAAACCGGGGTAGACCGACGTCCGAACAACTGAAAGAGACATTGACCACTCTCAGGGGAAAGGAACGGCAGTTGGAGGACATGGGAGAGAGTATCGCAGCTATTGCAGGAGAAGAAAGCTTTGTTAGAGACAGTGGCTCATCATGAGCAGGAGAAGACACATTTAGTAGAGAGAGTGGTTCAGCTCGAGAAGGAGAAGGAAGGACTGCTAGTCAGTGTCGCTCACCTGGAGGATCTGCAGGAAAGTCGGGTAGCCAAGGGGGCTTGCGGTGAGCCGCTGGACAGCCCGGTCCCGACACTGTGTCTGTGTGACTGGGAGTGTCACACTGTGTCTGTGTGACTGTGAGTGTCACACTGTGTCGACTCAGCCTCAAATGAGTACCTAGTGGGGTGTGTAAACATCGCCACTAGGGAGACAAAGGCGGCCGGGCGTGGTGCTGGTCACCCACCCCCTTGTGTGCCGTGTCGACCTTCATAGGTGCTCGCTAACGGCACTTGCCCCAACAGTCTGTTAAGGCTATACGGGGGATCTTTGTCTTTGTTTTTGCCACACTGTGTCAGTGTATCCGTGTCACATTGTTTGTGTGACTGTCACATTGTGTCTGTGTGACTGTGACTGTCACACTGTGTCTGTGTGACTATGAGGATTATCCAACATCGCCTTGCCAGGCACGCTGAGGAGAGACTTGCGGAACCGCAATGCGGTTTCAGACAAGGGCGGTCCTGCACAGATGCCATTTTCGCTG
>JAZEWU010000007.1:11333242-11345882 GCA_036362915.1 Geotria australis | reverse complement strand
CACATCAATGCGTGAGGACCTAATAATAATTATTATACTACTATTTGTAACACTTCGCACAAATTCCACGCCTGGTCATGGACGAGACACGGATACGGATTCGTAGCGAGGAAACAGCAGAGAGGGGAGGAGTCAGCCGGGCGGTCAGCCGGCGCCAACCCGCCACACACTGCTTTCCTATACATTACGAAGTTATCAGCAAATTAACTAATGAGTGTTTTTTAGTTGTGGGAGGAAACCGGCGAACCCTGAGAACAGGGGGAGAGAACGCACAAACTCCACACAGAAAGGCGCCCCCGGTGAGAATTGAACCACCTCGGGCAGAATTTTTTTTCTGTGAGGCCCAGATGTTACTGCTGCATTAACACCCTGCACAGACATCCCTGCATAGACACCCTGCCGCGCATACGCTCTCGCGACCGCTCCGTCGGTGGGGACTGCTCGGCGCTGGCGGTGCCCCCGCACGGAGGGACTCACACTTGCTCCACTTTAGGCTGGAACATCTTGAGTGGCTGCGGGCGGCTCTTCTCAAACTGGAGCGCGGTGAGCGTCTGCGGAGCGTCCAGGGCCGCCGTGATCTCCTCCACCACGGCCTGCCGGGGGTCGCACGGGGTCACACGGGGTCGCACGGGGTCACACGGGGTCACACGCACGGGGTCACACAGGGTCGCACGGGGTCACACAGGGTCAGGGTGGCGCGGTGATAACATCCGCGCATCACAGAAAGAATGGTCTTTCCCGAGGTGGTTCGATTCCCGCCTTGGGCGCCTTTCTGTGTGGAGTTTGTGTGTTCTCCCCCTGTTCTGCGTGGATTACCTCCGGGTTCTCCGGTTTCCTCCCACAACTTAAAAAAATACACATTCGTTATTTAGCCGATAACATCATAATATATAGGAAGCAGTATGGCGCCGGCAAACCGCCTGGCTGCCTCCTCCGCCTCTTTGCGCTTTCCTCGCGCCTCTGAGTCCTTCTCTCGTCGAATGAATATCTTCGACATTGAATGAATATGTGCGCGTAATAAACGTAAATTATTATTATTATGTGAGACACACGGACACCGTCGCCCAGACGGGCGCCGTGGGCCGGCCGCGATTTCACCCGGCAGCTTCTCGCCGTTCATCTGAAGTCTTCCGTTGGAGCTTAACCCTCGTAGCCCCCTTCACTTGCACAAACGTCAATTTCCCTCGACGTCTCGCCTCATTACGTCAACTCGCGGCGGAGCGAAGTGGGCCACTCCGGCCAGCGCCGAGACCCGGAACCTTAGGCACGCCCCTGGCCCAGTTCTGGCTCAAGCGAGCCGGCTTCAAGCCGTGAGGCTATCTCTGAGCGCGGTCCCAGCCGCTCAGGTATCACTGGAAGCTCCCGGGAGGGCTCAGGCCTGAGCTGAGGCGAGTGTAAGCAGCCGGGCACGAAACGTGCCGCGAAAATACGGCCGTCGGCGTCGGCGCCCGTTAGCCGGTCACGCCGCCCGGTCACACGCGGGAGCGCGTGCGGATCCACTCAGCTGCAAACCCCCACAGCCACACGGGGGCGTGGTGGGTGGCGGTACTGAATTATCAAGCTATTTTTGGGCCCTACTTTAGCAATAATAATAATAATTTTAATAATTTGACAATCATAACTCGCACATATTCATTCACTGTCGAAGGTACTCATTGGACGAGAGAACGACTCAGAGGCACGAGGAAAACGCAGAGAGGCGGAGGAGGCAGTAAGGCGGTTTGCTGGCGCCATATTGCCACACACAGCTTCCTATCTCTGTTGAGTGTTTGCTTGAACACGATGCACTCCGCAAAATCGCAATCAACTTGCGAGGGACCTTTGCATAACGACGCCACTCGGTCCGAGGCGGGTCTTTGACGCCTTAGCGCGCGACCACGGGCCTTCCCTGCCCACCGGGTCCGCTTTCTGTGCTTCAGTCCGTGCGCTCACGGTACCATTAGCCTCGCCGCCATTACAATACCCAGTTAGGATAAGCGCCACCGCCATTACAATATGCACTTTGGTTAAGCGGCGCCTCTATTTACTATCCCCAGTTACGATCAAATTTACCCCTGCTAGTATTTTATATTATCGGCCAATTAATTAATGAGTGTTTTTTGTTAGTTCTGGGAGGAAACCCACGCAGAACAGTGGGAGACAACACACAAACTCCACGCAGAAAGGCCACCGAGGCGGGACTCAAACTGCCTCGGGCAGGACTATCTTTCTGACGTTACCGCTGCATAGACACCCTGCCGCCAATTATCGCGTCTTAACGTCAGAAAGGGGGGGGTGCAATCGCTCGCTGCTCACCTGGAAGCTGGGGGGATACGCGCCCAGGTCCAGGTGCGTCTCCAGCAGCTCTCGCAGCGGCCGGAAGGCGGGCGAACGCGAGGGCAGCGCGGCCAACGCTCGCACGCACTCGCGCGCCAGCTCCAGGCACTGTCCCACAGCAGAGATCCTGCGTCCGAGCGGGGCACACGGCGCGGGTGAGGCGGGGGCGAGTGAAGTGGGGGCGAGTGAGCGAGTGAGGTGGGGCCGAGTGAGACGGGGGTGAGGAGCGAGCGACGCGGTGGAGCGAGTGCCGCGTGCTCACCGGAAGTGGTCGTGAGCGGTTGCCGCGGCGGCGGTGTCGGGGTTTTCGTCGCGCTGCGTGTGAGCGACGGTGTCGGCGAGCGAGAGCGGCGCGCGGCTCCACGACCCCACGGAGGCCGCGTCGCGCACCAGCAGCAGCCCCCGCCCACGCGCGCGGAACGGAGGCACCACACGCACGCCTGACGCACGCGGCACACACACACGCGCGGTACATACACGGTACACACACAGGCGGTACATACAGGCGGCACACACACGCGGTATACACACACGCGGTACACACACGCAGTATGCAAAGGCAAAAGACAAATATCCCCCATGTAGCCTTAACAGACTGCAGGGTCAAGTGCCATTAGCGAGAACCCGTGAGGGTCGACACGGCATTCGAGGAGGTGGGTGACCGGCACCACGAACGGCCGCTTTTGTCTCTCTAGAGGCGACGTTTGCACACCGCACTCATTTGAGACCGAGTCGGTGGACGGGGGACACCGGGGGGCGGGAAGGGACGGGGTTTGGGGGTCGCGAGGGCCGTGCTGGGTACCCGGCGCGGCGTGTGGGGGCAGCGCCAGCACGAGGAGCCCGTGCAGATGCACCAGCAGCTCGGGGACGAAGCGCTGGGAGAGGCGCACGAACTCCAGCAGCAGGTGGCACGCAAACAGACCGACGGCCACCGCACGCAGGCTGCTCACGGCACACTGGGGACACCACACCACCACGCGGCACAAACACAACCGCGTGTCATACACAGACAACACAACCACGAGTCATAGACACGCAGAGACAACCACGCATCATACACACGCAGAGTCATCCACACAGACAACACAACCACGTGTCATCCATAGACGACACAACCACGTGTCATACAGACAACACAACTATGTAACATACACACACACAAACACAACCACATCCCATACACACATACAACACAACTGTGTAACATACACATGCACAGACAACACAATCACGTGTCATACACACAGACAACACAACTGTAACATACACACAGACAACACAACGTATCAAACACACAGAGACAACACAACCACGTGTCATACACACAGACCACACAACTATGTTACATACACACACATACAACACAATCACTTGTCATACATATAGAGACCACAACCGTGTCCTCTGTACACACACACCGTGTCTCGTGTAGCATGTGTGTGTATGTGGACTGATGTCATGCAGAACGTTGTGGAGCTGATTGGACTTGCCGATGACTGATACCAGCAGTGTCAAGATCGGCCTCTGTGGAGGAGGTTCGTGAAGGACACTACTGGGCAGTTGGAGGAGGAGCGATGCTCACAACAGCGAGCCGAGCGCCAAAACCTCAGCGATTTGGAACGGTAGGGAGCACAGGTGGTGCATATGCCAGTCATCTCGGTCAGGCAGCCCATGACACCTGGCTCTGTCCCGTAACCTCGTCGGCGAGCCTTCAACCCTTCCCGTGGCCTCAGGGTGCATATGGCCTGGCACAGGCGCCGTGGTGATGTCACCGCCACTTAGTGGCGAACGGCGGTTGTTTTAAAAAAATACTCATTAATTAATTGACCAATAACATCCTAATATATTGGAAGCTGTGTGTGGCAATATGGCGCCGGCAAACCACCTGGCTGCCTCCTCCACCTCTCTGTGCATTCCTCGCGCCTCTGAGTTGTTCTCTTGTCGAATGAGTACCTTCGACAGTGAATGAATATGTGCACGTTATAAATGTAAAATAATTATTATTGTTGAGCTGCTCACCTGGGTGAGGATCTGGCTCAGGTAGACGGTGGCCGGCGTCACCACTGGGTGCCGGAAGTCGGATGTGGGGAAGATGATCGAGACGAGCTTGAGGTAGACCAGCTGCACAACCACAGACAAAGATCCTCCGTGTAGCGTTAACAGACTATAGGGTCAAGTGCTGTTAGCACGCACCTATGAAGGTCGACACGGCACACGAGGGAGTGGGCGACCAGCACCACGCCCGGCCGCATTTGTCTCCCTAGTGGCGATGTTTACACACCACACAAGGTACTAATTTGAGGCTGAGTCGACCTAGGGGAGGTCTAGGACCGGTTCAGAAAATCGTCACTGGTGTTGGCCGTGAGCGGGATTCGAACTCGGGTCGCCAGACTTGTAGCCCAGCGCGCGAACCACTGAGCGACAGCTCCCCTCCACGCACACACACGTGCGTAGCGCAGGCACTCTGCTAGTGAACGTAATCAAACACAGCAACGACGCGAGCGAGCGCGATGGCCGCGTCTCACGAGGTGCGCACCGTGCCGCGATCCAGCTCCACGACGCCGCTCGTCAGCAGGAGGTACCCCGCTGCTACTCTCAGTGACCCCCGCATCGTCACGCACACAGGGACCCCTGCGGCCCCCCTCTCTTGATTCGTGTTCTAAAGGTTCCCAAAAAAGTTTGTATTTATTTTTGTACTCTTCCGTCTTAACGTCGATTACGTTTACCCTTAATGTGCTTCAGTTTTTTTCACTATCGCGATTCACAGTCTTAATCTTACATGGGTATTTGGGAGAAAAAAAAATGTGTGCAAAGCTATGTATTTTGGACCTTTTTTTAAATGAAAAATTGTGTGCAATGCTACGTGTAAATGTTTTTGTTGATTTAAATTTTTGTTATTTATGAATCTTATATTTTAATTATTGTCAGCAATTCACATGTTTGTTGTGTCACAGGAGTCCCGTAAACAGCTTGCATGCTCACTGGGTATTTTTTCTGCTGCAATAATAATAATATAATAAAAAATAATATAAATTTATATAGCGCCTTTCATCCATCCCTCTCGCGCCCCCCCCCCGCGGGACCCCCCCCCAGCTCACCTGCTCGAGCGAGGGCAGGCGGCCGTGCTGGCTCAGCTCGCTGTGGCCAACGGTGAGGACGGCCTGGAAGGCGAGGCCCGCGTGGCGGGGGCACAGCTGGGCCAGGTCGTACAGAGGCCTACGCGCAGACGGCACGCTCGCGTCAATACGGCCGCCCCCTTCCCTCCCGGCGCCCGTTTGACCCAGTGCAGTCCTCAACGTCAAAGCGAGCCACCAACCAACCACAAAATGCACCGACACTCTACACTGGCTACCCATCCACCAACGCATCACTTACATCCATCCATTTTCTAAACCGCTTGTCTTGGTGATGGTCGCGGTGGCAGCAGTCCAAGGAGAGTGGACCAGACATCCCTTTTCTCAGCAACAGATTTCAGCTCTTCCTGGGGGATTCCCAGGCGTTCCCATGCCAGCCGAAGGATATAATCCCTCCAGCGTGTCCTGGGTCGGCCTCTAGGTCTCCGCCCAGTGGGCCGTGCCTGGTAGACTTCCCGGGGGAGCCTTCCAGGAGGCATCCTTACCAGATGCCCGAACCATCTCAACTGGCTCCTCTCAATGCGAAGGAGCAGCGACTCTACTCTGAGGTTGTCCCGGATTTCTTTGCAAAACAGCAATAATATGGCACCGCACTATCCACACAGGACACCCTAAATACCTCATATCGCTACTCCAGCCACTCGCCCCAACACAATCCCGCACTGTACGCAGCTCATCACAGCTCCTACTCCGCACACCGCGCTCACGTACAACCTTCGCGAAACGCCAATTCTCGGTTGTGGCACCCACAACCTGGAAGAGCCTGCCACACCCATTGCGTCAAACACAGTCCCCTACAGCCTTAAAAAAACTCTTGAAAAGTCACCTTTTCACCGACTCACAACAAACCGACTGAGCAGGGCTCCGCGCCTCCGAATCAACGGGTGCAATGCGCTCGGAGGAAATGCGCGCGTTACAAAAGTTGATTATTATTATAAGTCAGTCGGGCTCCACTTAGCCTTTGGGCCTGTGGCCAACACGAGGCCTGTAGCCGACAGGCCGACTCGGTGCGGGGGGCATGCGGGCAGGGAGGGGAGACACGAGGAGAGACGGGGAGGCACGGGGAGACGGGGAGGCAGGGGAAGGCACCTGACGAGGAGGTCCACGGTGGAGAGGTCTGGAGGAGAGCGCCGCGCCAGCTCACCCATGTACTCGAGCAGAAACCCCAGCAGCATCTACACGCAGGCACACGCGCACTGCGCTTTCTCACTTGCTTCTAAAAATAATAATAATTTACAGGGGGAGAACACGCAAACTCCACGCAGAAAGGCGCCCAAGGAGGGAATCAAAACGCCTCGGGCAAGACCGTTCTTTCTGTGAGGCGCGGATGTTACCACTGCGCCACTTCTCAGCCGTTCCCCGCCGTCTCTTTCGGCTCATCGCCACCGCGACGCGCGGCAGGGCACGGCAGGGCACGGCGTGGCGAGACAAAGGTGGAGAGACGGCGGTGCAGAGACGGCGGTGGAGAGACAAAGGTGGAGAGACGGCGGCGGAAGGGGGTGTGGGGTGCAGCGGGAGTGCGACTCACACCCAGCTTGTCCTTGTTGCCCTCGGCGAGGCTGGGGTGGGTGCAGGCCTGCAGGCGCGCCACCACGGTCGCGCGCTGCTCCGCCCGGAACCCGTCCAGCAACGCCCGCAGTTCCTCCGCACACGTGGGGGCTGGGGGGGTGAGGGGAAGTTGGTGGGGGGGTGAGGGGGGGCCACGCGGAGCCGTGAGCGTCAGACCCGCAGACTCGTGCGTGCGCGGTTGTGGCGGTGCGGGCGGCGGCGGTGCGGGCGGTGGCGGCGGTAGCGGCAAAACCGCTCGCGACGCGCGGCGGAGAAGTGACGGCGGCGCCCCGTGGCGCGCCGCAGCCTCACCGGAGAAGGTGAACGGCAGCTCCCGGCTCGCCGCCTCCATCTCCGGCCTACGCTCGGCCCGAGTCCCGGCCACGGTCGCGCTGCGCGGCTCCCGCTCCTCCTCCTCCTTGCCGTTCTCCTCCCCATCCACACTGAAACCCGAGTTCGGCACAAAACCACACGTCTCCTCCTCCGCCTCCTCCTCGGAGTCATCTTGCTCCTCGGAGTCACCTTGCTCGTCCGACTCCAGGTCGGAGTGATCGTCTTCACCGTCGCTGTCATCATCGCTGCTATCATCATCATCATCGTCGTCGTCCTCTTTATCCTCCTCTGCCTCCTCCTCTTCACACTTGTCTTCCTCGTCGCCATGGCCCTGCCGCACCGGGGGCTCCCCGCGGGCGGCGGTCGCGTCGTCGGCCCACGTCACCGTCTTCAGCTTTCCGTCCTGCAGCGTGGTGGTCAAACGCAGCGCGCTCACCGTCATCATCGTCACCGTCATCATCGTCACCATCGTTGTCATCGTTATCACCAAAGACAAAGACCCCCCCGTATAGCCTTAACAGCCCAGCACGGGACACGACGTGGTGAGAGGGCACTGTGCTGTGACGGTGGGCCCCGAGTGGCTCCCCGGGTGGGTGTGCTCTGGCCGTGACCCTGGGGCCTGCCCGTGACTCCATGACCCCTGCCCATGACCCCATGTCCCCTGCCCGTGACCCCATGACCCATGACAACCTGCCCGTGACCCCCGCGCACCTGGTATGCGAGTGCGGGCGTGGCGGGCTCGTCGTCCAGGTCGAAGTCGTCGTTGAGGTCGTCGGCCGACTGGTGCGCGTGCCGCTGGCCGTGCGGCCGCTCCTCGCCCGCCCCGCGCATCCGGCGCAGCCTCGCGGTCTGCACGCGGCCAGCAGCGGGGAGAGCGGGGAGACGTGCGCGGTGAGCGTGAGCCGTGCGTGGCGAGCCGTGCGTGGCGAGCGTACGCTGTGCGTGGTGAGCGGGAGTGGTGAGCCGTGCGTGTTCAGCCATGAGCGATGAATGGTGAGCAGTGAGCTGTGAGCGGTGAACGTGAGCCGTGCGCGATGAGCGTGAGCCGTGCACGGTGAGCGAGGGCGTGAGTGGTGAGCCGTGCGTGGTGAGCAATGAGAGGTGAGAGTGAGCCGTGAGCGTTGAGCCGTGAGTGGCGAGCGTGAGCCGTGAGCGGTGAATGGTGAGCGTGGGCAACGAGAGGTGAGCGCGAGCCGTGCGCGGTCAGCGAGGGCCTGCTCCACCTCCAGGTGCTGCAGTCTCTGCGCCTCCTGGCGCGCCATCTCCTCGGCGGTCTTGAGACGCTCGCTGGGCTTCGCCTTCATCTCAAACGCGAGCTCCCGCACAGCCACGTCGTACGCCTCCGTCTGCCAGCGGGGGACGAGGGGCGGGGGGGACGAGGGGGGCCGTGGGGGTGGCGGGGCACCACGGTAAATAATGATAATAAGAAATAAATGCGATTTATAACGCGTGGCGCATATTCATTCAACGACTCAGAGGTGCGGGAAAACCGCAGAGAGGCGGACGCCAGCGGTTTGCCGGCGCCAACATATTGCCGCACTCTGCATCCCATATATTATGATGTTATCGATAAATTAATTAATGAGTGGTTTTTAGTTAGTAAACAATCTGGAGGAAACCCACGCAGAACAGGGGGAGAACACACAAACTCCACACAGAAAGGCTCCCCATTCGGGATTTTCTTTCTGTGAGGCGCAGAGTGTTATATCAATATACTGGTTGATACTTTGGCGAAGCTAAGTGTTTTTTAATCAATCTAAGAATTACGTAACTCGATTCTTAGTTTGTATCCTTCTGATGAGATCTATGAACTTAAGACGAGAGGAGGTCTTACAATTGTCAAATTACCCCTCGACAACGTGACTTGTAAATTTTACAATTTAATCAATGATATCTACCCACACAACAAATCCACCAGCACACACACATATGCACACACACTCTCTCTCACGCAAGCACAACTAAGATCTCCCGTATATCCTGAACAGACTAGGGTCAAGTGCTGTTAGCGAGTAGCACCTACGAAGGTCAGCATGGCACACGAGGTGGTGGGTGGCGAACACTACGTCCGGCCGTCTTTGTTTCCCAGTGGCAATGTTTACACACCGCACTAGGTACTCATTTGAGGCTGAGTCGACCTAGGGGAGGCCCAGCACCGGTTTCAGAAATTCGTCACTGGTGTTGGCCGTGAGCGGGATTCGAACTCGGATCGCCAGATTCGTAGCCCAATGGACTAACCACTGGGCTACCGCTCCCCCCACACACGCGCACGCACACACACACGCGCGCACACACACACACGCATGTACGCACGCCGCTGCTCACCCGCGGCACGTCCTCCTCGGCGCCGTCGCCACGCAGGGCCTTGGGGGTTTTGTGCGACAGCAGCGACTGGATCTGCTTCCAGTCGGCGTCCAGCTTCTCGGTGAGCTCCAGCGTCTGCTCCCGCGCGTTCTGTCTCTCAAACTGCGCACGCACACAGAGACAAAGATCCACCGTGTAGCCTTAACACACGGTAGGGTCAAGTGCTCTTTGCGGGCGGCACCTATGAAGGCCGGCACGGCACACGACGAGGAGGTGGGTGGCAAGCACCACGCCCGGCCGCCTTTGTCTCCCCAGTGGCGATGTCAACACAACGCACTATGTACCCAATTGAGGCTCCGTCGACCTAGGGGAGGCCCAGGACCGGTTCAGAAAACCGTCACTGGTGGTGTTGGCAGTGAGCGGGATTCGAACTTGGGTCGCCAGGTTTTAAGCCCAGCGCACTAACCGCTGAGCCACCGTTCCACACACACACAACCATAATAATAATAATAATAGCATTTATATAGCGCCTTTCACCCGAGGGTCACAAAGCGCTGCACAAAGCTGCAGAGAGACAAAGATACCCACATAACTGTAACAGATTATTGGTTGAAGTGCTGTCAACAAGCACCTATGAAAGCCGGCATGGCACACGAGGAGTGGTGTGGCCAGAACTATGTCTCAAAATTATGACGTTAACACACTGCACCAGGTAATAATTTAAGTCTGAGCCGACCTAAGGGAAGCCCAGGACCAGTTTAAATAATCACCATACAACCGCAACCAGAGAGAACTCCGCAGCACACGAACGACACCGGGGGTAGAGGGGTAAACACAGCGTGACGTCGGCGACAGCAGCTCCTGTGTTCAAGACAACACAGAGTGATGTAGGTTTTCACGGCTCGATTCATGATGGTTGCTCTCCAGAGCTGTTCTTTCAGCATAGCCGTGTCATCGAGCGCTCTCCCTCTCTCCCTCGTGACGATTCGCCTCCCGCGTTGGAAGCATCCTCAGGCGTTTTAGTGTGCAATGGGCGGAGTTATACGTGTCCTGTGGCCACGTGGCACCCGACAAATGGGCCTTCGTGTGCGGCCTCCCCCGATCCCCTCAGCTGACTCCCGCTAGTTTCAAAGGTGGCTCTCTGCTCTTGCTCCCGAGGATGCTCCCAACGTGGCAGGCGAAACGTCGCGCGGGAGAGAGGGAGAGCGCTCGACATGGCTATCCTGAAATATAGATAGATAGATGTTTGTTATTACAGTAGAAAAATACCCAGTGAGCTTGCAAGCTCTTTACAGGACTCCTGCGACACAAGAAACATGCGAACTGCTGACAATAATTAAAATATGTACAAGATTCATGAACAACAGCTCTAAAGAGCAACCATCAAAAGAGAGCGAGATCCACCTTCTCCTTCTTGGACTTGGTGATGAGCTCCTCGATGAGCTCCTTGCGGGAGCGGTGCGGCTCGTCGGGGGGCGCCCCCCCCGCCATCTCGACGCCCCCCCCCGCGGGGGCCGCAGCTGCGGACTTCTTCTTCCGCAGCAGCCCGCCTCCCCCGCCAAAGTGCGCCTCCGTGAACTCCGCTACACAGCCACAGCGATGCCGGCACAGCCGCATTGACACGCGGCGACAACACAGTTACGTCAACACACGGCAACAAGTCATGTCAACACACGGCAACAACACAGTCAAGTCAACGCATAGCAACAAAGTTACGTCCTGTGTGTGTGTTGAAGTGAGTGTTGAGGTGTGTGTGTGTTCATGCGAGTATTGAGGCGAGTGTTGAGGTGTGTGTTTTAAAGTCAGCGTAGAGGTGTGTGTGTTAAGGTGAGTGTTGGGGTGTGTGTGTTGAGGTGTGTGTGTTGAGGCAGGTATTGAGGCGAGCGTTGAGGTGTGTGTGTGTTAAGGTGAGTATTGAGGTCTGTGGATGTGTTAAGGTGAGTGTTGAGGAATATGTGTGTTGAGGCGAGTATTGAGGTGAGCGTTGAGGTGCGTGTGTTGTTGTTGTTGAGGTATGTGTGTATGTTGAGGCGAGCATTGAGGTGTGTGTGTTGTTGAGGTATGTGTGTGTGTTGAGGCGAGCATTGAGGTGAGTGTCGACGCGTGCGTCGAGGCGTGTGTGTGTTGTTGTTGAGGTATGTATGCGCGTATGTTGAGGCGAGCATTGAGGTGTGTGTTGTTGTTGAGGTATGTATGTGGGTATGCTGAGGCGAGTATTGAGGCGAGTGTCGCCGCGAGCGTTGATGCGAGCGGTGGGCGTGGTGCTCCGCCGCACCCGACAGCAGGCCGCGATCGCCGGTGTCGCTGTCACTGTCGGGCGCGTCGCCCAGCGCCTCCGTGTCGGCGAGAGACTGCCCGTAGTGCGTCAGCTGCTCCTCCTCCTCGTCTTCCGCGTCGCGCAGCGCAAACACGTTCTCACGCGTGTGCTGGCGCTGCGGGGAAACGCAGGCGCCTCGCACATTCACGTCCGACACTCACAGGCACACCTGGCGCTCGGCTCGAGTCACGTTTGTTGATCACGTACACACAAGTGTTTGTTGTGTCAATGCAGGAATCCCGTAAAGAGCTTGCACGATCACTTGGGTGTTTTTATGTTACCACTGCAAGGTGGCCGGGTTCTCTCTGCGGTGCTAACTGCTGCGCCGCCGCTCCCCCTCACTCGCAACTCCCGCTCGGCCGGCACGCTGCACGATGGCTCGAGTCGCATTGGCAGCGTGCGGTTCCCCCCGCGGCACGACGAGGTCTCTATTCCATTCACTTTATTGTCAATTCTGCCATATGTACAGGACATATAGAGGATCGAAATGCCGTTTCTCTCAGACCCCTGTGTTGGCATATACATGCACTGGAACAGAACAACAAGGGTTTAAAAATACTAGGATAAAAAAAACGAAATATAGTAATACCCCGCTTTACGTCAAATTCGCCTTAACGCCACTTTTCTAGAGTAAATTTCAGTTCAGCGAACGTCATTACGTCCGACGTTACGTCACTCAGCACGTCAC
>JAZEWU010000007.1:11315634-11333148 GCA_036362915.1 Geotria australis | reverse complement strand
TTTAAAAAGTGACTAAAATGTGTTTTTAGTGTTCTTTAAGGTTTAGCGATAGTTATATTCTTTCGCGAGTTATTTACGCTCGTTTTACGGTGTTTGTCCTCATTTTAAGGCATTTTTAAGGCATTACGTCCGGTTTACGTCAAAACCGGGCTACGTCAGGGCTTTTGGAACCAAATAATGACGTAGGGCGGGGTATGACTGTACTAACAATGTTAATATTTACAAGTTAAGCTAAGCTGGGGGTCGGGGGGAACAATAACAAAGATCAGATTTAGAACTAAATCTATAATTATAACAAATATAGAGCAAATAGAACTAATAAACACGTCACAGGTCTCGTCTAGCACATGGTGGCTGTGCCCAGGCTGTGCCCAGGCTGTGTGGAGGCCATGTTGCCACATACACACATATACTGGGTGCTCACCCTAGACACACACACTAGAGTCTAGTGTCCAGTGTGCGTATCTAGCGTGTGTCTAGTCACTAGTCACTAGACACACGATGTATACGCACACTGGACACACAGACACTAGATGCACACACACTAGACACACGCCAGATACCAACACTAGACACACACACACTCACTAGACAGAGTGCACGGTGTGCGGGTCACACCTGCCGCTCCTTGGCGAAACGCTGCAGCAGCTTATCCTCGAGGCTGATGGAGGCGTCGTTCTCGCCAATGCGCCGGTCCACAAACACGTTGCTCTTGTGCTTCTGCTTGTGCTCCAGCAGCAGCGTGCCCATGCGCTGCAAGAGGGGCACGGGCGGCGTCACGACAATGCCGGTGGCACCCGATCATACCGCCACCAACCCGTCATTTACAGATCAAGCAAATACAGCGACACAACTCCCGTTGCCCTTGGGCTCAGTCTATTAGAAAAGCATCCATCCATTTTCTAAACCGCTTGTCCAGGTGAAGGTCGCAGTGGCAGCAGTCCAAGGAGAGTGGACCAGACATCCCTTTCCTTAGCAACAGACTCCAGCTCTTCCTGGGGGATTCCCAGGCGTCCCCAGGCCAGTCAAAGGGTATAATCCTTCCTGCGTGTCCTGGGTCGGCCTCTAGGTCTCCGCCCAGTGGGCCGTGCCTGGTAGACTTCCCGGGGGAGCCTTCCAGGAGGCATCCTTACCAGATGCCCGAACCACCTCACCTGGCTCCTCTCAATCCGAAGGAGCAGCGACTCTACTCTGAGGTTGTCCCGGATTTTAGAAAAGCAGGTCCTTAAAATTAACTCGTAGGTCCTGTAATTTGGAGATTCTCCCCAATATCCACACGTCCACGCAAATGTTACCGTCGGGCCAGTGGAACGAACGCAACAGGAACAACTGACGCAGAAAATACTAATCGGACGAAGAGATCAATCCTTGAGTTCTGATACCCAAACAAGTCGACCGATCGAACCACACAGTAGGGGGGGAGTATTGGTGGGGAGGGAGCGAAACTCATTCCATGTTTAACGTGTTGTTGGGAATCAGGGTGGGCGAGTGAGGGCTACACAGCCGCCCGCCTCTCCCCTAACCTTACTAATCTTAGACCCCAGTTAGAATTTAAATTTCTGCCTAGTTGTGATTGTAAATCTTGATTTGTGTTTGAAATGTTCCAAATTTTGCACTATTCCCTCTCAATGTTGAATATGCTACCGCAATGTAAAACTATAATTTGTAATTGTTTACTTGTAAAATTTGTGCAATGCTGTGTATTTATTACTTGTTTATTTGAAAATTTTGTGCAATGCTACGTGAACCAAGAGCAGTGAAGTGATAGATAGAAGTTTATTATTACAGCAGAAAAATTCCCAGTGAGCTTGTCAGCTCTTTACGGGACTCCTGCGACACAATAAACATGCGAATTGCTGATAATAAATAACCAAATTGAAATCAACCAACAAAAAACATTTACACGTAGCATTGCACACATTTTTTTCCAACACGCTCCTTACTTTCTTAATGGATTTGGAGCGGGAGACGCCGGGGAGGCCGCGGTCGTGCTTCTGCTTGCGTCCGATGACGGAGAATTTCTGCCGGTTGATCTTCACCTCGAAGGGGTTGGCTCGCACGTCGGCCGCCTGTTTCGTGCGCCGGACCTTGTCGGACAAGTTCCGCTTGGGCTTGGCTTTCCCCATGGCTCCGTCTTGGTGCTGCAGAGAGCAGAGTGGACGGTGAGTGATGTACCTCTCCTACCTCACTCTCACCCTACCTCGCCTGTCTCACTCCACCTCACTCACACTCCTCTGCTCCTGCCTCAAGCACTCTCACCCCACCTCTCCTGCCTCACTCACTCTCCTGCCTCACTCACTCTCCTGCCTCACTCACTCTCCTGCCTCACTCTCTACTTCTCCTGTCTCCCTCCACCTCACTCACACCCCACCTCTCTCCTGTCTCACTCACACCTCCCCTGCCTCACTCACACCTCTCCTGCTTCACTCACACCCCACCTCTCTCCTTCCAGTCTCACCCACACCTCTTCAGCCTCAACTCACACCTCCCCTGCCTCAGTCACTCACACTGAACCTCTCCTCACTCTCTGTGTTGAGTGTGAATGTAACTTTTCACCGAGCGTCGTGGAGTCTCTGCGCAGTGTGAGCCGGGTAGAGATTGAGACTGACCGATTACAGCGCGCGACTCGAGGCAGTCTGTGTGGAGTCGAGTATGTGTGGAGTCTGACCCAGTAGATAGATGTTTATTATTACAGCAGAGTAAAGTGTAGACTGTGTGCCGAGTATTTGTGTAGAGTATCTCTGAGTAGAGTGGAGTCTGTGTGGAGTCTGACCGAGGAGAGTGTAGACTGTGTGCAGAGTCTCACCGAGTAGAGTGTAGACTGTGTGCAGAGTCTCTGGGTAGAGTATCTCTCAGTAGAGTGGAGTCTCGCTGTGTAGAGTGTAGACTGTACCCAGTCTCCGGGCGCCGCTCTCCCCTCTCCGCACGTGGACCCAACTAGCGAGCCGCCATGGCCTTGCTCGAGAGGTCGGGGGTCACGGAGGGCGGGACGGGGCTGGAGGGGGCGGGCTCGCGAGAGGGGGGGCAGATCTCGCGAGAAGAGAGAGAGGGGCGAGAAGCGAGGGAGGCAGGCGGTGGGAATCAACACCCAGCCAATGGCTATCTGGGGGCGGGCCAGTTGGGCGTTTCAACTGCAAAACTCTTTATATGGGCAGGCCAGGCTTCTTACTTCCGTTGAATGCTCCCGGCGAGGGCGGCAAGATCTCGCGAGAGCAGGCGGATGAGCTCTCGCCGGTTGCCATGAGACGGAGCCGCGGGCCGAGACCGGTGTGTTCGTGTTTACACCTCGGCGTGTTTGCGTTTACCTGTTGTGTTGATGTACGTTGACACGGCTCAAGAGCTGTTCTTTCGGGAAAGCCGTGTCGAGCGAAGGAGAGAGGAGTAACGCTGTATAGAGTGGCTCATGAGAGTAATTCTGTGTACACGCCGGTTCGTGTTTACATGGTCGTTTGTTTGTGTTGACACGTCGCCGTGTGCGTGTTTACGCGTGTGTACGCGGTGTGTAACCACACATTGCCACTAGGAAGACAAAGGCGGCTGAGCGTGGTACTGGTCACCCAACCCCCTGGTGTGCCGTGTCGACCTTCATAGGTGCTATTCGCTAACGGCACCTGACTATACAGTCTGTTAAGGCATTACGGGGGATTTGTGTCTTGTTTACGCGTGTTGCGCGTGGCCGCGTCCCCGAGTGGGCTGGGTACAGCAGTTGGCTCTTATTCCGTGGCGCGCGGACCCAAACCGCGGGGCCAGCCGGAGGCTGACACGCTCTAGATCTCGTAATACTCGCCGATGAAACCCGCAATCGAACCGGGAGAATGTGCGGGAGCGGCCCGTGGCGCTGCCCCGGAAGCAGAGCCGGACTCGAGTCTCCCGCGGCGCTCCGGCAGATCGCAAGACGAACATAGGTTGCATAGAAGGACTTCCAAACTCTGTACCATTTGCGGAAGTGGGTGCACAGGCTGCTCTGCACTGATGAGCCGAGTATTAATAATAACAGCGTTTTATATAGCGCCTTTCACCCGAGGGTCACAAAGCTCTGCTCAAGGGCCGCGAAGAGAACGGCATGTCAACACTGACAAATAAATAAGTAAAGGGGAATTATTTTAGCCGGCACTATAACATTCCCTGTGCCCATGCTCGTTATGATTATAAGAGACGCAGGAGGGATACGACGCATGAGGGAGTGAGGTAGGGGGAGTAGGGAGCAGTGGTGCCTCGCACGTCAGTCACGAGTTACACGTGACTGACGTGCTCAACCCCCTCCACTAACCACCGTAGTTTTATTGAGAATTTCTCTAAAGAGCTGCTGTTCGGGATAGACGTCCTCTCTCCTGCGCGACGTTTTGCCTCAGAAGTCGGATCCATCATTAGGCTCCCGTCAAAAATGATGATGCCTTCAACGCGAGAGACAAAACGTTGCGCAGGAGAGAGAAGAAACACCGGACACGGTTATCCGGAAACAGCAGCTCTTGAGAGCAATCCTCATACATCGAACCGTGAAAACACACATCAATACAGTACATGCATTACTATTCGTGCTTGTACACCATTGGCAACACAGCATCACCAAGTCACTTACACTATAAGGGACTTGGTGATGCGACCAGTGGAGCGAGACACCACGTGGAACCGCGGGCGGGCTCGCGCGCAGCCCCCGTCCGCCTCCGCACGCGTCGCTATCGTTACACAACTCGGGGCACATAGGCGGGCCCTGGCGCGGAATCCCGACTCCTCGCCCAGCGCCGCACGGTAAAACCACTCGGTCATGGCCGGCTGTTTTGTCGCAGTGCGCGCGAGGGACAGCCGCCCGCCGCGCAAGGGGTCCCCGCCGGCGGCGACGTTTAAAAAGGCCGCGCTTGAGTGATGAAGCAGCGCCGCGTCCTGCCATATGTGTGATGTGCGACTCAAGGTGCACCTGGCCTGGCACAGGCGCCGTGGTGACGTGACCGCCACTTAGTGGCGAACGGCGGTTGTTGTTGTTGATGTGTTGACGTCCCTACAGAGAGGCAAAGCTGCGGGGTCCCGGCGGCGCCGCCCGGTCTCCGTACTTGTATTTCTGCCGCTGGCCCAACTGGGCTTGTGACGGATGATGAAAATGTAAACAAGCCTGGCAGTGAGAGCGAGCGGCAGGGTTTGTTTAAAATCCCGGGTTTGCCGCAGCGCGCTGTGTATTGCACGGCCTCTAAGAGGGAAGGGAATGCATGTTGTTTACGCTGGCTCACGCGGTTGTGGTGTATGGGATGGGGGGAGAGGGGGCGGCGGGGGCTCAGGGCTGTGCGTGGAGCGCGGGGCCCGTGTGCTGAGAACTCTCGGTGTGCGTGGAGCCTCCTCCCGACCGCAACCTGAGCCCCTTGGATCCCGAAAGAGCGACGGAGAACTCTCTGCGTCCCAGTGGCGCTAATGCGCCGAAAGGGGGGGGGGAGATTAAGCCCCTCCGCATCATTGAGACTCCGAATATTTTATCGGTGTTTTCTTGACGTTTATGGTATGAAAAAAAATCCGAAAGAATTATCTTATTTATTGGTTAATGTAGGGACCAGTTTAAAAAAAAAAAAACTTGCAATTTTGAGATGTTTCTGGATTCACGCAGCTTCAATCGTTTCTCGAATATCGTCATTCATGGTCAATTTCTCAAATATACTCTTTCCTGACAAAATGCGTATGAAACAATAAACGTGATAATTAAATAGTAAACAGAATATAATTATACTTTGCACTGTATTGGTTCTGTGCAAAATTCTATTGAGGTGGTGTTCGAAATTATGTCTATTCAAGTTTCATGTCTATTTTGTTTAATTAGGTGAGAACTGAAGCGACCACGATCGTCCCATTTGTGAGAATGACCAGGAATCGCCAAAATGACAAACGCAAAAATATAAGCGCAAGTAAAACAACGACCCTAATAGAAATCAGTGCAAAAACAACCACGTTACGGAATAAATCAAATGCAATGCACAAATAATCAATATATTAAATGTATTTCCTGTAGGAATAGTTGTCTCGGAAAAAGTACTTGTAAATACTATTCATCAAATAAAATTCGAATATTATCAAAACGGATTTAGGATCAATGTTCAACCAGTATGTAAACATCATAAGAGAAAGCAAGCAGTGTTTGGCAATATGGCGCCAGAAAACCGCCTGGCTGCCTCCTCTGCCTCTCTGCGCTTTTCTCGTGCCTCTGAGTCCTCTCATCGAATGAATATCTTCGACATTGAATGAATATGTGCGTGTTATAAATGTTAAATTATTATTATTAAACAGACGATGAGGATATGTGTGAACTATATCTGCAAGCCAAGTGACCATCATGCACGAATGAGCAAACCGTCACGTAAGGTGCCTGTGTCCTCAGGAGGAATGGGGAACTACAGGGAGCTCATAGGAGAGGTGGTCGCCCTACTTGATAAGATCACAGCAGGGGAAGAGAACCTCATGCAGATCACGGATGACATCATTCAATCGCGCCAGGTACGTGATCAGTCGGGCAGAGCTCCGTCAGACCCCAACAGCTGGTATTCGTATTTACACGAGAAAACACATGGGACGGCACGGTGGCGTAGTGGTGAGTAGCACTGCTGCCCCACAGCAAGAAGGTCCCGGGTTTGAATCCCGGCTCGGGGGCCTTTCTGTGTGGCGTTTGAATGTTCTCCCTGTGTCCGCGTGGGTTTTCGCCGGTCACTCCAGTTTCCTCCCACAGTCCAAACACATCTTGCTGCATAGGTTAATTGGCCCATCCATCCATCCATTTTCAGAAACCGCTTAATCCTGTACAGGGTCGCAGTGAGCCGGAGCCTATCCCGGCAGACACAGGGCGTTGCAATTTTTGACAAGCAATGTTTTATTGGACTCGGCTGTTTGGGCCCGATACTTGGGCCTCAATCCGGATTATGTACTGTTAGGTTACTCAGCTCCTCCTGCTCTGTCTCTGTTTCCCCGTCACCTCACCCTCACATCGTCTCTGTCTCCCTGTCACCTCATCTCTCTGTCACCACCTCCTCCTTCGTTGTCTAACCAATTCGATTCCCCACAGCGCATAGGGAGGCCCGCCCCGCCTCCCGCGCACCCATTGGTGCGTGGTGCGTGGTACGTGCTCAGCGCGTGCCAGCGTAACGCGAACTGACGGACGGACGGACACACCCTGGCAACTTTTATTATTTAGTCTGTTTTTACGTTTTATCTCTCCATAACTCACAAAACTCACAAAACTATAAACCACATAAACCACAAAACTATAGACTACTAACATGCCTCATATCTTATGATGTGCTGCGTAGGGTTGGAGCGAAGATAATTTGGTTTTCCTCCTGGGGGTGGTGGGAGGCTGCGTGGAGCAGAGGCGGCTGCTCGCGGTCGTCGTGAATGCCTTCTATGCTCGCCACGGCAAACACCTTCTGCTCAAGCAGCGCAACGTCTTCACAGGTGCGTCTCACTCGAGCGCCAGACATTCCGCTAAAATAATATTCTGCTTCCACATTCTCTGTACCATTCTATGGGTACCTTTTTGCCAGTATACAAATGATGTAAAATTTACGTCATATTTTTACCCTTTCTGGCAATGAAATAAGTGTTAAGATTTTAAACCACCAAGTAGACACCTTTAACAATATGTCCAGTTTGCAAGCAGCCACACATACTTGTGGCTAAAACATGTGAACAGAATGCTTTGGTACGATTTGCATTGTCCTTAAAACGGATTGGCCCACACAAGAGGTGGCTTTCCTTAGAGCCTAATATCAGTGTTGGCCAAGAGTTGCCAAAAGTGAAGCAGTTTTAGACAATGCACATATTAAAGCATTAGTAACTGGACACTTTGTAAAAGGTGTCTATATGGCTGCTGCACCATCCAAGCTCACGCACAGCGTAAAGTGAAATTTGATCGTAATGTGATACGAATGTTCTTATAGAGCGTATATCGTAAAGTCATTTCATTGTATTGTGAGGCCAACGTAAAGTGAGGAACCACTGTATTGAATAAGAGTGCTGTATTGTGCTGTGGCTATGTGCTGAGATTAAAGTACCACCACTGTCATGTCTGTTCACAGTCATGACGTACTTGGCTGTGTTTCGTCTGGAAGAGCTGGGGATGACCGGTTTCACGAAGATCATCAACTCCCAAGACATACCCAGCATGCACAAGGTGACGATGAGTGCGATGCACCTATTGCTTCTTCTTCTTCTTTTCGATTCTTCGAAGCGTGATGGTTATATGACAGTTTCCCATTTCCTTACACCTATTGCTGCAGCTGCTGTACAGTTTATTTATTACAAAGCCATCCTGCTGCCAATCTGCAGCATTTCATCTACACATGATGTAACAAAATATAAGCAAGGGTTTTACCCTTTCTGGCAATGAAACAAGTGTTAAGATCTTAAAACACCAAATAGACACCTTTTACAAAGTTTCCAGTTTGGAAGCAGCCACACATACTTGTGACAAAAACATGCTAACAGAATGCTTTGATAGTCTAGCTCTTTTTATGAGTTAGGTTACGTAAAAATGTATAAGTGTCATAAACCCGCCTCCACCCGACACAGTCAATCAGTAAAGGGTTGTGACGTGAACAAAAACGTGCCAATTCGTTACTACTTTAGCACACCGGTATGTTGGAGCTTGGTTGTGCTCCTCTGAGTTGGAGCTTGGCTGTGCTCCTCTGAGTTAGAGACATTCATATCTGTGAAATATTGTGCGTGTTACAAATTACATTATTATTATTATTATAGCGTCCATGCCTCCTGTGTTAGTGTTTATTACAACCGAATCCTGCACTACGTACTAATACCGCACGATACTCCCCTGCCCACTACACTAACAGTCGCGTCCGTGCCTCCAGTGTAAGTGTATTATGGGTCGTCGTTACGTCATGAACAAGTTGCAGTTCACCACATTGACAATCGGGGAACGCATTGTAACCCACATGTGACTAAGGTAGCTGCACCCGCAGTGTCTTGTTCGAACGCTATTGAGTGCAGCCCCATCGCCTCCTCTAGAGGCTTGACCCAATAAAGGAGAGGAAGACGTTTGTATCGTAATAATTTTACTTGGATAATGCTACAGTGCGGTTCTTCTGCGCATAATGTTCGATTCCCGTTGCTGCTGCAGCGCTTGCTCGATGGGAGTGTGTATCATTACTGATCTAATGATGGACGTACGGACTGTTTTTCCTTGCAGTTCCTGACTTTCCTCTTTGACGAAGTCAACTTGAGCACCTGGATAAAGGATGAGTGGAGTCAGCTGTATGACGTCACTTTCGTACAAAGTGACCTGCTGGCACCACTACTCAAGTACGTTTGTGGACGCTTGGGCCAAATGCATTGATTAGCGATGTACAGGCAGTCTCCGGGTTACGAACGCCTGACTTGCGAACGCCCGTACTTACGTACCGACCTCTGTAAAGCCTATTATTTTAAAAAATCGAGTTACATACAATGATTCATAGTAATGAACGGGCGGACTACTTTGCGCAACGCGCAAAACACTGCGCGTTTTCTGTGGTTTATTATTACTGTATTATTATATTTAAGATGTTTTAGGTAAAATATATACTATATATTAAGACAAACATTTGACTAATTGACGCTAGATCTGAACCGTACGTAACTGTTCCGACTTACATAGAAATGCGATTTACAGACAGACTTTAAAACGGAACCCGGGGACTGCCTGTAATAATAATAATAATAATTTCAATTTATATAGCGCCCTTCACCCGAGGGTCACAAAGCGCTGCACAAGGGCCGCGAAGAGGACGGCATGTCAACAACGAAAGAAAAAACAATAAAAAACAAAGCAACAGAAAATAAATGATTAAGGCTACTTCGAATATACTGAAAGGTCGTGAAACTGGCAATCTTAAGAGCGGCAACATTCTACCAGCGTCCCCTAAGATGGCCGTCACTTCCTTGAAGACAAACACGGAGTGAGACAGGGAGGAAGGGTGAGCAACAGGGAGAGACACAGGGACACAGAGACAGGAAGACAGAGAGACAGACACGAGGTGGAAACAACACCAATCCAAATTAAACAATCAACATTGAAGCACAAGAACACGCAACAGCAAAAAAAAACGCAAGCACCCACAACAACAAAACACAAATTCCATACGCGACACCACGAGACAAGTTTAGGCAAGGCAGGACTGGGCCAGGAGTAGGCCGCGCAAAACAGACAACAAAAAACAAGCAATAAGAGCATGGCAGACAACAAAACAAACACCAAAGTTACACAGAAACAAACCACCAACCAAAGAGAAAAGGAACAGATGAAAAGTGACAAATGTACAACAAATTAAAGCTAAATAAATACGTAAAACACAGGGAGCGGCAGCCCACACGCCCCCGCTGGGGGCGCGCGGGCACAGACAATCTTGGAAGACAAAGGCGGCTGTAGTGACTGTGCTCGTGTCTATGTTCTTGTGCTTAAATAGTTTAATTTAGATTGGCGTTGTTTCCCCCTCGTGATAGCCTACTCGCCTCGTGTTGTTGCCCAGGTGTCGCGTGTGGAAGTTGTGTTTTTGTTGTTGTGGGTGGCTGCGTCTTTTTCTTTGCTGTTGCGCGTGTCTGTGTGTGTTCTTGTGCTTCATTGTTGATTGCTTGATTTGGATTGGCGTTGTTTCCCCCTCGTGTCTGGCTCTCTGTCTTCCTGTCTCTGTGTCTTCCTGTCTCTATGTCCCTATGTCTCCCCCTCCCTCCCTGTCTCCCTCCGTGTTTGTCTTTAAGGAAGTGACGGCCATCTTAGCGGGACGCTGGCAGATTTTTGCCGCTCTTAAGATTGCCAGTTTCACGACCTTTCAGTGTATTTGAAGCAGCCTTGATCACATTTTTTTTGTTCCTTTGGTTTTTATTTTCTTTCATTGTTGACATGCCGTTCTCTTTGCGGCCCTTGTGCAGCGCTTTGTGACCCTCGGGTGAAAGGCGCTATATGAAACGCTATTATTATTATTATTATCTTCCTGTCTCTGTCTCCCTATGTCTCCCCCTGTCGCTCACCCTCCCTCCCTATCTCCCTCCATGTTTGTCTTGAAGGAAGTGACGGCCATCTTAGGGGACGCTGGCAGATTTTTGCCGCTCTTAAGATTTCCAGGTTCACGACCTTTCAGTGTATTCGAAGCAGCCCATATGAGATGAGAGAATGGATGAATTATTCAGTCTTTGCTATTGTTTCTGCTCACAGCACGTTAATTCAATTCAACGTCATTGTCAATTCTGCCATATGTACAGGACATATAGAGGATGGATATGCCGTTTATCTCAGACCCCGGTGTTGGCATATACACTGCGGCAGACATGGCTGCATAACGAGCTGTCTGCGTGGCTTTCAGAAACAGAGAGGAGGTGATTTGGCTGACGGAGCATCTGCAAAGTCAACTGGATGGCACAAGCCCCCCGCGGCCAAAGCCCAAGACCACAGAGCCGCAGGAGTTCTCGCTGACGAAGGCCAAGCCGCGGACTTTGCCGCTGCCGGACCGCGTCCCCTCCGTCGGCAAACCCAACTCGGTACGTGTCCCCTCCGTCGCAATACCACCAACAATCAATAACACTCGCGGGCATGAGCGGAAACGCACCGCTCTCCGTATCATTTACCCGCCTGTTTGGAAACACTTTCAATGTTTTTGGTGAAGCATGATTCACGGCCCACTGGGCGGAGACCTAGAGGCCGACCCAGGACACGCTGGAGGTATTATATCCTTCGGCTCGCCTGGGAACGTCTGGGAATCTCCCAGGAAGAACTGGAATCTGTTGCTGAGGAAAGGGATGTCTGGTCCACTCTCCTTGGACTGATGCCACCGCGACCCTCACCAGGACAAGCGGTTTAGAAAATGGATGGATGGTGATTCATTATTTGAAATGTGTTACGTAAAATATAACGTGGAGTCTGGTAAGGCGATGGAGGCATGGCTGCATTCGTTTAATGCTGGTCATAATGACAGCCACGGTTTTGCCCTACCACTGCTGGGTGAAGGAATCCCCATGCTGGGTTATTTTGTCAATACTTCACCACACTTGTGAGTGGGTTGGTAAAGGAGCAACCTGGACTTGTTCAGCTGTGTCCAGGAATCGGAGTCAGGATGTAGCGCAATGCCCATTGAATACTTTTACGATTATTTACAGAAGTTGATTTAGAACCAATATACAATTCACAATGGTGGGTTTTATAGGGGGCGTCCAAACCCCGGTGGGCAGACCATGGGTCGTCCATGAGAAACTGGTTCCTTGTTGACGATGAGAGGCGCTCACAGTGACTCTGCATGGCGTGTTTGAGCGCGGGACGTGAGGACAGACGGGCAGTGGGTGGGCAGTAGCACCGCAGCCTCCGACCCATGTGTGGAGGCACGATGTTGCTCACAACTCGCGGCAGTCAAGGGCGGGGAGTCGGTCTAAGAGTTCTAGAGATGATGGTTCGCTTTGTTGAATGTAACTGCACGTCAAAGAGGGTGGTGTTTGCGCCCGACCCCAGGCAGTGGCCTAGCAAGCTTAGTAGCGAGTGCTGTAGTTGTGCTAATGAGTGTGTGTGCGTGTGCAGGTGCCCAAGAGCACGTATCATCTCCCGAAGGAAATGGCAAAGCTTCAGGACGTCAGACAGAGGAACCGACGAAGAGCAGAGGTTCCACATTGCCTCTTAAACACCAACCACTCTTGCTTTGGCACAATTGCACATACTTGGCACACGACTGCTCTAAAGCCAAAAACACACATTGAAACTCGTATCGACCTCAAAATTACTCAATTGAGTTTACACACAGCAACTTCGCCCCCAATTCAGGAAATATGGCAGGATTTTATGAAATAAACAGTATTTGGACTCGCTGAAGCTTTCTTGGGTAAACAAGCAGAACAAAGAAAATATAAATATATGCTTTGTGAAAGCTTTGTGATATTGTGATCCGTGTCTAGTAAGCAATGCATACAAGCACCCAGACTTACTTATCGAGAGTTACATTGCAACAGTTAGTGTTTCTAAGTAAACACGTGACTTGATCACATGTGCACAGTGCACCAGAATGGGATGTTGGAACATCCACATTTCTAAATTACAAATTCAAAGCCAGTGGCTGCGTGTCACAGCTCATTCTTTTACAGAGAAATCTGATGGAAGCGAGCAAGATCCTGTTCCAGTGTGCCAACGCCGAGAAGGCGGATCAAACCAAGGTGAGGATGACACCGGTGGGAGTGGGCGAGGGTGAGCACGGCAGGGCGGGAGTGGGCTAGGGTGACACGGGTGGGAGTAGGCGAGGACGGTGCGGGTGGAAGTGGGGCGAGGGTTTGTGAGCGTGACGTGGGAAGGAACAGGGTTGAGTACAATGAGTTATGTTTCTCAATCGTGTGGCACAACCACCGCTTCTCCCGCTCGCTTTGCTCAGCGCGTCATGGCAGAGATCGCTTCAGAGATGTCGAGGACGAGCGTGGAGAGGCCCCGGGCCCGGGCCGCGCCAAAGGCCACGGTGAGCGCCGCCGCTTCACCCGTGCTCACGCGCAGCCATATAATAATAATGATTAACATTTATAACTCGCACATATTAATTCAATGTCGAATGTATTATTTCAACGATAGAACCACTCAGAGGCGCGAGGAAAGCTCAGAGAGGTGGAGGAGGCAGCCAGGCGGTTTGCCAGCGCCATATTGCTACATACTGCTTCCTATATATTACGATGTTATCGGCCAAATAATTAATGAATGGGTTTTTTGTTGTGGGAGGAAACCGGAGAACCCGGAGGAAACCTACGCAGAACAGGGGGAGAACACACAAACTCCATACAGAAAGGCACCCAAGGCGGGAATAGAACTGCCTCGGGCAAGACCATTCTTTGCGTGAGGCGCGAATGTTACCACTGTGCCACCCTGTAATGTGATACTGATGTTCTTATAGAGCGTATATCGTAAAGTGATTTCATCATATTGCGAAGCCATCCTATAGCAAGGGACCACTGTACAGTAAAGATAGATTAGATAGATGTTTGTTATTATAGCAGAGTATTCCACTGAACAATGACAGCAACTAAATATAATGTAATAGAATGTATTCCCTTTGGCAGTACAGTGCTTACGAAGGTAGCATTGTGACGTCGTGAAGCTTCTTGTAGGTTACAGGACTGTGATACGAGCATTGTTTTTATTGTAGAAGAACAATGTTCCCATAAAGCTCAACACAACGGCCATCCTCCGGGAGGGAGCCTTCTACCAGGCCAGAGAGGCACAGGAGCTCAAGAGGTCAGTTGCCACAACAACAACAACTGCCGTTCGCTGCTAAGTGGTGGTGACGTCACCACGGCGCCTGTGCCGGGCCAGGTGCACCTTGAGGCCACGCAGAGTGTCGAAGGCTCGCTGACAGGATGTCATGGGACAGACCCAGGTGCCACGGGCTAACTGACTGAGGTGACTGGCTGGGGCACCACCTGTGCTCCCTATCGTGCCAGATTGCTGAGTTTTAGCCGCCCGGCGCTCGGCTCGCTGTTGTGAGCATCGCTCCTCCGCCCTCTGTTGTTGTTGGAGGGCGACTGCCACCAACTGCCCAGTAGCGTCCTTCACGAACCTCCTCCACACAGGTCGATCTTGACACCGCAGGTAACAGTCATCGGCAAGTCCAATCAGCTCGACATCCTTCTGTACCACACCAGTCGATCTCTTCTCCAGCCCGTGTTGCGCCCGTTTATCCCCCTCTATCCAACCAAACAGAAGTTTATTTGGCATCGGTTGCCAAACACACTAACGCACACACACATATGTGCACGCACACTTGCGCCTTCATGTCCACACGCCCGCGCTAGCTACTGCGAGTTAACATTGTGAATTTGACGCACTGGTGGACAAGGCCTGGGACACCTCGTTTTTTTGAAGGTTGTCGTCGCAGAGAAGCGTGTTGCACGTGCAGCCGCTCTACTGAAATAACGGTTCGTTTTGCTCGTCTCTGGAACGCGTCCAGGCTCGAGGAACTGGTTCGGGGCGCACGGGACGGGAGCGAGTTTGCGGACTGGCAGGAGCGCATGCGGCAACGCGACGCGTCCGAGGCGGCGCTGGAGGAGGAGCGGCGCCGGCTCGAGGGGAAGCTGAGCCTGGAAGAGGCCGTGCTGGCGCGGCACACCCTCGCCAGCCAGAACCAGCACAAAGCCGCCACCATCAAGCAGCAGGTGACAGCAGAGCTGGGGCCAGGGTTTGGGCCCAGTTAGCGTGTGGGAGGGAAGGCAGCTGCCGCCAATGTTAGACATTTTTTTACATTCGGCTGTTTTCCACCGATTTTGTTGTTTGGAAGATTATAGAGTGCATGGCACTGCTTGTCTGACAAACGAATGAAGTGCTTTGTCTATTTTTACATTCGGTGGGACTTACAATACTTGGACGCTTAAAAACAGAAACTTACATGTGTAGAGTAACTTCAGAATAATAATGATGCAATGTGTAACGCGGGCAGGTTCTGTCGCTGGTCTGGGTGGGTGAGCGACAGATTGAGAGGCGCGGGTTGGTGCCTGTGATTATGTTTACACAGACAGATATAATCTGCCATTACAGAGCCTTGTTTGTGTAAGTAATCCGAATTTAGTACGTTTCAAGGTAATGTTTCAGATATTTTACCACGAAGCTGGCACACAATGGCCTACTCGTTTGGAATGACATTAGACATATTTACCGTCCACTGTGAGTCAGACGGCAGGTTGTATTGTTACAAATGATGTAATAAATAAATATATATATACAATGTTTTACCCTTTCTGGCAATGAGACAAGTGTTAAGATCTTAAAACAACAAATATACACAATTTACAAAGTGTTCAGCTTGGGTACCTTTTTGCCAGTATACAAATGATGTAGAACATTTTTAAAAATATACAAGGTTTTACCCTTTCTGGCTATGAAACAAACAAGTGTTAAGATCTAGCAAGTGCCGAGCACTGAGATTGGGCTCTAAGGAAAGCTATCTCTGGGACGAGCTCCCACCGCGCCGTGTCAGTGCGCGCGCCTGTGCGGCGTGTGTCGCGGTGGGCGTCTGTACCGCGTTAAGCTGTGGCGGAGCGCAGACGATCGCTGCCTGCTGCGTGCGCCACAGACGGCGGAGATGATGCAGCAGTACGCAGACAGACGCATTCAAGAGGAGAAGGAGATGAAGAAGCTCATCAAGCAGATCATGGAGGGACACGAGAATTCCAAAGCAGCGAAACTCAAACTCCAAGAATACAAACAGAAAATAGGTAAGAATCACCATAATACTGTTTTCACTTCCTAAATTCACTATTGGCTCGGGCTTGTTTGCATTTCACACACACTGTTAGTTTCCTACTTAGTACAGTCTCTCCAAGACTTACGATGGGGTTACGTTCCGATGACCCCCGACTTAAGTCGATTTGGTCATAAATAGAAAATACCCTAACAGTTTGTAAACAAAACACAACCAGCTGCTAGACACCCAAGGACGGCCTGAGACCCAGACAGTAACAAATATGGCTGCCTTGCGGCAGCGTGGCTGACCAATGTTATTGTATCGCAGCTGGAGCAGTCGTCGTTAGACTTTACGACCAACCGTCTGGACTCGAAGAAATAATAAATATACATTACTTTCATACAAGTACATACATTTCAGCTGCTATTGCTGTCAATCGTGGTGTAGTCGGGTTAGGGTTAGTAGCTCATAGAGCATGCTGTGGGGAGAGCTGGTTCACAATCAGGTCATTTCAAATTCAATCCCAGTCAGGGGTCGACTGAGTCCTTGATCCCTCCAGGGCTGATAAACTCAATACGGATTTGTGAGAAGCAAACAGTGGAATTTACACCACCTGCTCAGGGTTAGCAATGATCACCACTTGCCCGTTGCTCCTTTGAGCAATGGCTGCATATAAAATGCTGTGTCACCAAGGTTTGATTCGACTGTGATGTTGCTGCATACTGTTCAGGTGTCAGTGACTTCAGGTTTGCAATGTCCGCACTTGCCAGTGCTGTGGAAGCTGCGGTGTGCTTTGTCAACACACAGCAGTGATCAGGTTTGTGGTAATATCGTTTGCAGTGAAATTGATGATACAGTGAGTTTGATTAACATTTTGTGATATGAAGTGAACCGGTGTTCTTAAATACCTGATGTTTACAGTGCAGTGGTGATGTCCTGTAATGTGGTTCATAGGTTTATGGCATGTACAAAATCTGGGCCTTATCCAGACCACCAGCTCCTTGCATACATCTGGTGGATTCCAGCCTGCATGTTTGTTTTTGTTGTGGTGCGTTTTTCATCATTTACAGAATTTAATTCGGATGGTGTAAGTTTTCATGTTACTCGACTGTACACGGCCTGTTAGTTTTATGGAACATTGGCACTCGTCAAGGTATTTTAACCTTTTGTCCAGAAGCTGACCATCGTGCTTCGAAGAATCGCAAAGAAGAACCTTTTAGAGAAAAATCATATTTCCATTATAATCCAAATGCAGAAAACTTTGTGAATCCATCAGTCTAAGTTAATGCATAAAATGATGCAAATTTGCATGGACATTGAGGATTTAGGTAAGTTTTAGAATTGCCCAGAAGCACAGCGATCT
>JAZEWU010000007.1:11297087-11314710 GCA_036362915.1 Geotria australis | reverse complement strand
GCCGTCACTTCCTTAAAGACAAACACGGAGGGAGACAGGGAGGGAGGGGGAGACATAGGGACATAGAGACAGGGAGACACAGAGACAGGAAGACAGAGAAACAGACACGAGGGGGAAACAACGCCAATCCAAATCAAGCAATCAACAATGAAGCACAAGAACACACATAGACACACGCAACAGCAAATAAAAAACCGCAGCCACCCACAACAAAAACACAACTTCCACACGTGACACCTGGGCAACAACACGAGGCGAGTCTAGGCAAGGCAGGACTTACACGAACTGGGCCAGGAGTAGGCCGCACAAAACAGACAAAAAAAACAAGCAACAGGAGCATGGCAGACAACAAAAACAAACCAAAGTTACAAAGAAACGAACCACCAACCAAAGAGAAAAGGAACAGATGAAAAATGACAATGTACAACAAATTAAAGCTAAATAAATACGATTAACACGGAGCTCCAGCCCACGCGCCCCCACACGTGGGGGCACGTAGTGTTGGGTATTATGGGTGTGTGCGTTGACAGGGAGCGGTGCGTGTTTGCGTCGAGCAGCCGTGTGGTTGTGTATTGAGCCACGTACGTGGTGGGGTGAGCAGTGCAGGAGGTGATGGAGGAGAGCCAGGAGCTGTTGAGGCAGGCCCTGGAGCGTGCCCAGGAGGACATGTGCCGTCGCCAAGAGCTCATACAGCAGATCCGTGCCCTGGAGGCGCTCCCTGCCTTGCGCCATTCACACATGGACCCCACACAGGTGACCACCCAAGTTCAACACTGAGTCACACTCACAACTATTGTTGGTATACATAAACAATCAGAGCTCTCGCTCTGCCAACAGCCTGGTGATGCCCATGAAAATTAACGTAAGGTCTTTGGGCTTGTACAAAACACTGTTTGGTATTAAAATAAAATAAAATGATCAAATCAGGATCAGTGTCGGTTACATTTGCCCGTTTAATGAGTCCTGCAGCACAGTCGGGACTGAAGCAACTGGGATCCTGCACCAACAGCAACAAGCCCAGGGGCAAATGGGCGGCCAGGGCAGCTCCAGCAAATCCCATTCATCCAGTGGCCACCCACCACATAAGTTTCACCATCCCATCCTCGCACGGTTTTGATCCTGTTCCCAGCACTCGCCATACGCATGCTGGCCAATAGTCTTAGTCACGACTCGGTTCACACTTGGCTCTGGCTGAATAGATAGATGTCTTGATGTAGGTTTTCCCGGCTCGATGCATGATAGTTGCGTGCATCGGAACTCAGGACGCATGAGAATACCTCCATCGTGGGAGGCGAAACGTCGCGAAGGAGGGAGCGCTTGACACGGCGATCCCAAAAGAACAGCATAGATGTTCATTAGTACGGCAGAAATTGCCCAGTGAGTTTGCAAGCTTTGGATGTGGGATTCCTGACGTACAACAAACGTTCGAACCAGCGCAAACCAGAACAGTGGGCTGGCTCAAATGACCTGGCCTAAAGCTGAGTGCTTAACTTGAACCGGCTCTGAGCACGGTCCCAGCCACGCTCCGGAGTTACGTGAGCTGAGCCGAGTCACGGCTGAGCCGCTCGGGCATCATTGGAAGCTACCGAGGGGCGCCGAGCATTAGAGGCCGAGCCAGAGCCGAGATGTCAATATCCATACCGTCACTAAGGACGGTCGGTGGTAGCTGAGTCAATAAAAATACTAATACATTATGTTTATAATGCGCACATATTCATTACATTTCAAATGTATTAATTCGAAGAAACGACTCGGAGGCACGAGGAAACGGCAGAGAGGCGGAGGAGACAGCCAGGCGGTTTGCTCGCACACTGCGTCCTATATAGTATGATGTAATCGGCCAATTAATTAATGTTTTGTTTTACTCGTGGGATGACACCCACGAAGAACAGGGGGAGAACACACAAACTCCACAGCGAGAAAGTCGCCAAAGGCGGGAATCGAACTGCCTCGGGCAAGACCATTCTTTCTGCGAGGCGCAGATGTTATCACTGCGCCACCCTGCTAGGTTGTGATTTACCTGGACTTGACCACCGTGTTTCTCCGCCGTCGGTGGCCGGTGCAGACAGCAGGGCACGCGCTGCTGAGCGAGATGTCGCTGGTGGAGCTGAGGGAGCGGCTGGCGCTGCTCAAGGAGGCCCAGGTCAAGGCAAAGGAGGAGCGTCGTGACGAGATCCTGCGGGACAAGCAGGCCAAGGAGCGGCTGCTGCTGCAGCAGCTGGACAAGATCTCGCTGCACCGCGCAGCCAACAGCAAGGCGGCCGCTCTGCGGTGAGGCGACGCGACGCGTCAGGCACGCCATCTCCACAGCTGCTGAGCGCGGGCCCGATGCCCAGCAGGTCACGCGGCCGCCAACGCACGGCACTATCTGAGTTGTCATAGATAAGGTTTAACGCTGTGGGTACGTTTTTGCCAGTATGCAAATTATGTAAAACAAATACAGGCAGTCCCCGGGTTACGAGCGCCCGACTTACGAACGTCCGCACTTACGTACCGACCTCCGTGAAGCCTATTATTTAAAAAAATCGAGTTACATACAATGGTTCGTACTAACGAACGGGCGGACTACTTTGCGCGACGCTCAAAACTGCCCGATTTCAACTGTTTAATATTATTACTGTATTATTATATTAAAGATGTTTATGTTGAAAATATATACTATATACCAAGACAAACATTTGACTAATTGACGCTAGATGTGGACCATACGTAACTGTTCCGACTTACATACAAATTCGACTTAGACTTAAAAACGGAACTCGTTCGTAACCCGGGGCTGCCTGTATACGGGTTTTTACCCTTTATGACAATGAATTGAGTGTTAAGATCTTTGAACACCAGACACCTTTTACAAAGTGTCCAGTTTGCAAGCAGCCACACATGCTGTTTGCATGTTTTCGCCAAGAGCATGTGTGGCTGCTTGCAAACACTTTGTTAAAGGTGTCTATTTGGTGTTTTAAGCTCTTAACACTCGTTTCATTTCCAGAAAGCGTAAAACCTCGTATATTTTTAAAATCAAGGTTTAAAGCGTTTCATGCACTGAGCGAGGTTATTAGAAGAGCTTGATAATTCCAAAGTGGAGCAGTGAGGGTTGAAGCATAGAGACTTGTGACCTGCAGTGTGGTGGGTCAACACACTGTGGATTATACGGAAGGGAGCGTTATATGTACGTGTATGTCCTCACTAAGGGAACGGCTTCAAATCCTTCATATAGATAAATTGTAATTGCACATCAAGGCTTTTGTGTTATTTTAGCTTTACTTCCCACATATTGGTAATTCTTCTCAAACCTCAAAGAGCCGGCAGCAATATTGCCAAAAGCACATCAGGAAGAAATCCAGGTCAAAGCAGGTCATGTCAGCAGAAGACGTCATCAACAAGAGACGTCAAAATAACGTGTTACACGTTTATAACAAGACCCCCCATAATGTGGGTAACTCCGCTAGTCTTGATAATAAGAGATTGCAGTGTCGTGAGCGAGGGTGTTTAGTCGTGCGACGGTGCCGCGTTTTGGATTGTGCGTCGATCCGGTGCTCTCGAACCACCGGGTCTAGGGAACGCTGTGGTGCGGTCGTGCACCGAGTCTGTTCTGCCGTGTGTGGGCGCAGGCTGGAGGAGAAGCGAGGCAGGCAGCAAGCGCCCATGCCGTCACCCCCGGCCGCCCCCAGCGACCCCAAGCTGAGCGACCTGTTGCAGCGTCTGGAGGGGCGTCGCGCCGAGAGGAAGAGGGTGACGCGCGGCGGCTGGGAGGAGCCGGGAGCGGCCGCCGTCGGCACGACGCCTACGAGCAAGGTGACCCTCACGTCGACACGCGACGGGGTCGCCTGTGTGGCCACATCGTTACACCGTAGCTCCGTGGCAGGGTGGCGCAGTGGTAACATCTGTGCCTCACGGAAAGAATGGTGTTGCCCGTGACGGTTCGACTCCCGCCTAGGGCGCCTTTCTGTGCGGAGTTGATGTGTTCTGCCCCTGTTCTGCGTAAATTAATTGGCCGATAACAGTGTGGCCGATAGCAGTGTGGAAAAATGTTGGCGCCGGCTAACTGCCTGGTTGCCTTCCCCCACCTGCACCTGTCTGTGGTTTCATAGCGCCTCTGAGTTGTTCTTTCTTTGAATTAATACCTTCGACATTGAATGAATATGTGCCACGCGTTATTAATTGTAATTATTATTAACAACATTTACAGGTGTGCAGCACGCCGCCTCTCAATCCGCCAAGACACAGTCAGGGGGGCTCAGGCCAAGGAACTAGTTCCAGCGGTAGGAGGGGGGGTGGTGCTGGTGTGGGGGGGGGGTCTATGCAGCCCCTCTGGCCCCCAGGCCCATTTGTAGAATATTTTTGGTTCAACCACTATGTCATGAATCTAACTTAAGACAATGTCAAGCCAGGTAAGTAAGCTCATACAGCCCGTGTGGACAGGGAGATCTTCTTCTTTGCGATTCTTTGAAGCACGATGGTCAGCCTCTGGACATCGTTGTCTTTCAGCTCGGCCTCGAAGTGTTTGGTAGAATTCGCAGGCAATACCAAGTATTACCTGACAGGGATCGCGACGTGAACGCTTCAACCTTGACCCCCGACAGGGAGATGAAACCTACCAAACGTGTTGTCCAATTACTTCCTTACGATGGCGCGAGTGTGAGGTGTGCAGTCAAACCACGACGCGTTTACAGAGTGGAAATGGAAGAATCCTCGTCAGAAACGTATCGTCCTGCAGCCCACGGTCAATACTGCTGCCCCTAAAAAAATTTGTGTTGCCTAATGGCAAAACGTCGTCAAAAGTGGGGATCTACATGTAGGGTGTCCTGAGAAGTGGAAGCCCGGCATGTCGCTGTACTGCAGTCCCCGGGTTACGAACGAGTTCCGTTTTTAAGTCTGTAGGTCGAATTTGTATGCAAGTCGGAACAGTTACGTACGGTTCACATCTAGCGTCAATTTGTCAAATGTTTATCTTAAGTATATAGTAAATATTTTACCTAAAACATCTTAAATAATAATAATAGCATTTATATAGCGCCTTTCACCCGAGGGTCACAATAATAATAAACCGCTGAAAACGCGCAGTGTTTTGAGCGTCGCGCAAAGTAGTCCGTCCGTTCGTACGTACGAACCATTGTATGAAACTCGATTTTTTTTTAATAATAGGCTTTACGGAGGTCGGTACGTAAGTACGGGCATTCGTAAGTCGGGCGTTCGTAACCTGGAGACTGCCTGTACACAGGCTCAGTTCCACCGTTGCGCGTGTGCCCACAGAGGTCACAGGAGCAAGAGCACTGGCTGGAGCTGGAGAGGAGCAGGGAGCGCCAGGCCCAGCTACTGACGCAGGGGGCGGCCGCCAAGCAGGTGGAGCACAAGCAAGACGTGTGCCAGGCGGCGCGGGTGGGCGCCACCGCCGCCTGCATCACGCGCACGCAGGAGAAGATCAGCACCGTGTGAGCGGCCGCCCGTGTCCTCTGCTCCTTCAGAGAAAACAAATCCAGCGGTGATGGTTGCTCTTCAGAGCTGTTCTTTCGGAATAGCCGTGTCACTGAGCGCTTTTCCCTCTCTCCCTCGCAATGTTTAACCTCCCACGTTGGAAGCATCATCGGGCATTAGCATGTGATTAAGTTCACCCGACAAAGGGGCCTTTATGTGTGGCCTCAACCAATCCCCTCAGCTGACTCCCGCTAGCTTCCAAGGTGTCTCTCTGGTCTTGCTCCTGTAAGAGGTTCCTTTCTCCTGCCTGTGTTATTTTACAGTGGATGGGATCCTTTGATCCTTTGTCGTGAGGGAGAGCGCTTGACACGGCTATCCCGAAAGAAGAGCTCTGAAGAGCAACCATCATGAATTGAGCCGTGAAAACCTACATCAGTACAAATCTATCAAGTGTCCTCAAGCAGGACAGCCTTGGTCTCAAGACTTCCTGGTAGGTTCTGCATTAGGATGTTTGGCCAGTTCCTTAATTAACGTTTTTTTCCACGTGGAAAGCAATCGAGTTGTCTGCAGAAGGTCCATGCACCCAAAAGGATAACACTGAAGAAAACTCCACGCGTCAGCAAATTACAGTCTCTGACTTACGACCACCCAGCCTTACGATGGCTGTCCCAGTCACCCTATTATATTATTTTCGAGTCCCAACAGTTGGTCGTATAGTCTAACAACGACCACTCTAGCACGATAACATCGGCTGGCCGTGCTGCCGCAAAACAGCCATATTTGTTATTGTCTGGGTGTCAGTTTGTGTCCAGCAGCTGGTTGTTTTGTTTACAAACTGCTATAAGGGTACTTTCGACTTACGACCAAATCGACTTACGACGGAATAATCGAACGTAACCCCGTCGTAAGTCGAGGAGACTGTACTTGCTGTACTGCCGTCTACTGGCCAGCTCGTAGGCATGCAGGTTGCAAGTCTGACGATCGTTGTGATCCACCAACCCCACCTCCACAGCAATGAAATGCAGGTGTGCCACTGCCTCACTCTTTGCTCAAAGAGTTTGTGACAAAGTGGCGATGAATGAAGTTGTCTTTAAGACAGACGTGGATACGTTGTCATAAGCCATAGGTAGCATGAAATCCAATTGTCATGCAGGATTTCAATTTGTGTTGTTTTGCCTCTCATCTGTTGCCTGTTAACACTGAACGCTGGTATCCCAAATACCTATGCAATAATCATATACCATTTACCACCAGACATGCTTATGAATGTGTTCACATATTAAAATGTAACGGGACCTGCTAGTTTAACTCTTTAAAGTATAATCAATAACGTTTCCTAAAACTCTATATGCGTTTTACATGGTTTCCATATTACTGTGAATGTGATTATTACTCTGTTGATCAATAAAATCTGTCAACACATGCTTATGATTCCCTCTGTTGGGTCATCATGCTTTTGATCAGCGGAAGCATTTCACGATTGTTAACAAAGATCAGCGCACAGTTGTATTTTAGTTCAGCTCTATAAGCAGCAGGCAAATGCCTGGCAATTAAACCAGCATGTTGGCACTTTCAGTCAAGGATTAACTGACAGTATTGAATAGGGCATTAAAAGAGAGAATAGGTTCTAGCCTTTCTGGCAATAATACAAGTATTAGGATCTTCAAACACCAAAGACACCGTTCACAAGGTATCAATTTGCAAAAAAACCACATGCTTGTGGCAAAAACCTGGTTGCACGGGCAATGATTGATAGCAGAGGCGTTGACTACATTAAGACATGCTCACTTTGGAATAACTTGAAAATGCTGACAAATTGGAAGTTTGGGATCCGGGTTTCGTGTAAACACACCAACACAGTGACGAGTTAAAGAAGGGCCCAGTGACAGCAACCATGTGCAGACAGCCCACTGAATAATGTGCTGCACTATGTGCAGAAACACAGCAGCCAACGTGCAGGCCAGACATTTGCAATGGCGTCGCATCCACAATCCTCGTGTCCCAAACCCTGTTTAATCTCATCGGTATAGACATAATAATAATAGCGTTTTATATAGCGTCTTTCACCCGAGGGTCAAAAAGCGCTGCACAATGGCCGCGAAGAGAACGGCATGTCAATAATGAAAAAAATAAACACCAAAGGAACAACATTTTTTAAATGATTAAGGCTGCTTCGAATATACTGAAAGGTCGTGAAACTGGCAATCTTAAGAGCGGGAAAAATCTGCCAGCGTTCCCTAAGATGGCCGTCACTTCCTTAAAGACAAACACGGAGGGAGACATAGGGCTGCAGAGACAGAGAGACAGATACGAGGGGGAAACAACGCCAATCCAAATCAAGCAATCAACAATGAAGCACAAGAACAACAACGCCTTTCGCCACTAAGTGGCAGTGACGTCACCACGTCGCCTGTGACAGGCCATATGCACCTTGAGGCCACGTGAAGTGTCGAAGGCTCGTCGACAGGAGGTCACGGGACAGACCCAGGTGTCACGGGCTGCCTGACTGAGATGACTGGCAGATGCACCACCTGAGCTCCCTACCGTGCCAACTTGCCGTGCCTTGGCCGCTCGGCTCGCTGTTGAGCGTCGCTCCTCCGCCCTCCTTTGTTGCTGGAGGGCGACTGCCTCCAACTGCCCAGTAGCGTCCTTCACGAACCTCCTCCACAGAGGTCGATCTTGGCACCGCTGGTACCAGTTATCAGCAAGTCCACCCAGCTCCAGGTCCTCCTGGAGCTGGGTGCTGGGTGGACATAGACACACGCAACAGCAAAAAAAAACCGGAGCCACCCACAACAACAAAAACACAACTTCCACACGGAACACCTGGGCAACACGAGGCGAGTCTAGGCAAGGCAGGACTTACACGAACTGGGCCGGGAGTAGGCCGCACAAAACATATAAAAAAAAACAAGCAACAAGAGCATGGTAGACAAGAACAAACACCAACGTTACAAAGAAACGAACCACCAACCAACGAGAAAAGAAACAGATAAAAACTGACAAATGTACAAGAAATAAAAGATAAATAAATACGATTAACACAGGGAGATCCAGCCCACGCGCCCCACGCGTGGGCTGCAGCGGCAAAAAAAAAGGAAAAAAAGCAGACACCCGTGACACACATCGATACAATCAATCCAAGTGTAAGAACACGGACCGCTTTTTTAATCAACAGTAACGGGTGGTTTTATGACACTTCTCACCAAGTATGAATTAAATATAAGTATTTAACAGTCAATGTCTGGGCGTAGCGCGCCTGTCCTGTTGACGTTGGCGGTTGTAAAAACGCTACACATGATCAAATCTGAAAATCCAGCCGGGCGCCATCGGGTAGCGCGGACATCGTGCCACCTATCCAGTGGGAAGGCAGCCGGAAATCAACAATTTCATCAGTAGTTGCTTCACGATGGACATCCTGGCAAAGTTGATTACACCATGACAATTGTCATCCACGTGAAGTTCCTGCCAGGCTGGGGTATAAAACTAAAGTTTTAGAGGGCTGACTTCTTGTGCAGCACAGACATTATGAACACCACCCTCTGTTAGCAGGGCATTACCATTCACGCGACAATGTTTTGCTAAGTACAGTCACAAAAAGCAAAGCTTTGGAGCTGTTAATACTAACAAAAACGCTTCTGAAAGAAAATGTCTATAATAAACATGATAACTTGGGGATGTACTGTGAGAGTGAACGATGTAGAAAATTGATATTTTACATGACTTACACGTTTCACACAGCGAGTGGCTTAAAGGCAATGGCCCCAGCACTACGCAGCAGTATTACCAGAGCTGGCTGTGACGTCACACTAGCAAACAGTGCAACAAATAGCCGTCAACTTCATTAGAAATTTGTACTGAAACGCTTATGAGCTTCAGTTTGGACTCAACAACACTGATAAAATGACATCACTAATCAATATAGCGGGCCACTGCATCCGACACTCAACACATCCCCCGGGGCTTTTTACACTTACATACAACAACATAGATGTTTATTTAAAAAAATGAAGTCCTGCCCCCGCTGGACAGTTCTGTGTAGAGCGCTCTGCGAGAGAGAGCGAGCGAGCACACGCCGCGTGGGGCGCTGCTGCCGCCGCCGCAGCAACAATGGGCTCGGCGGCGGCTCACTGGGGCATGTAATGCCGCACGTTGTACTTGGCCGCGTCCTGGAACTGCGTCATAGGTTTGTCGGCGATTCCACAGGTGCCCACGCCCACACGGCCGTTCACGCTCTCCGGGGAAGCGAATATGCTCTTCTTCACCTGCAGAGACGGCGTGCAGCAGCGTCGGGTCAAAACACGTCACACAAACGGGTCCTTGGCTATTCATAGCCGATTGCGGGTGGGGGCACCTAATGGTCTGGCTGCATTTTTATCACGGAGTCAGCATGTTCTTACTTTCTAATTTCACGACCCGAGGATGCATGATGCAGTTTTAAGAGAAACGTCGTGTCCAAATGTTAAATTAAAATGTTCATTGTGATTGACTGGCGTCCTGTGTCTGCCGGGATAGGCTTCGGCTCACCGCGACCCTGTACACGATTAAGCGGTTTCTGACACTGGATGGATGGATCATTTTTCATTTTTGGGTGAGTTGAAACATTAACTGGCACGTTAAATGCTTGTACACTTAATTTAATTGTGTCTGGATGTGTCGGGTGGTGGAGAGTTTTCACGACACAAATCTGTCCAAATCATTACATAGCCTAAACCAAAAATCCATGACGAATGATCTCATTTACTACTCAAGACTGCCCATTCAACGTTTGTTGTGACAATGAGGTACAAAAGTGTGATATATTTTATTTTTAACGTGTCTGTCGTATAAAAGTTTACTTGGGTGCAAATTTGTCAAATGTATCCCTCTTTGTGGATCGTAACATCGTGGTGGAGGGGTTTGTGTATTCCACTCAACCCCAGATCTACATCACCTGGAGTCTAGCATTCCTGCTGCAAAACACCTGGCAGGACCTCCAGTATACGACTGCGAGCGATAACAGCACTCACGTGCTGGGGTCCCCCTTGTTGAACAGGTCTGGGGGAGGTACCAGACAACAGCAATCCCCAAGACCCACCGACTAATAATAATAATTTTGCATTTATAACGCACAAATATTCATTCAATGTCAAAGATATTCATTCAACGAGAGAATGACTCAGAGGCACGAGGAAAGCGCAGAGAGGCGGAGGAGGCAGCCAGGCGGTTTGCCGGCGCCATATTGCCACACTGCTTCCTATATATAATGTTATCGGCAAACTAATTTATGAGTGTTTTTTTTAAGTCGTGGGAGGAAACCCACGCAGAACCGGGGCAGAACACATAAACTCCACGCAGAAAGGCACCTAAGGCGGGACTCGAACCGGGCAAGACCATTATTTCTGTGAGGCACGTATGTTACCATTGTCACCCTGCCGCCATGAGGTTGGCGTCAGGAAGGGCATCCGGCTATAAAATTCGGCTCCAATAACCCCCACCATTGGGGGGGAACCGGCTAACCTGGGTCAACCTGGATACCGGCCGTTAAAAACCAGCAACAACCAAATATGTCAAATTTGAAAAAAATTACCCACAAATTACACAATTGTAACATACATAGAAAAGTCCTGATGTAGGTTTTCACGCTCGATTCATGATGGTTGCTCTTCAGAGCTGTTCTTTCGGGTTAGCCGTGTCACTGAGCACGTCTGATGATGCTTCCAGCGTGGGAGGCAAAACGTAGCGAGGGAGAGAGGGAGAGCGCTAGACACGGCTATCTCGAAAGAACAGCTCTAAATAGCAACCATCATATACAAAGCATTCATCTCTCCATACTGCAAAACACCTGGCAGGACCTCCAGTGTACGAGTGCGAGCGATAACAGCACTCACGTGTCCCTTCTTTGTTTTGCAGTACGCTTTGTTGTTGAAGTCTTGCCATTTGCTCTTCTGCGATTCCCTCTCTGTCTCCATGTCCTTCATCCTTTGTGCTTTCTTCAGGGCTTTTTTCTTCTTGTACTCTCTCTGTTGAGCCAGCAGCTCCTTTCTGCAACAAAGCCGGCACATACGGCCAGCTCAGCGCTCGCCATCCAGCCCATCAGCTCACGCAGCAGCACATATTATCATAGCATCTGTTTCCGTGTTTTTGCCACAAGCATGTGTGGCTTCTTGCAAACTGGAACCTTTGCAAAAAGGTGTCCATTGATATTTTGAGATCTTAACCCTTCTCTCATTGCCAGAAAAGGTAAAACCTTGTATATTTTACATTATTTGTACACTGGTAAAAAAAAGTGCCCATAATCTAAACCCAAGTCAAGTTACAGTAACTGTCATGATGCACACATGGGAGTTGGTAAGGCATGCTCTCTCAAGGTTCATTCCTAGAGAATCTCTGTGATCCTAGTGAAACTTTAATTGAGTGAGGAATGAGTGACTAAGTGGACCATGTGAATTATTTTGTGGCATGGAAGTAACAATACACTACTGGATTACTGATATTCAGTGTGCCAGCAACATTTTAGAACCTTTCTTTTAATATTCATGACTTCATGTAGAATTAAATGTGTAATCATTTAAGGGTTTGTCTGCTAAGCAATATCTACTATTAGGTAAATATTCATATGCCTATTTAAAAATTGATTATCGGTAACCATCTTCAATATAATTCCCAGCAGGCCGCACTGGGGGTAAGTGTAGTCTCCAATTCTAATTCACCATCTCTGCAGCTCCTCTCTGTGTGAAGCATGACTGCTGCTTGTTTTTTGTGTCTGTTTTGCGCGGCCTACTCCTGGCCCAGTTTGTGTAAGTCCTGCCTTGCCTAGACTCGCCTCGTGGTGTTTGCCCAGGTGTCGCGTGTGGAAGTTGTGTTTTTGTTGTTGTGGCTGCGTTTTTTCTTTGCTGTTGCGTGTGTCTATGTGTGTGTTCTTTTGCTTCATTGTTGATTTGGATTGGCGTTGTTTCCCCCTCGTGTCTGTTCTCTGTCTTCCTGTCTCTGTGTCCCTATGTCTCTCCCTGTCGCTCACCCTCCCTGTCTCACTCCGTGTTTGTCTTTAAGGAAGTGACGACCATCTTAGGGGACGCTGGCAGATTTTTGCCGCTCTTAAGATTGCCAGTTTAACGACCTTTCAGTATATTCGAAGCAGCCTTAATCATTTATTTTTTGTTGCTTTGGTTTTTATTGGTTGTTTTTTTTCTGTCGTTGACATGCCGTTCTCTCCGCGGCCCTTGTGCAGCGCTTTGTGATCCTCGGGTGAAAGGCGCCCTATAAAATGCTATTATTATTATTATTGTTCGTCTTAAAGCAGTGTTATTGATGCATACGCTATCTCTCTCTGAGTGCGGCTGGGATCCCAGTGACTCACTCTCCACCATGCTGTCTGCATGTGAATGTGATATCTGTTGCTGGCCTAATTCCTATTTCTTGGGATGTCACGGCCCTTAGGAGATCCCTGTGCTTCAAAGACAACACAAAGGTACCCGCGTGTGACTATCATATTGGCATCAATCTTAGTGTTTCCACCAAGCTGTCATCTAGCTTATAACAACATGTACATCCATCTAGAATAAAGTTAAAACTGCAAATAGTTCTAGAATTTCAAACCACTGGGGGAGACTGAACAGCTAAATGTAGCTGCTGCTTAACTAGCTGAGAATTGTTTGCAGCAGAACTTAACTTATGAAGAAAAAAATGAGATTTGGAATAACTTCCTCAGGATCATGAATCACAAATATATAATAGTTTGCAAAGAATCCAACAACATTCTAAATCACAAAGAGCCGACACCAGTAAAGATAAAGCAGCAAGCACAGTTGTTCAACACACGGTCACTTGACAGCCACGGGTCACAGCTTACAGACGCGTCTGGCAACTGAACTCTTCAGCAGTCATCGTTTCTTAACATCAACGTTGGTACGCACAAAACCTTTCATCGACTCTGAGACTTGCCGCCTTTGAGCCAAGGCTGGCACCAGGTGCCTTGCCACCACGGTAACCGTGAGCGGGCGGCAGAGCCCTTACTTTGACTTGGGCTTGTTCCCCGTGTCCAACTCGTGGGTCAGCTGTCTCTCCTGCTCCACGGGCTTCAGGGAGTGCATGGGCACCACCTCGGTGTTGCCGTAGCCCGCGAACGTCACGGCCACGGTGCCGCCGTCAGCATTCACCTCCTCGATCTCCGCCTCGTACCACCTGCACGCGTCGCCGACACTACGGTCACAACCAGCGCTCTCCGGCTCACTCATCCCCAACTCGCAACCAGTGGCGCGGGGATGAGAGGCGGGGGGTGAGTGTCACGGGGGTGAGAGGCGTGGGGGGTGAGAGGCGGGGGGGTGAGTGTCACGGTGGCGAGTGGCACGGTGGCGAGTGGCACGTACTGTCCATCCTCGTTCCACGTGGCCAGGCAGTGGTCTCCCACAGCCCAAGCGGGTGCCTGGCTACGGCCTGGCTCGCGCTCGGCAGCGCTGGCGGAGCTCTCGCTCGTCTGTGTCGTGAGCAGGTCCTGGGTGAGGTCGATCACCTCCTGCAGCGCGATGGCACACGGCAGGGGCCTTGAGGTCCCGCACCAAGAATCAAGCAACACAAGCCGTGCCTCGCCGCAAGGCCGAGACGCTCAGCACAACTGCAACTGTGTACACGCAGGTCCCGGGTTACGAACGCCCGACTTACGAACGTCCGTACTTACGTACCGACCTTTGTAAAGCCTATTATATATAAAAAATAAAAATCGGTTTATTATTACTGTATTATTATAATTAAGATGTTTTAGGTAACATATATACTATATACTAAGACAAACATTTGACTAATTGACACTAGATGTGAACAGTACATAACTGTTCCGACTTTCAAACAAATTCGACTTACAGACAGACTTAAAAACAGAACTCGTTCGTAACCCGGGGACTGCCTGTACTCTCAAGCAACGCTTCAAAAGTGCGTGCCACAAAGGGGAGGGGTTGAGAAACTTTCAAAAGGCTCTTGTAACACCTGTGGACCTCGCAATAGGGCATTTCGTGTAGGGAAAACAAGGTGGACTATGGAGGTCGCCACAGCCAAAGTGTGTTCGATCCTCTGTATAAATACTAAAGTGAATTTCAAAATCCACCTTTGCGTGATGGATTTTAGATATCCTTTGCAGTGACAAGTGGAGAATGTAAAGCTTTTGTTTCACATGAAGTGGATTAAAATGGGGATTTGCAGTCAAAGGGTGGAGGTCTTACTTTTCCCACTGATAAAAGGTTGAATAATTGAAAAGTGCTGGAAGCTGATGTACTGCCACTAGCTTCTACTCCCATGCTCTCCACTGCAGTGACTGTGGAAGGTTATGTGCAACGTTACCTGCAGATCCTTCTTGAGCTTAAGCAGGTCCTGATTGTTGGTATCAGCTGTGAGTGCTGCCTCAACCTGTTGAAGCTGCACCTTGTAGTTACTCAACTGAGTCGGCAGATCCTCGGCCATCTGTACACACCGCACACTCCTCATTATAACACTTGTCTGCTTCGTAGACAAGTGAAACCCCTATAACATACCACAGCAATGCTCGTTTCTACTGGATGGAAGGTCTATGCAAGTTAGGGTACATTTTCATTATTGTCATAAATTCGCATGTTTGTTGTGTCGCAGGAGTCCCGTAACGAGCTTGCAAGCTCACTGGGTAGTTTTCTGCTGTAATAATAAACATCAACATCTATCTATGCTGCTTATATTTGTGTCAACCAAATGGCCTGTGCTTGATACCCTACCCTCGTGCATTCGGAACAGGTGGCAAAACCACATGATTAATTCTACAAAGCTTTACAATTATGTTCAATTACAAATCTGTTTATCCTTATCCTATGCAATGTCACAGTATCGTCCACAAACACCCCCCATGGATCGTAAACCCATCGTGGAGGAGGGGTTTGCGTGTTCCAATAAAATCCAGAGCCGTCACCTGGAGTCTAGCACTCTTGGTAGGGCCCTCCCTTTACTGAAGTTCTGAGCGGAGGATCCAGACAAATAATGATCCGAAGACTAAGGGAGGGTTGCTGTAGAATTATGCTCCAATGTCCCACCATTGAGGGGCAACTGGCCAACCTGGATAGCAGACGTTTAAACCGTCGACTGTTTGTCATATTCAACTTTGACTGGAGCAGAGAAGTTTAACCCTCGATAGCTCAACTGCGAGTCCAGCAGTTGAAATGAAGCCTCTGTGGCAGTGTGCACAGATGTGGTAGTGTTGATATTGCTTCTGTGCACACTCAGATGTATTCCTTCTATTTATACTAACCAAACTTCGCTTTTAATATCAATTGCATATACCACAAAAAATAACACTATTAATGTGATTTATAAAATGCCAGCAAGGGTAAATATGTTTATATCATCCGTATACTGGCAAAAAAGGTACCCAGAGATTAAAGTTTTGTCACTTTTAACTTGACTCAGTGGAAGTACCTTATGCTCAGAGGGAAATGAAGGCGCACGACATAACAAGAGGCGAGACACAAATCACAATAATACACACAAGTTAATATATGACTTAACCATGTGTTTCCCTTAACACCACTGCTGCATTAGAAGCGCCACATAAGAAGACGTGTTTCCCTGACGAAAACTTTCCCAGCCGGAGAGTTTGCGAGTCGGTGTGAGGAGCGGCAGTGTACCGGTTAGCGCACTGTGCCACAAACCCGGCTACCCGAGCTCGATTCCCGTTAATAGTAAACACCATGGGGGAGCGGGCTTCCCCTAGGTCGACTCAGTCTCAAAATACTACATGGTGCGGTGAGTAAACATCGCCATGAGGGAGACAAAGATAGCCGGGCGTGGTGTTGGCCACTCACCCCCCTCGCGTAAGGTGTCGGCCTTCATAGGTGCTACTTGCTAACAGCACTTGCCCCAACAGAATACGGCTATACGGGGGTGAGGCAAGGGTGAATAGATAAGCGAGTCTCGGAACAAGAAGAGCGCTGAACCCCTGACGCAGGCCGAACCTCCTCAAGACATCTCCACCCTGGCCCACAACGCTCCCCTTACGCTTTACAAGCCAGACACGGTGAGAATATAGCAATTTGAGGAGTTGTAAGGAGCCGGCCTCTCCCCGGCCGCCAGCCTCGGTCTGGGCTGAAAACCCTGCGTCTTTGCCCGGCAGCGCGGGCAAGGCGACACCGAGGCTGCGCGGCCTAGGCCCCGGCCTCTCAAGGCCCAGTTCGAGCCACCCCGCGCTCCTCACTCGGGGCTCCGGCCCGACTCGGGGCGCGTTTCCCGGCGGAACTCGGCGCGGGCTGCCTCCCGCTCCCTGCTCCCGTTCCTCCTCAGCCCGACCTCCCGCCGGGTTCTTTCCTCACCGTGAGCGGAGACGCGGTAGCGAGACGAGCGAAGCGTGTGACGTCACGCCAAACGCGTTGTGGCAACTTGTGGCGTCACAGGCGGTGCCAAACTATGATGTAAAGAGCTGACAACCTACGATGTCACAAGCTGTGCCAACCTAGGACGTCACAACGGGTGCCAACCTAGGCCGTCACAATCGATGCCTCCCTATGACATCACAAGCTGTGCCAACCTATGACGTCACGTGAGTGCTGCTCGTGCGTGGTGGGGGTGCGGGGTGATTGGAACGTGACCCGTCGGTAAGTCGAGGAGAGTCTGTACTGTACGTACTGTGGTGTCAGTGGTAAAGATACTACCCAACCTCTGCAGCTCAAAAGACCTTGCGGAGTTCAATGAAAATGCAAGGGGCTGTGTAAGAAAATGGGAAACTGTAATTTAACATCGCGCTTCGAAGAATCGCAAAGAAGAAGAAGTGGTAAAGAGAGGTTTTCCCGCCAGGAGTGGAGGCCGCTAAAGCGCTGGATGGAAAACCCTCCGGTCTGGCACCACGACCCGGAGCGGTAATGTTCATGCCATCCATCCATCCATTTTCTAAACCGCTTGCCCTGGTGAGGGTCGTGGTGGCAGCAGTCCAAGTAGAGTGGACCAGACATCCCTTTCCTCAGCAACATATTCCAGCTCTTCCTGGGGGATTCCCAGGCGTTCCCAGGCCAGCCGAAGGATATAATCCCTCCAGCGTGTCCTGGGTCGGCCTCAAGGTATCCGCCCAGTGGGCCGTGCTGCAAGACTTCCCGGGGGAGCCTTCCAGGGAGCATCCTTACCAGATGCCCGAACCACCTCAACTGGCTCCTCTCAATCCGAAGAAGCAGCGACTCTACTCTGAGGTTGTCCCGGATTTATGTGCTTCTCACTTTGTCACGGACAGTCA
>JAZEWU010000007.1:11271351-11296979 GCA_036362915.1 Geotria australis | reverse complement strand
ACCTGTAAACTGAGAGCTTTGTCCTAGGACTAGCTCCCGCTTCACTACCGGCACAGTGCCCGCATCACTGCAGACGCTGCTGCAATCCGCTGGCCGATCTCACGTTCCCGCTTACCATAATTCGTGAATAATACCCAAAGATATTTAAACTCCTCCACTAAGGGCAACTTCGCCCCTCACCTGAAGAGGGCAAACCCACTCTTTTCCGTGAGAGGACCATGGCCACAGATTTGGAGGTGCTCGAGTGCCCATCGGAGGTGACAATCGGATGAGGCGAGAAGAACTACGTCATCATGCCGAATGTCCAATCCTGAGTCTCTTTTCACCACCCACTTGGCAGGATATTATAGAAGCTCTTCTGCGATTGACTGGCTCAGCTGGCGCCGCTGACCAATAGCGAGCGGCGTGCTGGCGGGAACTTGCTCGGCACGGAGAGGCGCGCGACACTCGCTCGCCCGGCACCGGGGGACTTGCTCTCGGCTCGCTGTAGCTCTGAGGTCGCGGCTCGCTGAACCATGTCCGCGGAGGCGGGGAGCCAGGCCGTGGCGCTAGACCGGGTCTCGCTGGCGGAGGCGAGGAGGGATGAGCCGAGCGCCGTGCACCGACTGCCGTGCCGCGTCCACTGCACGGGGCCCGCCGGCGTGGCCGCCTACTTCAGCCCGGCTGTGCGCGCTGGGGACGGCGGCGGTGAGTGCTTGGCTCCCTGCGACGTGGGGGAGGGTAACTATCTCAGTCAGCCCATGGCACCTGGGTCTGTTCCACGATCTGTCAGTGAGCTTTTAACACTTTGCGTGGCACAGGCGCCGTAGGGACGTCATCGCCACTTTAGTGGCGAACGGCGCTTGTTGTTCAGTATTTCCGCTCCAGAGGCGATGGTTGCAGAGACGCGGACGCCGGAGTGACGCTGCGACGGGCCTTGTTGCTGTGCCGCTCCGCAGAGCTGAGCACGTCGTTCCGCGGACGGGAGCTGAAGGGCCGCGCCGTGCCGCTCCCCGCGGGCTACTCGGGCGTGGTTCTGCGGGAGAACACGGCGCCGACCTGCGCTCATCTCGAGGTAGATATTAATAATATTTTAACATTTATAACGCGCACATATTCAATCAATGTCGAAGGTATTAATTCAACGAGATAACGACTCAGAGGCGCGAGGAAAGCGCAGAGAGGCGGAGGAGGCAGCCAGGCGGTTTTGCCGGCGCCAACATTGCCACACACTGCTTCCTATAAATTATGATGTTATCGGCCAACTAATTAATGATTTTTTTTCAAGTTGTAGGAGGAAACCGGAGCACCTGGGAGAAACCCACGCAGAACAGGGGGAGAACACACAAACCTCCACACAGAAAGGCGCCAAAGGCGGGAATCGAACCGCCTCGGGCAAGACCATTCTTTCTGTGAGGCTCGGATGTTACCACTGCGCCACCCTACTGCCGTGTCCCGACGACTGATAGATGTTTATTATTACAGCAGAAAAATACTCAGTGAGCTTGCAAGCTATTTACGGGACTCGTGCGACACAACAAACATGCAAATTGCTGACAATAATTGAAATATATACACGATTCATAAATAACTGAATTTAAATCAACCAACGTAAAATACATTTACACGTCGCATTGCACACATTTTTCAAATAAAATAGTCCAAAATGCATAGCATTGCACAATTTTTCAAATAACCAGGTAAGATTAAGGTTGTGCATTACGATAGTGGCAAAAAACTGGAGCATATTAAGGGTAACATATTCAACTTTAAGAGGGAAGAGTCCAAAAATTGGAACCTTGCCCACAGCCCCTGTCGCGCCACACTGCCTCGACCCGTTCCGCATCCTGCGCGCTTGCCTGCAGGACAGCCCCCCCATAGCTGAGTGCAGACAATGTCGACAGCCGCTGCCTGTGGAATTTGTTGCTGTGCTTGTGACGGTGCCGCAGCGCCACCTCGCGGACACGCGTGTTTGCGCCAATGCCGCTCGTGTCGCCACAGGAGCGCAGGGCCGCCACAGCGCTGCTGGCCTTCTCGAGCATCACGCACTGGAACCTGGAGACCCGCCCCTCGGGGGACGAGGCGCTGCCCATGGCTCTGGGCTGGCCGGCGCTGGCTGATGCGGTAATCCCACTTGATTCGACATCCCGCACAAAACACGTGTGTGTGTGTGTGTGTGAATATTGTCAGGCAAATATTAGAAAGATCTGGACAGAGTCCCATTTGTGAGCTCCTCTGGCAGGCGAGGCTCAGGTGGCTGGGCCATGTAGCCCGCATGCCCAGCCATCGCATGCCCAAGCAACTGCTGTTTGGCCGGATAGAGGGGGCTAAACGGGCGCGGCACGGGCTAGAGAGGAGATGGACTGATGCGGCACAGGAGGATCTGAAGCTGGGTGGACTTACTGAAAACTGGTAGAAGCGGTGTCAAGATCGACCTCTGTGGAGGAGGTTCGTGAAGGACGTTACTGGGCAGTTGGAGGCAGTTGCCCTCCACCAACAACGGAGGGCGGAGGAGCGACGCTCACAACAGCGAGCCGAGCGGCCAAAGCACAGCAAGTTGGCACGGTAGGGAGCTCAGGTGGAACATCTGCCAGTCATCTCAGTCAGGCAGCCCATGACACCTGGGTCTGTCCTGTGACCTCCTGTCGACGGGCCTTCGACACTTCACGTGGCCTCAAGGTGCATGTGGCCTGGCACAGGCGACGTGACCACGTCACCACCACTTCGTGGCGGCACTGGCTCCGGGGAGATCTGTTGACGTCGATGAACTGAGGTGAAGCCCACACAGCCTGCGTGCGTTTCTCAAGATTGACACGAATACAGCGCTGGACGACTGTGCAGTTGCATTGCCGGTGGTTGTCCATCCATCCATTTTCTAAACCGCTAGTCCTGGTGAGGGTCGCGGTGGCAGCAGTCCAAAGAGAGTAGACCAGACATCCTTTTCCTCAGCAACAGATTCCAGCTCTTCCTGGGGGATTCCCAGGGGTTCCCAGGCCAGCCGAAGGATATAATCCCTCCAGCGTGTCCTGGGTCGGCCTCTAGGTCTCCACCGAGTGGGCCGTGCCTGGTAGACTTCCCGGGGGAGCCTTCCAGGGGGCATCCTTACCAAATGCCCGAATCACCACAACTGGCTCCTCTCAATCCGAAGGAGCAGCGACTCTACTCCGACGTTCTCCCGGATTTCTGTGCTCTTCGCTTTGTCATGGAGAGTGAGCCCAGCAACCCTGTGGAGAAACCTCAATTCTGCCGCTTGTATCCGCGATCTCGTTCTTTCAGTCATTACCCAAAGTTTCTGACCATAGGTGAGGATAGGGACATAGATTGTACCAAGACGAACTGGTGCTGCACAAAGGTGGTCTGCCTTTCAAATAATTTCAAATGTGTTTTCCCATTGCAGATTCATGGAACAGAAGATGAGGATGAATGAATGAATGGATATTTTGTAATAGAAATGTTTTTTTTTACATTATTAGTATTCATGGTTGCTCTTCAGAGCTGTTCTTTCGGGATAGCCGTGTCACTGAGCACTCTCCCTCTCGACGTTTCGTCTCCCACTTTGGAAGCATCCTCAGGAGTTAGTCTGGAGGATGGCATGTAACCCGAACGCCTGATGAACGTGGAAGGCGAAACGTCGAGAGGGAGAGCGCCCGACACGGCTGTCCCGAAAGAACAGCTCTGAAGAGCGACCATCATGAATCGAGCCGTGTATTCAACTGAAAAGTTTAGGTTTTTGTAAACTCTTTATAGTTTGACACGGCTTGTGTGATCACTGCCTCCAGAACGAAATGAACATCCTATGATGACTTAGCACAACCTGCTTGCATCGGTAATGCAATCAATCGGGTTCCTTGTAATGGATGGAATGTACGTTTAACGCCTAATAAAGAGTTGAGCGATTTTCTATCGAAACATATTACGGGACAAGTGGCCTGCCTAAAGGGACGCGCGTTATAGTCCCGGGTCAGTCCTGCCATCGCACATCAATGCGTCAATATCAGGGGGAGTTAGAGCCCATCTCAGCAGACATAGAGCACAAGGCAGGGCTACATCCCAAATGGGACGCCATTTCATCACAGGGCACGCCGACGGCGTCATTGAAATGTTTCGCTGCTGCCTGGCCCAGCGATTTTCATTTTCTGCCCCTCTTGTGCATTTTTTTTATTTTTCCTTCATTGGGTCTGCTCGGCAATCCACCACGTGGCTCTGCTGGCATCTCACCGACCAATGCCGCTTCCTCCCCATGGTGTCGGCCTGGGTGTGGTGCTGCCACGCTCCCGGTGTTCGAGTACGTCTCGTCCCGTCAGTAGTGTGGCCACTCACCTGGGTGTCTCCGGACACCACGGCGGTGTGACGACAAATTGGGTCTGTCTGCATCATGAATGTCTCGAGACTTCTGAACTCTACATTTTTGTTGAGTTGGCTCAGTTCTTCAAGGGTCAGAGATGAATGTATCAAACTGGTCATGTTAAAGACCATGAGTCACAAAAAGAAACGTCATTGTAGAGGCGTTTAACTGAAATCATGATTATGTTAAGGTTTTAGTGGACCTATAAAACGCTGGGTTTTTAGTCCAGTACCATACTTTAAACATGCTGCTGCATAGGTTAATTGGCCTGCGGACTAAATTTTCCCCCATTGCCCTGAGATGGACTGGCGTCCTATCCTGGGTATAGCACCGCCTTGCGCCATGTCTGCCGGGATAGGCTCCGGCTCACCGCAACCCTGTACACGATTAAGCGTCACCGTCCCGACTCGGGTTGTGTTGCGCGGGATTCCCGCGTGCGCGCGGCTGGGCTACGGGAGACGGACGGCCACCCTCCACAGGGGAGGCCTGTCCACCAGGAGCAGAGCGCGTCACCACCGTCCTAGGTGCACCAATGATTGTGTCATACCGTCAATCGGCCAGTGTGTACCTTAACGCGCGCCGCTGTGCGTGTGGCGGGGGGGGCGGCTATCTCGGGTAGGTTAACAACGATTACCAATTACCGGTTAAGGAATCACTGCAGATGACAAAAACGAAACACGTCACTCATTATAACTATACTGTATTTCCTTTCAAAAACGAAAGACATTACAATAATTTGTACAATATCTTTAAAAAAAGTATCCAATAACATACTATATGGATCTTTTTAAGGTTTAGTATTTCATATGCTGCAACCTACTAAATGTTATAACACTACGACAGCTCAAATGATTTACACACAGTTTACACACGTCCAAGGCCACAGGCAGGCTAGGAGAGCGCCCCCGTGAGGACCCTTCAACTTCACTCAAGTAAAAGCAGCCCTAACAAAGCAGCGAATAGAAACATTGAGTTAGTACGATTCACACTTTCAGGCATCATTTCAAAGAAAGAAGGTGCTCAAGCAATAAGCTATCAAATACAGAGTAACGAGCAAGGCGTTTATTGTCTGCATCCTAGCGACGTTACAGCTCTCGGCGTATGAAGTAGGACACACCCTTCCAGAAGGCAACACCCTCCCTCTGGCTCCCTGAAAAAGCACTGACCTAAAACACCTCCTACCCTGCACTGCATAGAGGCCAGCTGTGCATAGAGTTAAAGCAGTTTCAAGAACAGCACAACTTACAGTATGGTTTTGTTTTTTTACAGCAGCTGGCAGAGCTCAAGTCAAATCATAACGCAGATCTGCAACGCACCGTAACAACCCCCCCCCCCCCCNCGGAGACATTTAACGACCCACGCGTAGGGAGTGCTGGCTGAGGGACAGCTGGCCTGGGGAGTTCCCAGGGAGTGCTGGGTGGGGCTGCCCAAGCCAGCACCACTATCTCTCCTCCCACGCCCTGTTCAGTGAGCAGCAAACCCCGACTTCTTCAAGTTGAAATTAGACCAGTTGACGGTGAGCTTCTGGCGGTTTTGTCGAGCAGAATCCATGCAGAACCTACAAGTTTCACGAAAATAAACGTTTACGCTCTCTTTCTCTGTACAACAACATCAGAACAAGCAAACAGTAATGTTAAGATGTTCCGCAGGTAACAGTGTAATAATAATAATAATAGAATTTATAGAGCGCCTTTCACCCGAGGGTCACAAAGCGCTGCACAAAGCTGTGGAGAGAACGGCATGCCAATAACATCAAGACAGATAAACTGAGAATCAAGCAATAGCGATAAATTATAGGTCATAAAGACAGCAGAAAAATAATAATAATAGCATCTACAGAGCGCCTTCCACCCGAGTGTAGAATTGCAATGTGAATTCCATGTGGATATAATTAAGCGGCACACTGAAATGTGCCACGTCCACATATTCAGGAGACCAGGTGTCAGCTGCGTGATTTATAATTCACAACTTTTTGACAGTCCACTGCTGGATGAAGTCTCCCCTCAACCTTTCAGTGATGACGGTCGTAATGACCCTACTTCAACCATGCAGATGAATGCAGGCCGTGGAGGGCGAGGTCAGGGCTGGGTCAGATATCGTTTGTCACTGACGCTATCCGTGACGGGAATTCAAACTGGGCTTGCCAGGTTCACAGTGCCGTACGTGCTAATCCCTGAGCCACCTAACACACGAATTGGTTCTTCATGTTGGAGTCCAGGTTGGACTACATGTTTCATATATAACTGTACATGTTTATATATACACGTGCAGCACATATATACAGGCATTCCCCGGGTTACGAACGAGTTCCGTTTTTAAGTCTGTCTGGAAGTCGAATTTGTATGTAAGTCGGAACAAGTTACGTACGTTCACATCTAGCGTCAATTAGTCAAATGTTTGTCTTAGTATATAGTATATGTTTTACCTGAAACATCTTAAAAATAATAATACAGTAATAATAATAAACCGCTGAAAACGCGCAGTGTTTTGAGCGTCGCGCAAAGTAGTCCGCCCGTTCGTTAGTACGAACCATTGTATGTAACTCGATTTTTTAAAATAGGCTTTACGGAGGTCAGTACGCAAGTGCGGCATTCGTAAGTCGGGCGTTCGTAACCCGAGGACTGCCTGTATATCAGGGTAAATGAGAAATGTTACCCAAAGACAAACATGCAAAAAAAAAACAATAATCTTGGCCAGGGCATCGTTAGCAGTGAGATATGGCATCAGCCAATGCACATTCATCTGTTCACCACATCCCATTAACAAAATCGTAACATCTGCCTACAACTTGCAAACACCTTGCATGAACAGTTGATTTTCCCACGCACTATTCTAGGAACATCATGGGAATAAGTACCAATTTTTCTAAATCAAGTTTTACGTCACTTTTCCTTTTGACAATCATTTATTTACCAACAAAAATACGTGTCAATGGGCTCCCACATGATCACAATATATTAATGACTGCATCAGTTTGTCCTCAGAACTTTACCTTTTAAAGCGCTCCACCTCCCGCTCAGTTTCATCCAGGTCTCCGTTATTCAAATCAATGTCCTTCGGTAGAAAGACATCATCTGAAAAACAAAAAAAGAGAGTTAACAGGGTAACTCGTGATTGCGAATCACACGTTGACTTAAATTCAGTTGAGGGATGGGACTGCAAATAGAATTAATACTCTAAACCAGCTCCGTCAGTTTTATCTAAGCTGGAAAGAACCAATGAGCTATGTAGCTCTATTTAACAGTTGTCCAGGAGGGAGGGGTAAGCAAGTTACAACAACTCAGGGCACTGGGGGCAATTTAGTAAGGCCAATTAAACAAGGCCGCATATCTTTGGACTGTGGGAGGCACCAGAGCCGGGAATAAAACCCAGGGACTTCTTGCTGTGAGGCGGCAGCACTCGTCACTGCACCACCGTGGCACCCCCCAACAGCCATCACCCCGAGGGCCATGGATCCCGAAAATCTGTTGGGGGTCCGCATCAATGATTGCACCAATGCTGAGGCCAACCGCCTCTGCCTCAAAAAAGTCTGGACTGTAACTTACCCATCCCATCCACTACACATCCAACAGCACCAGCCATAAGAACTTTTTTATACATGCATATAAGCACACAAACACCTACGCTCAGCACTAACCACTTTGTCCAGAACACGACAGAGGGGGGAGAGCGCTTGACACGGCTATCCCGAAAGAACAGCTCTGAAGAGCAACCATCATGAATCGAGCCGTGAAAACCTACATCAGTACAACGTCAGTGTTATGCACTTGGCCTGGCTGCCTCCTCCGCCTCTGTGCTTTCCTCGCTTCTCTGAGTCATTCTCTTGTCGAATACGTACCTTCAACAGTGAATGAATATGTGCACGTTATAAATGTAAAATTATTGTTAATAATAATTATTATTACTACGTACCGATGGAAGGGTTGAGGCGCTCAGACTTTTTCTTCTTGTTCTTCTTGCTCTTGTTCTTGGGCTGAGGGGAGTCTGCCTTGCCATTCACCTCGGGCGCGTGCTGCCTGTCCCCGTGAGGCTGGGGCCCGCCGTGCGTGCCGTGCGGGCCGTGCGGGCCCTCCTGCCCGCCGGCCTTGCAGGCGGCGTGTGGCTCGATCTTGTTGTACGTCTGCAGGGGTGCGTTCTCTATCTTGCCGTTCAGTCCGTGCGCGACGCCCGCCGCCTTGCCGCTGGTACTGTTCTGCGACGCGTTCTCCGCAGCGCCGCTCGCTTTGTGCGCGGTCGATTCAAGTTTCTCATTGGTCTGCGATGAAGCTAGTGCAAACGTCTCATTGTTTTGCACGGCCACGTGGGAGCCAGTCACTTTGCCATTTTGTTGACAAACCAGGGACTCTGTTCCCTTGCTGCGCAGTACGTCCGTCCCCTTCGATTTGGCGGGGAGCTCCGAAGCCTTGCCCTTGGGCTGCGGGGTGTCCGGCACGGCATGGCTCAAGTGCCGACACGTGCTCTTTACGACGGGGCACACGACTACTCCTCCCTTAGGCTGCTGCGCGTCAGTGGGCGGCTTGCCCCTTACCGGAGGAAGGTCGGACCGCTTGACTTTGGGATGATCAGGCACTGCAGTCGGAGAAATCTGTCGCTCCCGGTGATGAACATCGTGTTTCTGTAGCATACAAGGTGGTTCTCCTACCAATGTAGAATTGGATATCTTTGTGCAGTTAATTTCCCTTTGAATTCTTTTGTGGTCAGATGCCGGACTGTGTTTGTTAATGGTGTCTTGTTTGATTTCCACCGTATTCTGCTTGTGCTGCCTCTTTCCCAGTTCCGCAGTCTTGTGATCGTTAGTGCCACATGCCCTCTCCTCTTGAGCGACCGCGCATCCTCTGACCGAGTCTAAAAAAGTCTGAGGCTCCGCATCTGAAGTCTTTATCGTCGACGCAGCGACGCTGTTCTTCTCACAGCCAGCGGCCAGCGACGGGTCCGACTTCCTGTTTGCTGCAGCTGACCGCGCATCTTTGGACTCGGACAACCCGCCGGTGGCCGCCGACTGAGTAAACTTAGCAGCCCGAGCCGCGTGCACGTCGCTAACCGTACTCGCCAAAGGGCAGTCCCGAAGCAACGCGTCGGCTTGGACGCCAGCTGGAGGCCTGGCAGGCCTCTCTTTGCTGGAGTGCGAGGGAGGCCTGCTCAAGCCGGGGAGGCTGTCGGGCTCCGACTGCCCCGCATCCAGCTTGCTCTCCGTGCGCTGCAGTGTGCTTCTTCTCTGCTGTGCCTCCTCCTCCTGCGCCACAGCCTCCTGATGCGAAGGCTCCTGATCCCCACGCTCCCTTAGCTCCGTCTCTTGTTTGGCCTTTTCTTCCATCTACAAGACGTACACATGGCAACACACAACCCGCTCAGTACGGACTTATAAAATACAGGCAGACCCCTATATCTGTGGCCCTATATTGAGATGTTTGGTCAGTTGCGGTGATGAGTGTTTCTACGAGCACGGGTTGGTTACCATGCTACGTGGTGTCGCACGTAAGGAAGGTGGGTTGCAGAGAGCGATGGAACAGTCCAGCCGGGACCGACTTGCTGCAGTTGGTTCCCCGCCGCTCATCGCATTAAGCAGAACACGCTACAGGCATTCCCCGGGTTACGAACGAGTTCCATTTTTAAGTCTGTCTGTAAGTCGGATTTGTATGCAAGTCGGAACAGTTACGTACGGTTCACATCTAGTATCAATTAGTCAAATGGTTGTCTTAGTATATAGTTTACCTAAAACATCTTAAATATAATACGTAATAATATTAAACCGCTGAAAACGCGCAGTGTTTTTAGCGTCGCGCAAAGCAGTCCGCCCGTTCGTTAGTATGAACCATTCTATGTAACTCGATTTTTTAAAATAATAGGCTTGACGAAGGGCGCATTGTGGAAGTACGGGCGTTTGTAAGTCGGGCGTTCGTAACCCGGGGACTGCCTGTACAGTAAAGCCCCACGTTTTGCGCAAGTTACATTCCCAAGGAGCCTCGCAAATGGCAAATTCGCAAATGGTCGTGTTTGCTATTCTGAGAAAACGAGCGGCGTAGATGCGCGGACAATGGCGGTGTTATCAACACAGGCGGTCCGTGCGGGCACAGAAATGTGGCGGGGCGGCCACGGGAGCGCATGCAGGAAGCTTACGCGTAACACGCGTCCGCACTATTTTCCTGCGGAGGTTGGCGGGTGTTACGTTGTCGCCCGGATGCTCATCGTGAAAGGGCGAATTCACAAAACAAAATCGCGCGTAACACAGGTTTTTACCGTACGTGCTTTATAAACTAGTCGTAAGCCGGATGGATCGACGCATCGCAAGACTGCGAGAGATTGCGACGGCCTACGGAGGAGGCTTTCATCCAGTGGTAGATGCATCATGGCCGACGACATGATTTAAGTTGACCGCCAATGGCAGCTCATCTCCCTTAGTACATCCATCCGTATGATTTTGCTTTATCTGGCGTTTACTGCCTCTAGGAGCCGGATGTTGATTTGTCGGATTAAATCCCCCAACGAGCAGTGCATGGGTGGGTGGTTGGTGGTGTTTTTTCTCTTTTCGTGGATGAGTGGTAATAGTATTGAAGGTGGGAAGGTTACCAGCCCCCCGCACCCGTCCAGAGCCCCCTTGGCCACTGTGGAGGCTGCTTAGACAGCCACCACAGCGTTTCTGGCTGGCACCAACTGGGAAGTGGGGGTTGTTTTGCCAGCTCATGACACCTGGATCTGTCCTGTGACCTCCTGTCGGCGAGCCTTCGACACTTCACGTGGCCTCAAGGTGTATATGGCCTGGCACAGGCGCCGTGGTGACGTCACCGCCGACTAGTGGCGAATGGCGGTTGTTGTTGTTGGGTGGGGGGCTTGCCTTGCGCTGCTTGTGGCGTGCACGCTTGGCGGCACGCGCCGTGTTGCCGGGCTTGGGTTCGCTGCTGTTGATGAAGCTCAACAGCTCCTCCACCTTGCGCGTGTCGGCCTCCTTCTTGGGGGCCGGGGGGGGCTCCCGGCGCGGCGGGTCTTCCTTGCGCTTGGTGAGACGCAGCCGGAGCTTCTCCCGCATCTCGGCGTAGTTCTTGCTGGTCGGGGCGACCGGGGGCTGCGCGCGGCGAGAAGGGGTCAGCGCGAGACGGTCGCGGGTGATTGAAGACAGTTTCATTCTCTTGACTTTTAAAATAAGCACTATTATTTCACTTAAGGAACAACCTAGAGACAATTGCGTGCCGTCGTATTGCACTTGAAAATCAATATAGATAGATAGATAGATGTTTATTATTACAGCAGAACAATACCCAGTGAGCTTGCAAGTTCTTTACGGGACTCCTGCGACATAACAAACATGCAAATTGTTGACAATAATTAAAATATGTACAAGATTAATAAATAACAAAAATGTAAATCAACCAACAAAAAAAACATTTACACATAGCATTGCACACATTTTTCAAATCTTCTTCTTTGCGATTCTTCGAAGCGCGATGGTGCCAGGTTCAATCAAACGTGTTCCCCCGTACAGATCTATAGAGCAGCCCGCACGCGGGGTGGCGGGACACGTACGGCACTGCGGGACCCTGTCCCGCTGTGAAAGTAACGTTTATTAGTTGCTTAAAGGCTCTAACTCAACAAACGTAAAGACGACACTTTGACGCGGCTTCTACTGAAGCGTGCTCACCCCTCCGTGGCCGAAGAATTCGCAGTAGCAGCAGTCGCAGTACTTCCCGTCCCGTTGAGAAGTGGAGGTAGAGGTGCTGGAGCTTTCGTCGGAGCAGCTGTCTTCATCCTGGGACTCCTCCGTGCCGTACGTGTTCACGTCCGAGCAGCCGACGCAGTTGCCTTCGCTGCGACGCGAGCCAGACGCAGCCAATAACAATAATTATAACTGCGCCACTCTGCGCAGCGGTAACATCCGCGCACGTTTGTTGTGTCGCAGGAGTCCCGCAAAGAGCTTTCAAGCTCACTGGGTATTTCTCTGCTGTAATAATAAACATCTACCTGTCTATCCATCACTGACCTGCACGCGCCGGCGACGCTGTTGGGCGCCTCGGCGTGCCCGGGGGCTTTTCCCGACGCGCACGCCCCCGCCGAGTGGTGGCTCACGAACGCGGGCGCCGCGGGCGCCGGCTTGGGGAACGGCGGCGAAGCTGTGGCCTTGGAGAAGGGCGCGGGCGAGACGGACTTGGGGAAGCCGCTGGAGGGAGGCAGAGGCTTGGGGAAAGGAGACGAGGAGAGAGACTTGGACTGGCTCGCTTGCGCCAAGGGAGACGGTGGCTTCGAGAAAGACGCCGCTTTCCCTGGACAGGCCGCGGGGTTGTTCTGCTGGTGACCCGGATGCGTCGCCGGCGGGTTACTTGACGGAGGGTCTTGTTTGAAAGGGGATGAACTGGAGATGCCAACAGGGCTGCTTCTGACGGAACCTGAAACGCAATAAAACGTTCCTGCTGTCAAACATTAAGCTTTTATAAACAAGCATTGACAGCGAGCACTATGAATTAACTCAGCATGATAAGTGATTTCACAGATGCAAATTACAGCTCTACATTTATGAACATGGACAATTAATATGTAAACATCATTACTATGTGCCTGCCCCAAGAACTCTCTCTGCATCACTTTCTGTGACCCTAACGGGAATTGGGAATTATTAAGATTAACTAAGGGACTGCTGGACGCAGAAAACCCGATAATTGTAAACATCAAAAGAAAATGAGATGCAAACACCACAGGTTAAACACTCGGTGTCTTCCTTTTCCAATGTTTTTGTTTGATGTTTCATATCTAATAATATTGGCTTAGTACTGATGTAGGTTTTCACGGCTCGATTCATGGTAGTTGCTCTTCAGAGCTGTGCTTTCGGGATAATAAATAATAATTTCAATTTATATAGCGCCTTTCACCCGAGGGCCACAAAGCGCTGCACAAGGGCCGCGAAGAGGACGGCATGCCAACAACGAAAGAAAAAACAATAACAACCAAAGCAACAGAAAATAAATTATTAAGGTTACTTCGAATATATTGAAAGGTCGATAGCCGTGTCACGCGCTCTCCCTCTCTCAGTTGCGACGTTTCGACTTCCACGCCTGAAGATGCTTCCCAACGTGGGAGGCGAAACGTCACGAGGGAGAGCGCTCGACACGGCTATCCCGAAAGGGCATCTCTGAGCAACCATCCCCCGACTTGGGGCTCTCTTTCCCCCACTCGGTTTCCCTCCCAAGGGCCCCCCCCACTCGCGCCCCCTCCCCCCAAGGCCCCGCCCCAACCCACATTCCCCCAAGGCCCCGCCCCAACCCACCTTCCCTTGTTTCATGTTTATGAATAACAAAACATGTTTTTCAGCAGCATCCCCTGTCTCTTATATATGAATCTTGTATATATTTTAATTACTCTCAGCAATTCGCATGTTTGTTGTGTCGCAGGCGTCCCGTAAAGAGCTTGCAAGCTCACTGGGTATTTATCTGCTGTAATAATAAACATCTATCAATATTGGCTTAGGTTCTAATGTGCTCTGTAACACTTTTGTTCAATAACAGCTTTAAGACGTGCGACTTTGTGGCTCAGGGGCCGAGACCGTGTCAGCACCGTTCAGCCAGTGCTGCAGTCGGTGAGTGCGGACGAGCGCAGTCACTTGCGATCAATCCCAGTTGGACGAAACACTATCTGGATAGAATTGTTGAAATACAAAAAACCCAACATATTGAACAGACTGAACAACATTTCATGAATCACAGTCGTTTTCTGGGTTCGGCCAATGTAATAATCTGGCCATGTGTGTTGTAAGACCCTCACCCATCACCTGCCATAACCGTATAAATGGAATTGCGACATGTAGAAGAATTACCTCTAATTTTGTAACTAGTCACAGACCTTTTTGTTATTAAATATTGCTGCAGCGGTGTGGATAGCATGTTATAATAATACAATTTATTACGTGTGCAAATTTTACGGCTGGTCATGGACGAGACAGATTCAGAGGCGGAGCAAGGAGACCGCCAGGCGGTCAGCCGGCGCCAACCCGCCAGACACTGCTTTAATAATAATAATTTTACATTTATAACGCGCACATATTCATTCAATGTCAAAGATATTCATTCGACGAGAGAAGGACTCGGAGGCGCGAAGAAAGCGTAGAGAGGCGGAGGAGGCAGCCAGGCGGTGTGCCTGCGCAACATTGCCACACACTGCTTCCTATATATTATGACGTTATTGGCCAACTAATTAATGAGTGTTTTATACTTGTAGGAGGAAAGCGGAGAACCCGGAAGAAACCCACGCAGAACAGGGGGAGAATACACAAACTCCACACAGAAAGGCGCCCAAGGCGGGAATCGAACCGCCTCAGGCAAGACCATTCTTTCTGTGAGACACGGGTGTTACCACTGCGCCAAAATTATGATGTTATCGGCTAATTAATGAATTAGTGGGTTTTTTTTTACTGCTCTTACCCTTGTGGGAATGTCCGTTGGGCTGCTGCAGAGGGGCTGGTTTGGTTGAGAAGATCGCCTGGTGTGTGTTGTTCGGGTATGATGCGAGGTCCTGATGTTGTTGCTGGCCCTGTGCTTGTGACGGCTGTGTGACGTGTGTAAATGGGTTGTTCTTTTCGCTGGGCGCCTTGCAGTCGGCATGTCCTACAAACGGAGAACAGCCCGTAAGCCACTTCAAAGACAATGATCCCCCGTATAGCTGTTAGCGAGCGGCTATTAAGGCCGACACGGCACAAGAGGGGGTGGGTGGCCAGCACCACGCTCGGCCGCCTTTCTCTCCCTAGTGTCAATGCTTACACACCGCACTAGGTACCCATTGGAGGCCGAGCTGACCTAAGGGAGGCCCAGGACCGTTTCAGAAAATCGTCACTAGTGTTGGCCGTGAGTGAGAATCTTGTATCCCAACGTGCTAACCACTGAGTTACTGCTCCCCTCCGCTAGCCACTTCACACACAGCCCCACACTCTGTGTGCACATGCTCCAAGGAGCCTTTTGGCAGCACTAATTTTCACCGGTGGCCTTCTGCCAGTGCTAGAAATTCCACCTTCTTTTGACGAGCACCAGTCTCTACAGGACAACCCCCCCCACGCTGAACGTATTGACCCCTGGGGCTGACAGATGCTGGATGGATTTTAATTAAGGAAACCCACAGCAAGAACAGGGAGAGAACACACAAACTCCACACAGAAAGGCGCCCGTACGAGTAGTTTCGTTCTTATAGTTATTTTACCGAATCGACAAAAGTGTTTGTGAGCAGCCTTCGCTGCCGGCTAGGCGGCGCGCCGTGTACCTGTGTCTGGCAGCACGCCCAGCGTCCCCGCGAGCAGCTCCGAGGCCCAGCTGCCCGTGTACCTGTGGGCGGCCAACAGCTCCGTGCTCCACTCGCTGCCCACGGCAACGGGGTAGGCCGCGGCGGTGGCGCCGGGCTCCACCGCCGCAGCGCCCTCGAGCCCCAGCCGCAAGCCCTGGTGCTTGCAGCTCTGCGGGAAGGCCGGTGCGCCCAGATTGAGCAAGCACTGCAATGGCAACGACGACGCTCGATTAGCGGCGGGCGCAGCTCGTTGCGTAAAGGCTTCCAGCTCGGCAGCCGTAGAATGGCCGCGTGCGTGGTTTGTTCGATAGGTGCTTGTAGCCCCCGTAGCTATTCGAAATCAAATTGGAACGAATTACTGTAAAACAATGTACAGTACAGGCAGTCTGTACATAATCGACCGCTGAAAACGCGCAGTGTTTTGAGCATCGCGCAAAGTAGTCCGCCCGTTTGTTAGTACGATTTTTTTTTTTATATATAATAGGCTTTACGGAGGTTGGTATGTAAGTACGGGGGTTCGTAATCGAGCGTTCGTAACCCGGGGACTGCCTGTATTATTGGTCTCACTTTACGATGGTTTCACATTAACATAACTGTTCTGGAATGGATTAATATCGTAAAGCGAGGGACCACTGTATAGCGATGTGCACCAACACATTTTACATTTTGGGACAACTCTATCAGGAAAACACCGTGCATCGCAGCACGAGTGTCGTCTGCCCGACTGGAATCACCATGCGTTGCATGAATACCAACACGCAGCTCAGAGATCGCTACGGTCAAGGCGTGGGCCCACCTTGTTGGAGGCCGAGGTTGACGAATAGAGAGTGGAGTTGCTGACTTGAGGAGGTGGATACACGGCAGCGAGGGCGGAGGCTCGTGGCACGGGGGGTGCCGGGTATACGGGATGCGGGAGGAAGGGGTTGAGGTGGGAGATGTGGGCGAGAGGCGAGGGGCTGGGATGCAGGGGCAGCTGCCCGTGTATGTGGGGATACAGCTGCAGCGTGGGGTGATGTGGTAACTTGTCGGCGAGGAGGAGCTGTTGGCCGCTCGGCAGGGCCCCCGGGGGCAGTGTGGGAGCCAAGCTTCCCACCTGCTTACAGAAGTGACACTCGCAGCTGGCAGGAACTCCCTCCCCTGCCTGTAACAACACACAACGACCGCCAGAGGACAACGACTTTAGGAGATAGGCAGGGTGGTGCAGTGGTAACATCCGCGCCACACAGAAAGAATGGTCTTGCCTGAGGCGGTTCGATTCCCGCCTTGGGCCCCTTTCTGTGTGGAGTTTGTGCGTTCTCCCCCTGTTCTGGGTGGGTTTCCTCCGGGTTCTCCGGTTTCGTCCCACAACTTAAAAAAAATACACGTTAGTTATTTGGCTGATAACATAATATATAGGAAGCAGTATGTGGCAATATGGCGCTGGCAAACCGCCTGGCTGCCTCCTCCGCCTCTCTGCGCTTGCCTCGCGCCTCTGAGTCCTTCTCTCGTCGAATTAATATCTTCGACATTGAATGCATATGTGCGCGTTATAACTGTAAATTATTATTATTATAAGAACTTTTTTATACAAGCATATAAGCACACACACACACAACTACACTCAGCACTAACCACTTGTCCAGAACACGACAAAAACTACTGCTAACTACTCGACCTGTATATGGCATATCACTTGCACATCTTTTCATCTATATCTGCACTATATTAGTTCTATTTGCACTATTTTTGTTCTAATTATATTTTTTGTTCTAAATCTGTGCCTTGTTATTGTCCCCCCCGACCCCCCCAGCTTAGCTTAACTTGTAAATATTAAAACATTGTTGGTATTTTTTTTTTATCCTAGTATTTTTAAACCCGTGTGTTGTTGTGTTCCAGTTCATGTATATGCCAACACCAGGGTCTAAGCGAAACGGCATTTCGATCCTCTATATGTCCTGTACGTGCGCGACTACGAACTTGCCATGTACGGCAGTCAACACGCTGAACGAGACCGTTCCATCCAAAGGGATTTTTCAGGCGAAACATCCCAACGACTGAAAAGAAATCCACGCAGTCCCACCTCGCGACCAGGAAACCCGGATGTGAACAGCTCCTGAGCGCTCTTGTGCTGCGCGAAGGCCGCGGGAAGCCCGCCACCATCGCGCAGCTCGCCCGTGGCCTCGCTCGAGCCCGCCGCCTCACTGGCTCCGTACTCGCCGTCTGGCGAGAAGTCTCCCTCGTCCCCTTCATCCCCCTCATCCTCGTCTTCGTCCTCCTCCGAGGTGCTGCTGCAGCTGCTGCTCTTCCCAGAATGCTGCGCGAACCGCGGGCGAGGGGCGGTAGCAGACCGACCGGCGGATGCAAACCAAAATTAAACGCGCTGTTTCATACGTCATCTATATCTGCACTATATTAGTTCTTGGACTGCTGCCACCTCGACCCTCAACAGGACAAGCGGTTTAGAAAATGGATGGATATAGTTTTTGTTCTAGATCCGTGCCTTGTCATTTCCCCCCCCCCCGAACCCCCAGCTTTGCTTCACTTTTAAATATAAAAAAAATTGTTAGCCCCAACAACGGCTCCATCTTGTACACGCATACCAAGGCTGCGAGCGGGGCTCTCCCACGTAAGTCTGAAGCTTCGTTAACAAGATAAAGAGGGTTTCATATCGCAGCCATGCTCTGCTGCCGTCACTGCAGCGACGTTACACGATAAGGACCGGGCGTGTTGCTGCCGTGACGTCACCTAACGAAACCCGATCGCGATTTTAAAATGTTTTTTTTATTAATAATGTGTTTTTTATCTTGTGTGTGTTATTGTTTGGGTGCCGCCTGTCTTGGTGTACAACAATTGCAATGATTTACTTGTGCGAACGCTCACCTCGTCTTTGGACGCGAGATTCTCCCCAGCCCCGTTGAGGACAGTGTGCAGGCTGCCAGTGCCCAGCTCCACCCCCGAGTCTGGGTAACTACACAGCGCGTACACATCCGCCAGACTGTCAGGGAGCCCCGCCACTTCAGCCTCATCTCTGCATACACGGAGCACAGCACAGAAACACCTTCACCATCCACGTACGGCTAGCGCAAGCAGCACGTGATAGATAGATATTTATTATTACAGCAGAAAAATACCCAGTGAGCATGCAAGCTCTTAACGGGAATCCTGCGACACAACATTTTTTTGTTACGGTGCAAAGACTGTCCCGTTATATACAGGGCATTGCAGTGTGGGATGAGCATGAAGCTTTAACCCAAACACATGTGGCCTGTTTACGCCACCCATTAACACGCACCACTCAATGAATGTCTCAGTAAGTCCACTGCTGTTGACATTGTCAACACATCTAAGGCGTAATGTTAAATAACAAAGTACTTGAAGTACTGAGACCTGACACAAATGCTCCAATGAGACTAATTATGACAGACGATATTAAATGCATAGGAAAATCGCGACGTTGAGTGCTTTTCAATAAAATTAATTTTGAAGTTATAACAAGTGATAAATCAGTACGTTTGGTATTCGCGCCATTCTCATTGCGCAAGGTCATCGCGAAGAGGCTATGTTTCAGTCAAGGGTAGTTTCGCTGTAAGGGGCGAGTTCATTATGTGCAATCCAAATTGCGTAACTCGCAGGTAATTATTCAAATTCGAGCCACGACTCGGGCACACCACAACGGTCGACTCGCGTCAAATTACGTCAAGGGACCTTTAACGTCCACCCTGAAGTCGACGCCACGCAGTGGTAACATCCGTGCATCACAGAAAGAATGGTCTTGCCCGAGGCGGTTGGATTCCCGCCTTGGGCGTCTTTCTGTGTGGAGTTTGTGCATTCTCCCCCTGTTCTGCGTGGGTTTCCTCCCACAACTTAAAAAAAACATTCCTTAATTAGTTGGCCAATAATAATAATAGCATTTATATAGCGCCTTTCACCCGAGGGTCACAAAGCGCTGCACAAAGCTGCAGAGAGAACGACATGTCAACAACGACAGAGCACGGAAAATCAGCAATAATTTTTTTTTGGGGTTTTTTTTTTTCCCCGAGCTGTGTCTCCAACAACAACGGGGAGACAGAAAACTGAGAGTCAAGCGGTAGCAACGAATTATAAGACAAAAGACAAAAGAAAATGCAACAGAGAAACTAATAATAATTCTACAACAAGCAAGGAGGGAACAAATGTCCCCTAGCAGACACAGATCGGAAGAGAGAGAGAGAGCCAACATCTCGGCACGGCACAGATAACCCACTCCAACAATCCAAGCCAGGGGAAGGAACGAATGCTTCCGAAAAGGTGCCAGAGGAAGGAACGAATGCTCTCAAAAAGGTGCAGGTATGAAGAGAGCCAACAACCTGGCACGACAGCGCCGAGCCGCATCAGAAGTCCTGACAGGACGGCTTGAAGGCTTTACGGAACAAATAAGTCATAATATATAGGAAGCAGTGTGTGGCAATATGGCGCCGGCAAATCGCCTGGGTGCCTCCTCCGCCTCTCTGCGCTTTCCTCGCTACGCCTCCGAGTCGTTCTCTCGTCAAATGAATACCTTCGACATTGAATGAATAAGTGTCACGCGTTATAGATGTAAAATTATTACTATTATCGACGAATAAACCAACAGTAAATAAACCAACGGCTCGAAACCCCGAACCTTCGCCACGATCGGCGATCTCGCTACGTGCCGAGCCTCGCTCCGCCGGCGCCACGATCGCGGCGCAAGCGCGTGGGGGTAACGCGCGTAATGCCGGTCGCTCGTACAGCTCTGTGAAGTTGGCGTCGGGGTGCTGCCGCGTGAGGGGCGGAGTGCTCGGCCCCGAGTCGCAGTCCGAGCTGGAGGAGGAGATGCTGGGCGCGCGAATCTCCGACAGGTATTCCCTCGCCGTGCCGCTGGGCAGGGCCAGCGAGCCGAGGTGCAGGCTGTCTGGCAGCGCGGGCTCCATGAGGCCGCAGGTGAGCATGTGCGAGATGCTGCACTGGTCGCACGTGCACCTGCGGCGGAACGCGACGGAGACGTGACTCGACACGCGCGTCGCGTGTCAGCCCGGCAGTTTTGTTCTCCTTCTCTCCAAGGATTTACACACGGACACAAACCTGGCAACGTTGGTCCCCAGATGAGCATGTGTAAATCCCAATACACATCATGGAAAACACATACCCGGCCACTCCCTTACATATGCACACCCTCAGCGTCAAGTCAGGAACTCGGGCATTTAATGCAACGCTGCATTAATGCGAGTGGCATTCCAATAGCAAGCACACAACAATGACCACCCTTGAGGGCCGGAGGTAATCCCGATTAATCTTGAAAGAAAAGGTTACAAAAGTCAACAAGTCAACAATAAAATGGCTTCACGTTAATAAAATAAAACCAGAATCCACTTCACCTAACCTATCCCTTCCTTGTAATCCTTCAGCCCCATAATAATAATAATTTCAATTTAAATAGCGCCTTTCACCCGAGGGTCACAAAGCGCTGCACTAGGGCCGCGAAGAGGACGGCATGCCAACAACGAAAGAAAAAAACAATAAAAACCAAATCAACAGAAAATAAATGATTAAGGCTACTTCGAATATACTGAAAGGTCGTGAAACTGGCAATCTTAAGAGCGGCAACATTCTGCCAGCGTCCCCTAAGATGGCCGTCACTTCCATGAAGACAAACACGGAGGGAGACAGGGAGGAAGGGTGAGCAACAGGGAGAGACACAGGGACACAGAGACAGGAAGACAGAGAGACAGACACGAGGGGGAAACAACGCCAATCCAAATCAAACAATCAACATTGATGCACAAGAACACGCAACAGCAAAAAAAAAACGCAGGCACCCACAACAACAAAACACAACTTCCATACGCGACACCACGAGGCGAGTTTAGGCAAGGCAGGACTGGGCCAGGAATAGGCCGCGCAAAACAGACAACAAAACAAACACCAACGTTACACAGAAACAAACCATCAACCAAAGAGAAAAGGAACAGATGAAAAGTGACAAATGTACAACAAATTAAAGCTAAATAAATACGTAAAAAAACAAATCGCCTGACTGCCTCCTACGCCTCTCTGCGCTTTCCTCGCGCCTCTGAGTCTTTCTCTCGTCCAATTAATATCTTCGACATTGAATGAATATGTGCGCGTTCTAAATGTAACATTATTATTATTTTAAATAAACATAACCTTGGCCAACGAGCTGCATCCATCTCTGATGAGCGGTTAACGTTGATCCCTATTGAGTTATTAACGTTTGGTGCCCCGCTGGTTTTGGACAGCACGTAGCACACAGGTTACATTGTCGCGGAATGCAGAATGCGAATTGCGTCAGTATCCCCTCACCTAATGTTTGTAAGAACACGGACACTCGATGGTAAACGTACACCGCGTGGAGTAAACCTTCCCAAGGATCTCACCGTTGACGGTAGTTACAGTTGGGGCAATCTCCCAGATTGAGGTGGGAGCTGGACAGGAGCTGCGCCACTGCCTCCGACACGTTACCATCGGACAGCTCGCACTTCTTGCTGTTCGTCAACTGCTCACAGACACACGAGGCGACCAAATTACAAATGTACAGCAGCAGCAACATTATTCAATTCAACTTTATTGTCAATTCTGCCATATGTACAGGACATATAGAGGATCGAAACGCCGTTTCTCTCGGTGTTGGCATATACATGGACTGGAACACAACAAGAAAGGTTGAAAAATACTAGGATAAAAAAACAAAATACTAACAATTTTTTATATTTACAAGTTAAGCTAAGCTGGGGGTCGGGTGATGGGGACAATACCAAGGCACAGAACTAGAACACAAACTATAATTATAACAAATATAGTGCAAATAGAACAAATATAGTGCAGATATAGATGAAAAGCCGTGTCCACTATGCAATGTCCTTCACTTTAAGTTCCAATGGGTTGCCTTCAATTGAGATCTCATCGCACTTACTGCACCACCAGGGCACAACACAGCATTTACCACAACGTACAAGAGAGTGATGATTTCTTTCCCAAGCTGATTTTTCGGGATAGCCATGCCCAACGCTCCCTCTCTCTCGACACGGCTATCCCGAAAGAACAGCTTTGGAAAGCAATTATCACACATTGAGACGTGAAAACATACACCAGTACAAATGACTGTTTATTTTGCAAGTCTACAGCATACACTGATGCTTGCACGTTTAGCAGAGTTTGTCAACAATACTTGTTCTTACGTGCTTTAACTGCTGCTCCAATGGACCATGCCTCTGTGCAAGCTATAGGTTTGCCATGCTTTTGTGCACGCAACACATTTGCACGTGTTCATGCTCACATACACCTTGCTCACGTACACCAAACACCCGAGTTCGGTTCTCGGCGATGGCAAACATTAGCGTCAAGCGGTCGCTGAACCACGTCCGCCTCCTTTCACGGCACCAAGAGTCTACATCTGCCCAGTCGGTTTCCTCTCCGGCAGTCACGGCATCAACCAGTCGCCGAGGAGCCACAAACAATGTGGAGAGCGGCCAAGTCATTATCCGGCACCGACAATTGCCCAGGCTCTGTGGTCTTCCCCAATTTAAGATGTTTTCATCCTATTCGTGATCGTTTATACATGTGTGAGGGAGTGGAAGCACTCGGAGAAAACCCACACGTGCGTGTGAGGGAGCGACACTCGTTTCCCAGCAGATGGGATGGATGATATTCGTCCGCACTTTGCTCTACCACCTTCTCCTGGCGAGCCAGGGTTTGGCACCTTGACTCCCACGGAAAATGATTTCACAACACCTGTGCAGTGATCCACCAACGCTCGCTGCCTCCACAGTGCGGGATTACCGACCACGTGCGGAGCCGTCGCCACCACCACGTGGCAGCGCCAACATTTGTAGGTTTCCCCGATGGAAGAAAATAAAAGCATGGTATAAACCTGCAGATGTATATCAGCCATGTAGAAGATATGGACTTCGGTTCCCTGCCTTTAGTGTTGTTGAAAATATAAGTAAAATAATGTGGGACTAAAATGTTAATTTCCAAGAATAAAGGTGGAAATGGCGTGAAGATTTTACTAAGATCCAGTTACCAAGTCTATCTGCGCTTTAATGGATACTGATAAGAATACTATGTAATGTGGAGCAAAAGGCGGTAAACAGCCGAATTCCCACCTGCTGCTCAATGAGCTTTCTCTGCTTGTACAGCTCCCAGTCCTCCTTCTGTGCCTTTTGCTTTCTTTTCAAAGCAACCTGCAAACACACGCGTTATTTCACACAATCGTTAGGGTCTCAGACAAGGAGAGTGCACGGATGGTTAAACTCCCGGGGAGATGCGTGTCAAGTTGTACTGTTTAACCAACTATTCCTAACCATGGCTCTATTCCTAACCATGGCAAGTCAGTCAGTTTTTATTTAAGCTGGAAGGGACCGAGAGTTATGTAGCTATTTTTTGAAACATTTGTCCAGCGGGATGGGCGTAAGCAAGTTAGAACAGGAGGCAAAAGTAAAAAATAAGTTAAGGTAATTCAAAATAGGTAAAGTTATCTTTTTAGCGGAGTGGTTTAAAAATATAAAAATAAGTAATAACGAATTAATAATTTTGCATTTATAACGCGCACACATTAATCCAATGTCAAAGGTATTAATTCGACGAACGAACGACTCAGAGACGCGAGGAAAGCGCAGAGAGGCAGAGGAGGCAGCCAGACGGTGTGCCGGCACCATACTGCCACACACCGCTTCCTATGTATTATGATGTTATCGGCCAACTAATTAACGAGTGGTTTTTTTTGTTTTGGGAGGAAACCGGAGAACCCAGAGGAAACCTGCGCCACCCTGCCGCCCAACAATAATACAATTAATTGCCTGTCTTATCACTCAGCCTCTCACTTTATACTTTTTATGGGATGTGAATCGAGTCCTCTGCCATTGAACCATTTGGTTGATTTGGCATAATACACTACAACGAATCCCACGGCAGACTCCGTGTCTCCCACGTTAACCCTCGTAGTCCCAGCAGCGCGATGCGACAAGAGCTGCTCTGCTGCTGCTATGTGGGCACAGCCTGCCACTGCAGGGTGGCGCTGTGTTCATGTTCCCAAGGCGGGGTCAAACAGGTAATGCAGTTGCTCTGCTTACCGACACAAATTTAAAAGGTCAAGCATGCAGCCTCCAAAGGGCCGATGTCTGCAATGTGCACACCAGACGCAATGCATGTTTTAAACGTCCTCCCATTAATTCCTTTTGGCTGCCCACCTCCGTTTGTCCGCCTTGACATTTTTGTTTGTCATATTTTGGTACAGTCATTTATTTCCTGCATTTGTTTCTTCCATGTCAATAGCCACATCTCTTTGGAGATAAACACATGCTGGGGAGATCCTGCATTGTTATCTATGGCATGATATTTGTTGCTAAGTTTTATTTTACTTTAACATACATCTATTTTTCAGCAATCTATTTCACAAACTTAGTATATTATCACTTATCAACATATAAAAATAACATTTAAAACGTTATCAATAATGTATGATATATTTAATACGTTTGTTAAATATATTTCCAGAAATCAAAAAACAAATCAACCAGAACAATAAGCATGCGATGTTTAGCTGCATGTGGAACACTGCCTTGTCTGTGCTCTACTACCCAACCTCTGCAGCTCAAAAGACCTTGTGGAGTTCAATGAAAATGCAAGGGGCTGTGTAAGAAAATGGGAAACTGTAATTTAACATCGCGCTTCGAAGAATCGCAAAGAAGAAGATGTGGTTTGTGCCCACCAGACCAGAGCAATCGATTGCACACACTATCCATCCGGAATGCAATATCTACAGAATAGCTTCGTCCTTTGTGTTTTGCTGACGATTCAGCCAGCACAAGCACTACTCACACCGGTCTGATAATTGAACAGGTTTAATACCTCTTGGTTTGATGAGTTTATGTTGTCGGTAACTGATGACACATTATATATTTTTTTATATCTTCCCAATAATTGAGGATATACTAAAGAAGTTCTTTAAGTATAATGCTCAAAATCAGGTCAAATAAAGCAACAAAAATAATGCCAGTCATCACTAGCACTTCATTCTTTCCAGCTCCCCATCTGTCTGGTGCCCCCCCCCCCCCCC
>JAZEWU010000007.1:11250166-11271346 GCA_036362915.1 Geotria australis | reverse complement strand
CCCCCCCCCCCCCTAACTTGCAGGTGGCAACATTACCCTCATCTGGCCTCTGGACGCTGTCACCCTGACAGTGGCGGCGTCGTTTAGAGCGGCGTTTTGTCATGCGGGAGGAGGCTTACATGCATTGGTCTATTTAAAGCCTGCGTTTTAAAGCTGCGGCTGCCTCCGTTATAAATGAATTACTGTACATTTCAACTCCAAAATAAGACATGATGACTTTACTTGTGCACCTAACAAGTTTTCAAGTTCACCAAACTCAAAAAGAACACTGTGGTCCTTTCGAGTTCTTAACATTTGGAGCCCCATTGGTTTTTCGACAGCACGTGGCCCACAGGATAAATTGTCTAGGAATGATAATGGCATCAGCGGCCTCTCACCTTATATTCAGAAGGAGAACTGTTTAATACAAAACATGTTGTAGGATGCTCTATCTTTCCGACAAGAACCTTTACTGCCTCCAACATGGACTTGGGCTGCTGTTTTTAGTTTGTGCCGTGGTTGCATTGCATTGGCCTACAGTTTCAGAGGCCAAGCATTCAGTTGGCTGCAACTATGCCCTATTTGATGTTAAAACCTGGTCAATCTCAATGTGAAAAATGTATCAAACTGGACAAGCTAAATAAAAGAGTAATACAGTAATGATGTTAGCTTGTAACGGGCTGTACACTACTCCCTCACCCTCAAAATGATAGAGCAATTTCAGAGACGCAAGGGACTACAGGCAGGCAAGAAGGCAGCCAGGTGGTTAGTCGGCATTAACAATTACCCATGTTCTGAGGGCCTCGATATATTCAAATATGTTCAGATAATTAATGGGTGTTTACATTTGGGAAAACTGGAGACAAACCATGCATGCGAAACACCATACAGATGGAACAAATTGAGATCAGTTAATTTTGTGCTCTGCCGCCTTTTCCTGGAAAGCCATGTACTAGTTTGCAAGAGCCAGAAATCGCTATATAGATATCTGTATAGTATCCTCTCTCCCTCCCCACTTTCCCTCTCATAAATAGCACCTTCCTATCTCTGTAATCCCACTCCCTCACACGGAGCCCTTAACCTTTACATTATTTCTTATGGTAAAACTGTCCCCCTACAACGCGGATTCAGTTAACACGATGATTTTCAGGAACGCATCAAACTCAATATGAGAGGAGTACCTGTGCTCGGTATTTTTTTGCTGTTTTTTTCAGTGCAGTAAACCCTCGCCCTGTGCGGGTTATGCGTTCGCAGGTTCAGCTACCCGACTTCCGTCTGCCGCCCCAGATATTCACTCTCATTGACAATCTTCCAGAGGATGTGTCCCTGTTCAGAAACCGCAACTCGGTAGAATCTCCCTTCTTCTAACCACACCCACTCTCCATACCGACAAAATAAGGTTATTTAGCCGAGTGTTTCTCATCTCTCCGACGTTAGAAGCATCATCAGGTTTCTGAATTTTTATATTTTATTTTTTTATTTTGTTAGTTGGGAAGCTATCCCCTCTTTTCTCATAAACCCTTAGTCTCAATATTCGCGGTTTCACCAATCGTGGCCAATCACAGAGACATAACCCCCGTGAATGGCGAGGGTTTACTGTACTCTACAAGTTAAAAATAGCCTCTCAGTTGAACAGTGCTACAGTGGGGTACTGAATGTAACATTAGCGTTGATATATTTGTGCCTAGTTGAGATCCCTGGGAAGGGATCATTACTTTGTTTTTTTCAAAAGAACAGCATTGCTAATTTTGTAATAAACACTGAATATTAGAAAACATGAAACGTAATAGTCTTTCCTCGACTTGCGATGGGGTTATGTTCTGATGTCCCCGTCGTAAGTGGCTTTGGTTGAAAATACCCTTATAACAGTTTGTACACAAAACACAACCACCTGCTAGACACCCACAGACTGAGACCCAGATAATAACAAATATGGCTGCCTTGCGGCAGCGCGGCCAACCAATGTTATCGTACCGCAGCTGGAGCGGTCGTTGTTAGACTTTACGACCAACCGTTGAGACTCGAAAATAATACAATAGCGTTACTGGGATGGCCGTCGCAAGTCCGGGTGGTCGTAAGCCAAAGAGACCGTGCACATTTTACAAATTACGAGAAGCAAATGTGAAAGAGCAGTGCTTTTCCAGCCAGCAATTAAACCTAGGGCCAGTGTCTAAAAACATTAGTGGCCCTTAAAACTCAAAAATACAATCATCATGTTTAGTGTGCAAGATATTAAATTTTAAACACAATATTAAACTTTTAAAAATGAATTATCTAAAAACTGGGAACGCATTCTTATCTGATAAAACTGATTGCGCATAATCCTATTAGTGATCAGGATGAGATCCGACCTGAACACGATTGCATGCTCTTTTACAAATGTTTTATTGCATACAACTAAACGAATGGTGGGCCCGGTAGTGAACACCAGAAGTCCCAGAGTGCTGCATAGTGAAAACGCGGAGCCCCATGTGAACAGACGATGCAACAAAGATCCCCCGTATAGCCTTAACAGACTGTAGGGTCAAATGCTGTTAGCGAGCACCTATGAGGGTCGACACGGCACAAGAGGGGGTGGGTGATCAGCACCACGCCCGGTCGCCTTTGTCTCCCAAGCGGCAATGTTTACATTTGGGGCTGAGTCGACCTCGGGGAGGCCCAGAACCGGTTCAGAAAATCGTCACTGGTGTTAGCAGTGAGCAGGATTCAAACTCGGGTCGCCTGGTTTGTAGTCCAGCGCGCTAACCACTGAGCCAACACCCACGCTTGGTGCACACACCAAGCGTGGGCAGGCGTCTCTCAATGGCGTGCTGGCGCGATAGTTACGGCTGTAAGCGGCTTGTGGTTGGGTGGCGCGTACCTGCTCATCGACATAATCGTCGATGCGCTTCTGGCAGTCATTCCACTGCGTGGCGATGCACACCATGCCCTCTTCGAAGCACCGCATGCGCCCCAGCAGCTCCACGGTTGCTTCATCCTGAGGCTCATCTTGAGATCTGCTCGCACATCCCAACATCAGCCACAGCCCATTGAGTGCTCAAGCGCAGCTGCAGTGACGGTAATGCTGGCGACTGCTGCCCTGAAAAAGAAAACAATCTGAAATAAGAGATGTTATGTATGATAAGCATGACACAAGAATAGTGAATAAACCTGTTAGTTGTTTGTCTTGTGTTTAGATGATGACTGAGCTTACAAGCTCACTGGGTATTTTCACGCTGTAATAATAAACAGTTATCCTCTAACTACTATTAACGGGTTAAATAGATCAGTCTGTGTGCAGGCGCTGCCTGGATTTTTGCATCACATAATCTTGAGAAATGGCAGCGGTGGCAGCTTGGGAAGGCCTTCATTCAGCAGTGGATTGATCAAGGCTCATACTGTATTTGAATGTGCTGTGCCGTGCATCTTGCATTGTTGACTATAAGCACTTCATGAGCCCAGCTTGCTTTGATTGTCATATGAACCCTTTGACGGTAATCCGGAGTACGCCAAATCCGCCGGGTCAAAATGTGTAGATACAGAAGGCACCTGGCCCTGCATCCAGGCCAGAAATCAATCTTATCCTTTTCGAAAAAAGTTGCTAGACAACACATACACATGATGAGGATTCATTTGCGCCCTTCAGCGCCTTCAACGGACCAATATTGAGTGAGCTATGACGATTTTGCAACAAACGGATTATTTTGGTACTCCGGATTACTGCCAAAAGGGTTCATATGAATATAGCCACGTGTTACTATCTCCCTGCAGCTAAACTGAATTGGCAGAAGTACATAATTATTCTTTTGCTGTGACAGTTGTGTCTGTGCATATAAACCGTTTGCACAGATCCTTAAGATTTCACAGCCAAATGGGATGGAATTAGAAAACCTCCACAGCAGCTACTGTTTCAGCCAAGTTAAATGAAATTTAATTTGTACAGGAGCCCCTATGCTCTGAGCTTTTGGCACGTGCAGCGTCACTCACATGACCGCTCAAAGCATTAATTGACACGATGGAAATAACACGAGACATTTTACCACTCATCAGAAATAGTCACCCACAAGGTTGACAATTCACCTGTTGTAAGGAAGATTAGTCATGAGGCAAAAGTTGACGTGGTCTGAAACCCCGCATAAATACAACGCAAAAAACACTATCGCGTTTTACAGTACAGTACAAACGGCAGTTGCAAAAACACATCAGCAATATCAATGTTGCAACAGCAGTGATGGTCACTCTCTGTCACGTCTAACTGCTGCTGCTGTTCTGTGTTCCTTATCGACTTGTCATGTCCTACATTAGACAAGGCAACGAAAAAACTGGGAACTAAAATCCTAATTTCTTTATTCCTTCCTCTGGCTTGGACTGTTGGTGCAGGTCAGTGGTGCCGTGCCGAGATGTTGGCTCTCTTTCTCTCTTCCGATCTGCGTCTGCTCGGGAACATCTGTTCCCTCCTTGCTTCTTGTAGAATTATTTTTTTTTTTCTGCTGTCTTCATGTCCTATAATTTATCGCTATTGCTTCACTCTCAGTTGATCTGCCTTGATGTTGTGGACATGCCGTTCTCTCCACAGCCCTGTGCAGCGCTTTGTGACCCTCGGGTGAAAGGCGCTCTATAAATTCATCGCAGCTGACCGGTGGAGTGTGTGAAACACGAGGATTCATAAAAAAATACACAACGCAGAAACTGACCATCTAAATATCCTCAAGTGCATTCACACACATCATTCATCTGGTCATCCTGACATTTTGGTTAACTGTCGCGTCAGGCTGATGTCTCTCATACGATCATGGGCCGCTGGCAAAGGAAAGAGAGACAACGCAGGCTGAGGCGGGTTACATCCTCTATCCGTTAGTAACCAGACACAAATGCAAAGCCTCCGGACTTACTTGAGCAGATTAAGCAGGGTAGAGAGGTCCCTTTGAATGAGGGGCGCAAAGTAAACCATCTTGTGGAACAGGTGCATGTTGTGGAGCTCCCACGTCACCTCAAACTTCTTCAGATGCTCCTTCTCCTGTAAAAAACAACCGTCACATAGCAATACTAATGATACCGATACAAGGAACAACCATGAATACCATCATCTCCATAACAGATCGAGACGGCCGTGTGGCTAAGAGGTCTGAGCACTCAGATTGCAACTGTGACATCATAGGTTCAAATCCAGGCAGCTGCCTGTGATTATAGGGGGTTCTTAAGTTCACGGTTGAAACCTGACCGCCAGTAACCACTGCACAAACTCCATCAAAAGACGTTAGTCTGTGCACTCAACTTGGATAAATTCCATTTCAGAGAATGAAAAATATGGTTGTGTACTTCGAGCCTAGTTTTCACAGGTGGCCGCTGATGTGCGGAGTCAGGCTGTGTCGGTGAGCGCTGAGTGAATATAGATTGGTCTGTCATGCGATTAACGTTTCTCTGTGGGGGGGTGTGTTGGAACGCTCTGCCGACTCGTGTGTGTGTATAGGACGCCCCTTACTTTCATAAACAGTTTAACCCTGTTATGCCACAAACTTTCCTCGAACAGGGTGCGATGCATTGGCTCTGCCAAAGCTCTGGATGGATTCTCTGTCTCATCGTACGATGGCAATAGCACAATCGCCATAATGTTGACAGACAAACAAGTTTGATGAAAGGAAAAATACGTGTTTATGTGCACTTAAGTAGCAAAACAGATGTTTATTTACATTATAACACGCATTTATCGACAAATTTGAAATATGTTATGACTGTTAAACTAGCAATAAATGACCCTATTATTTAAATCATTGTTAACCCTACGAAGGCACAAAAAACTGAACTTTAAGATGAAAATAAAATGTCTGCCTGCATTAGCAATACAGGAATCCCCTCGGAAATGCTACCGTACTGAAAATTACTTAAACTAAACTCAAATTTCCCATAAACACACTGTTTCAACCAGGCGTTGCGTTCCCAGCGACATTATCCCAGTACAGATGGTTACAGGGGTGGCAAAGTGGCGTAGCGGTGAGTAGCACTGCCGCCTCACAGCAAGAAGCTCCTGGGTTCGAATCTCGGCTCGGGGGCCTTTCTGTGTGGAGTTTGCATATTCTACCCGTGTCCGCGTGGGTTTTCGCCGGCCACTCCGGTTTCCTTCCACAGTCCAAAAACATGCCGCTGCATAGGTTAATTGGCTTGCGGACTAAGTTGCCCCCGGCGCCCTGTGATGTACTGGCGTCCCATCCTGGGTGTAGCCCTGCCTTGCGCCCTGTGTTTGCCGGGATAGGCTCCGGTTCACCGTGACCCTGTACAGGATTAAGCGGTTTCTGACAATGAGATGCGGATGTTACCACCGCCTCACAGAAAGAATGGTCTTGCCCGAGGCGGTTCGATTCCCACCTTGGGCGCCTTTCTGTGTAGAGTTTGTGTGTTCTCCCCCTGTTCTGCGTGGGTTTCCTCCGGATTCTCCAGTTTTCTCCCACAACTTAAAAAAAAAACCACTCATTAATTAGTTGGCCGATAACATCATAATATATAGGAAGCAGTGTGTGGCAATATGGCGCCGGCAAACCGCCTGGCTGCCTCCTCCACCTCTGCGCTTTCCTCGCGCCTCTGAGTCGTTCTCTCGTCGAATTAATACCTTCGACATTGAAACAGTATGTGCGCGTTATAAACGTAAAATGACTATTATTATTTTTGCATGTGATTCCAGCCAATCACATGCAAAATAAAATCGGCGATTCCGATTCCTCCGAATCGTTGTCCCACTGGCCCGTTCGATTCTGAATCGTTTCCAACGCGACACTGCAACTCCTTATATGGGCAGGCCACGCCTCTACTTCCGTCGCATTTCATTGCAAAGGAGCATCCTGTCATACTATACAGCGCACCCTCTGCACCGCCGCGTCGCTCTGGGGCCGCCAGCGCTCACCAGCGTGACGAGGAAGGTGGCGATGGTGCGCGCCGCCTGGCACAGCGCCGCGTACTCGTCCAGCAGCAGCGACAGCAGGTGGCACGCGTGGGCAGCGCTCAGCGGCGCCGACGTCAGCTGCTTCACCAGACGCAGCTTCACCTCCAGCACGTACTCGCGCGCCTGCGACTCCAGCCTCTGGTACAGCTGGTAGGGGTCGACCTTGCACAGCCTGAGTTCGCGCAAACACAACAGTTTCCCCCCCCCCCCGCTGTATTATAGACTTAAAGGACCGTAGGTTAAAGTGCTGTTAGCAAGTACCTATGAAGGCCGGCATGGCACAAGAGGGGTGGGTGGCCAGCACTACGTCCAGCTGCATTAAATAATAATAATTTACATTTATAATGGGCATGAACTTTGGGTAATGACCGAAAGAACGAGATCACGGATACAAGCGACGGAAATCAGATTTCTCCACAGGGTTGCTGGGCTCACTCTCCGTGACAGGGTGAGGAGCACAGAAATCCGGGAGACCCTCAGAGTAGAGTCGCTGCTCCTTCGGATTGAGAGGAGCCAGTTGTGGTGCTTCGGGCATCTGGTAAGGATGCCCCCTGGAAGGCTCCCCAGGGAAGTCTACCAGGCACGGCCCACTCGGCGGAGACCTAGAGGCCGACCCTGGACACGCTGGAGGGATTATATCCTTCGGCTGGCCTGGGAACCCCTGGGAATCCCCCAGGAAGAGCTGGAATCTGTTGCTGAGGAAAAGGATGTCTGGTCCACTCTCCTTGGACTGCTGCACCGCGACCCTCAGCAGGACAAGCAGTTTAGAAAATGGATGGATGGATTATAACGCACACATATTCATTCAATGTCGAAGGTATTAATTCGACGAGAGAAGGACTCAGAGGCGCGAAGAAAGCGCAGAGAGGCGGAGGAGGCAGCCAGGCGGTTTTTGCCGGCGCCATATAGCCACACACTGCTTCTTATATATTATGATGTTATCGGTCAATTAATTAATGAGTTTTTTTTTTTACTTGTGGGAAGAAACCGGAGAACCCGGAGGAAACCCACGAAGAACAGGGGCAGGGGGAGAACACAAAAACTTCACACAGAAAGGTGCCCAAGGCGGGAATCGAACCGCCTCTGGCATGAACATTCTTTCTGTGAGGCACAGATGATACCACTGTGCCACCCTGCCAACGTGGCGATGTTTACACACCGCAATGGGTACTCATCATAAGAAGCAGAGTCGACCTAGGGGAGGCCCAGGCTGTTTGGAAAAACATCACTGGCGTTGGCCGTGAGCGGGATTCGAACTCGGGTCGCAGGGTTTTTAGCGTGGCGTGTTAACCACAACACTACCGCTCCCCCCACCTGGCTCAGTGCTCTCACAGTCGGGAGCCTCAGGTGGTGCATCTGCCAATCATCTCGGTCAGGCAGTCCATGACACCTGGGTCTGTCTCGTGACCTCCGTCGGCAAGCCTTCGACACTTCACGTGGCCTCAAGGTGCATATGGCCTGGCACAGGCGCCGTGGTGACGTCACCGCCACCTAGTGGCGAATGGCGGTTGTTGTTGTTGCAGTCACCCGGGCCCTTGTTGCCGCGAGGCACTTTCGGGATAGATGTGTCGAGCGCTCTTCCTGCCGCCCACAGCGAGCAGGAGCTCTCACCTGTCTACCATCTCCTTCACGCTGTCCACGTCCGGCGCCGTGGCCTGCTCCTCGGCCAGCGGCGTCCCCGCCCGGCAGTAGATGCAGCGCACCAGGTGCCGCACCTCGGTCCAGTACTTCTGCAGCAGCTGCGCATCCCGCCCGCTCTCGCCCACTATCTCCCTGCCAAAGACAAAAATCCCCCGTGTATAGTCTTAACAGACTGCAGGGGCAAGTGCCGTTACCGAGCACCTATGAAGGTTCACACGGCACACGAGGGGGTGGGCGGCCAGCACCACGCCCGGCCACCTTTGTATCCCGAGTGGCGATGTTTACACAATAATAATAATTTAACATTTATAACGTGCACATATTCATTCACTGTTGAAGGTACTCATTCAACAAGAGAACGACTCAGAGGTGCGAGGAAAGCACAGAGGTGGAGGAAGCAGCCAGGCGGTTTGCCGGCGCCATATTGCCTCACACTGCTTCCTATATATTAGGATGTTTTCGTTCAATTAATTAATGAGTATTTTTTTAAGTTGTGGGAAGAAGCCGGAGAGCCCGGAGAAATCCCACGTAAAACAGGGAGAGAACACACAAACTCCACACAGAAAGGCGCCCAAGGAGAGGATCGAACCTGCTCGGGCAAGACCATTCTTTCTGTGAGGTGCAGACGTTACCATTGCGCCACCCTGCCGCACTAGGTACTCATTTAAGGCTGAGTCGACCTAGGGGAAGCCCAGGACCGGTTCAGAAAATCGTCAATGGTGTTGGTGGCCGTGAGCGGGATTCGAACTTGGGCCGTCCAGGTTTGTAGCCCAGCGCGCTAACCACTGAGCCACCGCTCCCCACACACACACAAACATGATACGCACGCGCGCAACGACGATACAGGCAGTCCCCGGGTTACGAACGCCCAACTTATGAACGCCCGTACTTACATACCGACCTCCGTAAAGCCTATTATTTAAAAAAAATCGAGTGACAAAGTTAAATAAATACGCTTAACACAGGGAGATGTAGCTCACGTGTAAAATGTGGGTCATAGATCCTCCTCCAGCCGACACAGCCAATAATATGTATACGACCTCTAAAAGCTACGTATAACATTATGATTTATTTAACTTACATGTGTTCTGTAATCCATCAGTTCCTCTTTGTGTCTCTAAATGTAATTCCGAGTCGAAACCCTTCCGTGCTTCTTTAAACATTTAGCTTTAGCCCACTTCCCATTCTTTGTAATTGTCCATGTGTCTGATCCCCATGTTATAGCGGGCAATACTCTTTCATTTACATTAAATATATTCAAGGACAAATACACGTTCGAAAGTATTCAATGCATGTTTATGCTTTTGTTTCACGTTTGATACAATTTAGTGGCATTTGCGCTGCTATTAATAGAAGTCCGCGGGCAGCTGATACGCTATGAAAAACAGGTTCTCTGGCTCTCAAGAATCTGCAGCACATGAGCGTGACGCGACAACTCCATGACGTCACCACGCTGTGAGCAAACACCGCGGATGGTTTTGCCCGCCCCGCCTGATCAAATTGCACGTGTTATGACCAGTGTGGATTTCCAACAGCGCTCGAGTTTATCGCGCAATTGTCTACAAATTAAGTTACGATGTCACTTCATTTAGAATTATATTCCGTATCAAGGTAATAGATTAACGCTTATTAAACTACTATAAACTGATGTTTTTGTTTGATAGTAAGTGTTGTGATCAATTGCTAGTTCTAGGGCGTGCGTGATTGTTCCGTGTAGTGCTTTTTATGTTGACAAGTGCTTGCTATATTTGGTACTTATTGCTGCTCACTAGGGATTCTATACACGATCAGGTGTATATTCTCACGCTTACAAGCGTCTATCAGTGAACACAAATTGACACTATGCTTACCAATGCTTATTCTGCTGTGCATTCTTACTGCACTTCTACATTAATGGTTATGCGTCCTTACTATCATCATCGGCTACATTCTAGCCACTATTTGGACGAATGCTTCTCCGTGCCATTGCCATCATCCACGGTTCAGCGATGCCACAATCCATTTCGCTCCCGCACATCAGCATAATCTCATCACTCATCCGCGCAGGGTTCATCCTCTCCGGCGCGCGCTCCCACCGCGGCTGCCATTCCGTCACAAGGCTTGCCCATCGCTCGCCACGCCCGGGCTGGCCGATACTCGCACAGATTCCAAAATACCCACGCAGCGTATTCTAGAAGACTGCGACATGTAAAACCCACATATGAAGCCTTTGGCGGTAATCCGAAGTACACCAAATCTGCCGGGTCAAAATGGGGTTATTTATTTATTTTGGGGGGAGGGCACCGGGCACCCACTGCTGCCAGCCCCCTGCGGACAAAGAACGAGGAACTTTGTTACTCTGCAAGAGCCATGAGCGGCAAGCGACGCGTAGACACAGTAACTGAGGAGCTGAACAACCGAATGCATGCCATTTAATTTTTGTTGCTTTGGTTTTTATTAATATTTTTTTCTGTCATTGTTGACATGCCGTTCTCTCCGCGACCCTTGTGCAGCGCTTTGTGACACTCGGGTTCAAGGCGCTCTATAAAATGCTATGATTATTATTATTCTGGGGTACGCGCCAACATTGATGCAGCAACCCGCAGCACCGGTACAAGACCGTGACGACACAACGACAGACGTAACAGAGCCCACGGTGCGAACGGTTGTGTCACAATCCGCGCCGGTCATGATTCACCCTGCATCCAGGCCAGATTCATTTGCACCCTTCAGCGCCTTCAACGGACCAATATTGAGTTAGCTATGACGATTTTGCGACAACCGGATTATTTCGGTACTCCGGATTACCGCCTAAGGGTTCATATTCAGAAATCCGGGACAACCTCAGAGTAGAGTCGCTGCTCCTTCAGATTGAGAGGAGCCAGTTGAGGTGGTTCGGGCATCTGATAAGGATGCCCCCTGGAAGGCTCCCCGGGGAAGTCTACCAGGCACGGCCCACAGGGCGGGGACCTAGAGGCCGACCCAGGACACACTGGAGGGATTATTTCCTTCGGCTGGCCTGGGAACGCCTGGGAATCCCCCAGGAAGAGCTGGAATCTGTTGCTGTGGAAAGGGATGTCTGGTCCACTCTCCTTGGACTGCTGCCACCGCGACCCTCACCAGGACAAGCGGTTTAGAAAATGGATGAATGGTTGGGTTCATATTCAGAAAATAATCGTTTTCATTTGCAAACGGACAATCGGCCTGTCACTTTGTCCGGAGCGCACGGGGCTCCGCAGTGGTTTACCTGCGCTCTCTGCAGGATTCGCAGTTGCAGACGAGGCCGGGCACCGTGGCGATCTCTGCCGGCGGCTGCGCTGGGAGGGAGCTTTCGCTTTTGCCACCGTTCGCCACTGCGTCTGCTGCCGCGGGCGGTTTCTGAACGGTGTCCGCCATCTGCAAAACAACGTTGGCCGTCAATGTTAAACATTCAATTCAACTTTATTGTCAATTCTGCCATATGTAGAGGACATAAAGAGGATCGAAATTCCGTTTCTCCCAGACCCCGGTGTCGGCATATACATGGACTAGAAAACAACAAAAGTTAAAAATACTAGGATAAAAAAAACTAAATATTAATTTTTTTTAATATTTTACATGTTAAGCTAAGCTGGAGGTCGGGGGGGACAATAACAAGGCACAGATCTAGAACAAAAATTATAATTAGAACAAAAATAGTGCAAATAGAACTAATATAGTGCAGATATAGATGAAAAGAGACCTGCATCCAGGTCAGAAATCAATCTTATCCTTTTTCGAAAAAAGTTGCTAGACAACACATACACATGACGAGGATTCATTTGCGCCCTTCAGCGCCTTCAACGGACCAATATTGAGCGAGATATGACGATTTTGTGACAATTGGAAGGAATGGGGATTCTATGGGTCATTACACCGGCTAGTAAGATAGTTCATTCATTCCCATGGTAATCTCTTCATTACCAGGATTACCCAAAAAGAATAACACTTAATGATTTAATGGGAATTATTTGTAAGCCGAGGGATTTTCCATAAAATTGTCATTCATTCCAATGACGATTCTTGCATATTCATTTAAATAAGATTCGATTGGACGATCAGAGATCATCCACGAGTCGCATTCCTTTGAGTGGCGATCCAGAAAGGGGGGTTATCTGACAATTGGGCGGCAGGGTGGTGCAGTGGTAACATCTGCACCTCACAGAAATAAAATCCTGCAGTTCGATTCCCGCCTGGGGCACCTTTCTCTGTGGAGTGTGTGTTCTCCCCCTGTTCTGCGTAGGTTTCCTCCGGGTTCTCCGGCTCCTTCCCACAGCAAAAAAACTCAGTAATTAATTGGCCGATAACATCATAATATATATGAACCAGTGTCTGGCGGGTTGGCGCCGGCTGACCGCCTGGCTGCCTCCTCCGCCTCTCTGCACTTTCCTCGTGCCTCTGAGTCCTTCTCTCGTCAAATTAAAATCTTCGACATTGAATGAGTATGTGGCGTTAAAATGTAAAATCATTATTATTAATGCAGTCAGGCTTGGGTGTGGGGTTACACCTGTGTACGTTCGCGTGACGTCACCGACAGCAAACCGTCGTGCCCGGCGACAGCACGGCAAGGGGAACACGGCGGGAGTGAGAGAAGCGCCCGTGATGACACTCGCCTGAGACGCAGGCTGAAAGTTCCCCCGGAGATGCTGCTCCTCGAAGTTCCTCCGACAGTCGTGGCACACCCACAGCGGCGAAGGGAAGAGGGTCGTGCTCTCCGGCGTTGCGCCGTTCTGCACGGGGGAGGGTGGTGGGCTGCGGGACGCGTTGAGAGCTCCCGCAAAAGCCGGCTGCAGCGAGCCGGGCACCCCGGGACTCGGCGCACTGTTTGCACCGCTGCCTTCAGAGTTCGTCTGCGCGGAGCTCTGTCCGTTGGTCCCCGTAGCGCCGGGCGCCAAACCGTTGGCCTCCCCGGAGGAGGCCTGCAGCATGCTGGGAGTCTCGCACCGACACAGCAGGCAGCGCCAACTCCCGGGGAATGAAGGTCGCAGCGGGCTGAAGGAAAACGGCACCTGAGGCATAGGGAGAGGAAAAAAAACACTTAACATTCCATGTATATGCCCACACCGTCACAGGAAGGGCATCCATCCATTGGGCGGCAACCGGCCAACCTGCACACCGGCCGTTTACACCGGTAACAACTGTAATGTCATGTCCAGTATCAGAGTGATTCATTTCAAGTGATTCCTTTCTGGAGTCTGAGAGAAACGGAATTTTGATCCTCTATATGTCCTGTACATATGGCAGAATCTATCTATGTAAAATCAAGTTGTGTTTGTTTGCTTGCTTGCTTGATCACGATGCCAAATCGCAACCAAATCGCGCGGGACCTTCGCACAATGACGCCACTCCATCCGAGGCAGGTCTTTGGCGCCTTAGCAAGCAACTATGGGCCTTCCTTGGCCACCGGGACCGCTGTCTGTTCTTTGGGCCATGCCCTTACGGTACCATGAGCCTCGCCGCCATTACAATACCCAGTTAGGATAAGGGCCGCAGCTATTACAATTCCCCAGTTCGGATAAGCGGCCCGCTGCTACAATACTCAGTTACGATAAGCGCCGCCTCCATTACAATACGCACTTTGGATAAGCGGCGCCTCTATTACTATCCCCAGTTACGATCAAATTAACCCCGGCACCGCCGGGTCGCCCCACCTAGTTGACAAAAAAGTTTTATTGAATTGAATGTAAAATACCTTTTCTGGCAATGAGAGAAGTGATAAGATCTTAAAACACCAAATGGACACGTTTTCTTAATTCTGGTTTAACTGCTGCTTTATGAAAATTTAAGCACGAAGCAAAATAGTTCATGTACAGCGCTTTGTGACCCTCGGGTGAAAGGCGCTATATAAATGATAATATTATTATTATTACTGTGGTATCATTTAACATCACTTAATTTTTGTTGCTATGATATTTTATTAATTGTTTTTTTTGTCTGTCGTAGTTGACATGCCGTTTTCTCCGCGGCCTTTGTACAGCGCTTTGTGACCCTCGGGTGAAAGGCGCTCTATAAAATGCTATTATTATTATCACTGTATCCACCATGAGATAGTTGTAGACAGAGGCCAAGTATAAAACACACAGTCATTCAGCAGGATGAGCACCACATATCACATTTTATATACACCAATGTATGTCTGTTTTGATGAACTTTCCCAAGCGCTTAACATTTGACAAACATTACTTAAATCCACAGACATACCATAACGCTCCATAGTATATCCCTTTTATGGGTTAGGTCCCATAAAAAATAAGCGTCGTCGTAAACCCGCCTCCACACGACACAGCTTAGTCGTAATTTATTTTTCATGTTAAATATACTACAACGGTTCCAAAATCACTGAAATATAGGCAAACGTGTGATAAAACAGACAGCTATAGGAGAAAGTGTGAATACAAGTATAATTAGACTGTCAAGTGGCTTAACGGCTCATCTCCCCATCGCACTGACAACACAGCAGAGTACTTAAGATTATTCGGGCACACTGCTAATTCACATTAATTGCATCGTGTATTTTAAACTGTAGTTATTCATGAGATTTGTAAATGATTACAAAACGGTTAACACAGACGATGAGTAATGCATGCAAGTGAACTTCGGCTACACTTCAACAATAAATGGGCTTTACAAAACCACAAAAATAACCATTCTGCCCTAATAATAGGTGTCCAATAAATAGCAGCCCGTTTTTATTTAAGCTGGAAGGAAACGATGAGCTATGTATCAATTTTAACAGTTGTCCAGCATGGAGTGGTAAGCAAGTTACAACATCTCAGGGGAGCAGGGGAAATTTAGTTTGGACAATTAACCTATGCAGCAGCATGTCTTTGGACTGTGAAAGGAAACCGGAGTACGAAAACTCACGCAGACACAAGGAGAACATGCAAACTGCATGCAGAAAGGCACCAGAGCCAGGAATCAAACCCAGGTCCTTCCAGCTGTGAGGCAGCAGCACTACTCACTGCGCCACCGTGCCGCCGTACTTAGAACAAGTCGGAACAGTTACGTACGGTTCACATCTAGCGTCAATTAGTCAAATGTTTGTATTGGTATACAGTATATATCCATCCATCCATTTTCTAAACCGCTTGTCCTGGTGAGGGTCGCGGTGGCAGCAGTCCAAGGAGAGTGGACCAGACATCCCTTTCCTCAACAAGATTCCAGCTATTCTTGGGGGATTCCCAGGCGTTCCCAGTGCTGAAAACGCGCAGTGTTTTGAGCGTCGCACAAAGTAGTCCGCCCGTTCGTTAGTACGAACCATTGTATGCAACTCGATTTTGTTAAATAACAGCAAACCGCTACAACAAGCGGCGTTATAGCGCTACTGCTGGGCCACATGACCATCCAGAGAGGCGGAGGCAGGGTGGGTGGATTACAGTTCCCCAATGCAGCTCCACATTGCCAGCTCCAGAAGGGGCGCGAATCACACGGCCTTGGATCTGCAGCTGCCTGCAGAAGGCCCAATGCAGATCTTGTCAGCGTTTGTACTTAATTCTACTCAGAAAGGTTTTGCCCGAGGCGGTTCGATTCCCGCCTTTGGCGCCTTTCTGTGTGGAGTTTGTGTTCGCCCCTGGTGTGCGTGGGCTTCCTCCTGGTTTTCTCCAACAACAACAAAAAAACACTCATTAATTAGTTGTCCGATAACATCACTGCTGTGGTGGCACATAATATCTATGTGCATAAACCTGCAAGAGGACTCGCCACCAATTAAAAATATATCTTGCCTGTGGGACAAGGCTACCAAGCAGCTGTTGCTGTATAGATTTATCTTACAAACGAGATTACTGTGCGCGTAATAAATGTAAAATTATTATTAATTATTACTAGTTGATAATCACATAAATATCCAGTGCTGCTCTTCACGAATGGGGCAATGTGAGGGGTTGGTCATCCACCACCCGTGTAAACAATGTTTGATACCAAAACGGGGCGTTACAAGCTGCTCCACTATTCTCCATTGCCAGCAGAGACAAGCGATACCGCGGTGCCTTGAAGACCACCGAGGCGCCAGTTTCCGCAGGCCCTTACAGTGCAATCGTGTGATACCGGTGTGACGTTACACACGGAAGCACAAGCTGTTTGCTCGTGGGATTTTCTCCTACTTCACTTTGTCTTCTTCACGGACAATTCACCTCATCTCTCTTGCCGAGTGCAAAGACGCACAGGGTACAGTCGTGCGGAATGTTGACGGGACCGTCTCTCGTGAGGCGACAGCGGGAAAGCCCACCGGCCAAGTTGTAATTAAAATTTAAACGGATGACGTAACTCCCGTCCTTGCGACGATTATTAACACCGGTCTGCCCTCTATGGGCTTCCACCGGGTAGCCTCAAGTACAGGCAGTCCCCGGGTTACGAACGAACGCCCGGACCTACATACCTACCTCCGTAAAGGCGATTATAAAAAAAAAAACGAGTTACATACAATGGTTCGTACTAACGAACGGGCGGACTACTTTGCTACTAGCGATGAACGCCACCTCCTTCATGGACGTCAACCCCCGGCCCAACGACTGAAGTCAAGAAAAAGCTTCCTCAGCCATGTGCAGCCCCTAACAACATCTCGAGGGGAAACCAGACTCCAGCTCTGGACGGAAAAGCTTGAGAGTGACCCTCTTGCAACTGGCATGGGAATCCCACCTGCTGAAGACTTCCCTCCTGGCTCAGATGCACCATGGATTCAGTGGAAGACACTCAACCGCCTGAGAACTAGAACGGGACGATCAAAAGATGCTTTGGTCAGATGGGGCTACAAGACCGGCCCAACCACCTGCGAATGTGGAGAAGCAGACCATACTATAGAACACTGCCTTGTCTGTGCTCTACTACCGAACCTCTGCAGCTCAAAAGACCTTGCGGAGTTCAATGAAAATGCAAGGGGCTGTGTAAGAAAATGGGAAACTGTAATTTGACCATCGCGCTGCTTCGAAGAATCGCTAAGAAGAAGAAGCGGTTTATTATTATTACTACTACCGTATTATTATAGTTAAGATTATTAATAACGGAACTCGTTTGTAACCCGGGGACTGCCTGTACTACAACTTTTCTAACAACAAATCGATCACTTAAAGCAGGAATTCTCAACCTTCTGCTCCTCAAGACCCACTTGGGGCTGGTCTCCATGGACCACTAGGTGGCGCTCGCGGTCCACTGATGGGTCGCGACCCTCTGGTTGAGAATGACGACTGAAAGGACGCCCCTGGCAAAGCGGCAGCTACGATGCGCACAAGGGCCAAATTCCATCACCGGGAGCCGTCAATTTCACACAACACCCACGCGTGTCCTTGGCTGTATACTCAAAGAAAAACATTTATAAAAAAACAGTTTGGTAACTGAGTCTGCTTTAAGCCGTAATTAATGAGGAGATATTTTATCCGTAAAGAGAAGAGGGATAATGCTGCATGAGATACAGTGGTCCCTCGCTTTACGATGGCCTCACAATTTGAAAACATCGCTTTATGATTTACACTCTATAAGAACACTAGGTGGGGCGACCCGGCGTTGCCCGGGTAATTTGATCGTAACTGTCAGATTATTATAACATTACGATACAATTTCACTTAACGATACATGTTACGATATGGCTGCGCGTGAGCGTGGGTGGCGCAGCGGCCAATCAGCGACGCAAACGCATGCAAAGCAGCGCTTTTTAGTGTTTACATCGGGGGGTCAAGGTAGAAGCGTTCACGTCGCGATCCCTGTCAGGTAGTACTTGGTATTGCTTGCGAATTCTACAAGACACTTCGAAGCCGAGCTGAAAGACAACGATGTCCAGAAGCTAGCCATCGTGCTTCGAAGAATCGCAAAGAAGAATCGGTTTACTTCTCCTTTGTTTGAAACACGTGTGTGCTGCTTACTGTACAGTATTATTGGTCTCACTTTACAATAGTTTCAGATTACGATACATGTTCTGGAACGGATTAATATCGTAAAGCAAAGGACCACTGTAATTCACGTACGGCAACAAATAACGCACGCTCATTTCGTACAATCCGCGCGAGTCGCCACGTGTTTGCGCCGCAGTGTGTGCGATGCCGAATGCATTACATCCACAGGCAGCTGTCACATCAACGTTACTTATTTTCTTGCCATCAATGTCGACCACACAGGGGAAATCTCGGGGGGGGGGTGGTCTGTAGACAACACAATAATAATAATTGGAGTGGCGCTGTGCTCTGTAGGCGACAGGAATCACGGTTACAACTGCGGTGGACACGCAGGGTTCTCCCGTACAGGAGACGGGAATGCAACCAAAAACCCGCCAATGTAGTTCTGAGATATAAATGAATAGTCGGTCCCACACCATCCACACCAGGTATAAACGTTGTTTGCCTTTATATTCATGAGCTGTGAACAAATGTGTCCACACCCCAGTAACGTACCGTAAATATCGTTAAACAAATGCGTGCGGATGTTGTTTTTGATTTAGCTATATTTGTGTCCAGACCGATACTGGACACAAAGTTTTAGTTTGCAAAGCATGTTGGGAACAAAACCCCAAGGTGCTTCACGGCAGCATCCTATCCAGAACGTTGCAAGAGGCAACTAAGAATCGGTCCATGTGTACTACGGTACTATGAAGGGTTTTTAAACGTCGCATTCCGCCTGGCACTTTACTTACGTACTCACACTTCCATCACAGACAGCACTCCTATTCAAGTGAAGATAAAGAATATTAAGAGAACTCACAAGCTGCAATTAACCAGTTTATGGAGTCTCATGTTTAGAGCAGCAATGATGACGTTAGTGCCACGTGAATATTACCGTAAAAAATGTACGCACAATACTTCTATGACAAAGCTCACAAATTGGGAAGTGTTACTTTGTGAACATGTGAATATAGAAACCATTCTAAGGCACTGGAAAATACCTAGTCTTAATTTAACATAAAAAATGACGGGTTTTTTAAGAATGGGGTTTTTTTTTTTTTAAGCGGCATGTCAAAGATGAATGTGCAACTTATGAAAGTTATTTTTAAAATGTCCCTACAGTCCCCCACAACATTAAAAAACTTGTAAAAAGTCACCTCTTCACCGACTCAACAAACTGACTGAGCCAGGCTCTGCACCTCCGAATCAACGGGTGCAACGCGCCCGGAGAATATGCGTGCACTCACTCCACCTCCTCCTCCACTCACTTCATCTCCTCCTCCACTCACGGCTCGCTCCCCCACCTGCAGCTGCTGATGGATAATAATAATAATAGCATTTATATCACTCGTATAGTAGAATAGCCGACTACACTGGTCGTTGACGCCTAGTTTATTCTAGGCTTGCGTATGAAGGCAATATAATACGTAGTTTACAGGCAGACATTTTTACATAGTTTACAGGCACAGACGTTACCTTTTAACTCAGTCCTTGGCCAAATAGATCTATATTTGAACGTTTCAAAATACAGTTTTGGGCTACTTTAAAAGTAGCCATCCCACCTTGAACACACAAGACAAAGGTCCCCCATATAGCCTTAATAGACTGTAGGGGCAAGTGCCGTTAGCGAGCACCTATTAAGGTCGCCACGCCACACGAGGGGGTGGGTGACCAGCGCCAGTCGCCTTTGTCTCCATAGTGGCAATGTTTACACACCGCACTAGGTACTCATCATAAGAAGCAGAGTCGACCTAGGGGAGGCCCGGGATGTTTGGAAAAACATCACTGGCGTTGGCCGTGAGCAAGATTCTGGAGCAAGAAGAGAGGCCAATGGCCGCCGCCTTTAAGGCCAACAGTGACAATATCTCTAAATGTTGAAGGGCTGTCTGCAACTAAAGAAGAACTTGTTGCAATGGGAAACTGTCATAACGATCACGCTTCGAAGAATCGAATTCGAACGTGGCGCGCTAACCACTGGGCCACCGCTCCCCACGGAGAAACATGCTTTCCCAGGTGACATGCAGCAGAAACCAGGATCGAGTTGGCCGGCAGGCTGGCCTAACCGTGTGGACGTGCTCCGCACGGATGCGCCCTAACTACACAGCAACTCCAACACTTAATGAACACTGTGAGCCTTGCATAAAATGTTTAGTTTGATCGACCATAAAAACAATTCCTTATAACAAAACGTATTGCTGTTTTTGGCAATGTCATTACCTAACCTCCGATTTGATGCCTGAGGATGTCGCGAAGCTGAGCCCTGCCTGGGTCAGACACTGTGCTGCAAACAGGGAGAAGAACATCTGTCGGCTTTGTATCGCCGACGGGAACCCACCCACCGCTCAGCTGGTGACCGCTCCATAGAGACGACAAGAAAGCAGGCGCCAGAGGGAGCTGCACGTGGGGAACTGCACAAGCGGGGCTGCTGCACAGCCCATCAGGGCCTCAGGCTGCAATTTTTCCACGACGACAAGCAACCAGGGTTGGCGACCCAGAAACGGCTCGTTCACGTTCCAGGATCAACAGCGTGGCCCGGATCTGTGCCGGGCAGGTCTGACAATTCGCTCCCTTGCGCGATTCAATTAAATAGCACGACTTATATTTGCGATTCAAGGGAATCCTTCGTTAACACTGCTGAAAGTAGCGGCCTCTAGCGCCATTGTTTAGCTGAAGGATCAATATTAATCTATGCAAAGTTACATGCCTATTTGTGAGTCAGGAAGCTGTGAGGGATCAGCCCCTCCTGCGCCATCACCCCGCGCACCTCCAGCCCCCCCCCCCCCC
>JAZEWU010000007.1:11230680-11241578 GCA_036362915.1 Geotria australis | reverse complement strand
CACTTGGCCATGGACTGGATTGCATCCCGGATGCAAACGCTGCAGAAGATGTGGCCACACACCGTGGAACACATCAGTCGATTACTCTTCTGCACCTGTGTAACAGACAAAACAGCAAGTCAGATTAATTTGTACGAGGAATTACAATAACTAAAACTCTAGGTTTATCATAATTATGTTCGCTCACAATCTATAAGTGCAATGTACAAAAAATGTGTTAGTTGCAAGACAGCCAATTAATATATTTACGTCGACTATTGGTGGCACGGTGGTGTCACGGTTACGGAATGAGCTCGGCACGGTGGTGGCACGGTGGATGCACGGTGGTGGCATGGGGGTGGCACGGTGCCGCCATGAGCTCGGCATGGTGGTGGCATAGAGGTGGCACGGTGGCGGCACGGTGGCGGCACGGTGACGGCACGGTGACGGCATGGGCTCAGCACGGTGGTGGCATGGGCTCGGCATGGTGGTGGCACGGTGGCGGCATGATGGTGGCACGGTGGTGGCACGGTGGTGCCACAGGCTCGGCATGGTCGTGGCACGGCGGTGGCACGGGCCCGGCGTGGGAACGACATAAAGGTGAGCGTGGACCGATGGTCAGGACAGCGCACAAAACGCAAGTTGCAGAAACTTAACGACACCAACCTGCTTCAATTCATCCATACAAACCGGACAGGAAACGGTGGTTGCTCCTTCAGCTGCAGGCTTCGCAGCACGCCGAGCCCGAGTCGCCTGGGCTAATGTGTTGGACCTGTGGACAGGTGGATTCTGATGAATGCTCAGGGTCTTTTCAACACTGGCTATTTCACATTATTAGTTAAGGCTTCATGTTGATAATGATGATGAATACAATTTATAACGCACACATATTAATTCAAAGATTTGGCGTACCAAAAGTCTCCAAAGATAATCCAACTCGATCGGTTTGTGTCTGGTTTGGGATTGTTACTATATGGCGCCGGCAAAACCGCCTGGCTGCCTCCTCTGCCCCTCTGTGCTTTCCTCGCGCCTCTGAGTCGTTCTCTTCTCGAATGAGTACCTTCGACAGTGAATAAATATGTACGCGTTATAAATGTAAATTTATTGTTAAAATTATTATTACTAGTAAAAAATGCTACCTTGTGCTGGGCCCGGCCGGTGAGATAACTTGTACTTCTCCATCCTCCTCATCGCTGCTGAGCAGCATCGGCTGTGTGGGCTCGCCCTGCCGCCGCGCACCCTGCCCTTCTTCCCGTACCCTCACCTCCTCAGCGAAACCCTCCTCCTGCAGAAGCCTATCCTCTGGAAACTCCCTTTCCAATACCTCCAATATCTCCTCATCCTCTTCCACCCCCTCCCTGCTTTGTCTTCGTGCTTCGGTCATGGAATGGTCGGACTCTGTTAGGACAGATGAGTCGAGCAGTGAAAAAACCAATAAGGCAGCGCAATCAATGCCATCCATCCATCGTCAGAAACCGCTTAATCCTGTACAGGGTCGCAGAGATCTGGAGCCTATCCCGGCAGACACAGGGCGCAATGCACGGCTATGCCCAGGATGGGACGCCAATCCATCACAAGACACTGGGGGCAATTTAGTCCGCAGGCCAATTAACCTATGCATGTCTTTTGACTGCGGGAGGAGTGCCCGGCGAAAACCCACGCGGACATGGGGAGAACATGCAAACTCTACACAGAAAGGCACCCGAGCCAGGGATTCGAACCCGGGACCTTCTTTTCCAACAAAAGCAAACATTTTGACACGTGGGTCTCTCGATACATTTACAGATGAGCAAATATGAATGTGGCACTGCACGTATCTGTATAGTACACAGGCGGCCGTGTGTATTTGTTAAAATGCAGTAGTGTAATGCGCATCTATTGGGGAGTCTATCACGCAGTGGTAAATTACATAATCTTACAATTCCCACGAGCTGCCAGAGACATACACGCGCAGTCTATGGGGAAAGTAACGCAAGAACATAATTATAGATGCAGATACAGGGGATACACAAGCCTCAACTACTCCCATATATACTCATGAGACACAGAGTGAATGACCCTTGCAGCGAATGAGGCATAGGGTGGATGAGACACCGAGTAAGTGGTATAAACATAGAATGTAAATAATGGTGGCTATGCTGCACACGAGGTGGTGGTGCGTGCGCTCACCACACGCACCACTGTCACCCTGACTGCTTGCAAATGCGATCAACATGCAAATGATCAAATTACTGCTATTTAACACAATACCACCAGCATTTACAATGGTAGATGCATCATTAGAGCATCTACCATTGTAAATGCTATAATGAGGTAATAATAATAATTTCAATTTATATAGAGCCTTTCACCCGAGGGTCACAAAGCGCTACACAAGGGCCACGAAGAGGACGGCATCTCAACAACGAAAGAAAAAAAAAACAATAAAAACCAAAGCAACAGAAAATAAATGATTAAGGCTACTTCGAATATACTGAAAGGTCGTGAAACTGGCAATCTTAAGAACGGCAACATGCTGCCAGCGTCCCCTAAGATGGCCGTCACTTCCTTGAAGACAAACACAGAGGGAGACAGACAGGGAGGGTGAGCGACAGGGAGAGACATAGGGACACAGAGACAGGAAGACAGAGAGACAGACATGAGGGGGTTTGTCACAGCTCGATGTATGAGAATTGTTCTCCGTAGCGGTTCTTTTAGGATAGCCGCGTCAAGTGTTCCTGCTCTCTCCTTCAATCATCAGTGACAAAGTTGAGTAATTAATCATATATCGACAATGGTGGATGATGCCCACAACGTGCAGGAATAATGTTTAGACGACTTACCGACATCTATGACCTTTTGTAAAACGATTAGGGACATGTAAAAGAAAAATGTATCAGCGTTAAAACAACAGATTCAATCAATATTCTTAATACTCTTTGGGTCCCTTTGTGCCAGTGCAGTGGTACCTCGCTTTACAATGGCCTCACAATACAATGTAATCACTTTACGAGATACGCTCTATAAGAACATGTATATCACATTACCAAGCGGCATTCATTTACATCGCCAATCAGCGATGTAAATGAATGCCGCTTGGGTAGCGTCTCAGCCAATAGCAGCACTTTTTAGTGTTTACATCTCAGTGTTTACGTCTCCTTTGTAACACGTATGTGCTACTCTTACTGTACTAAGGTATTATTGGTCTCATTTTACAATGGTTTCACATCACGATACATATTTTGGAACGGATTAATATCATAAATCGAGGGACCACTGTAGATAAATTATGTAAAATATACACAATGTTTTTACCCTTTCTGGCAATGTAATAAGTGTTAAGATCTTAAAACACCAAATGTTGCAGTGTGTCATTCAGTGCCATCAAAGCCACGTTAAAAAAAGTAAATAAACCACGGATGGTTCAGTTCACCATTTGATGGTACTGTGATTTATTAAAACCATTCACGTTTCTAAAGGATGCAACCATTACGACAGTTTATCGCCACAAAGGAGCACTAGAGATTGTGGTAGATCTGCCAAGAATGGTTATAAGCATTCACCTCGTTGGTGTCTAAACTTGTTAGATCCACAACATCTGCTTCCACAGGCGTCGTCGTTTCACTTGTGAGGTCAACAACGTCTGGAAAAAACACATTTTCGTGGGGTTATAATAAGGAGTTTAGGAGACATGTTACATGGAGCATTTTTGATGGACTAGAACAAACCCCATTGCAGGCGTAAACGTACAACATCTTAATGAGAGGCGACAGTTTGAGCCAAGAATCAGTATGAGCTCAGCGTACTCGACGTTATCAAAGTAACGTCAAACAAAACTTCTGGCTTTTGAATCACAGCTGCATTCAGAGACTGCTAAGAACGTCACGGGAGGATGTAATAAACGTGGGTATTTATAGCGTATCGTGGTAAGCGTGTACTGTAGAGGTAATAATGAAGAGACACTTGAGAAGGGTGGGGAGTCGGTGCAGGATGGAAAAACAGTTACAACAGATGCAATAGGGGATTTCCAAACGGCAAAAAAGCACCATTATAAACGTGAACTTGGTCTCGTCGTGACCTGCACGTCAAATGACGTGCTCAGAAAACATCTTTCTTGTGCATTACTCATCTTTACTTGTTTTCAGCCTGCACACACTTCCAGGTCTGAGGGGGTTCCCCACAATTCAGACATTGTTGGTTTCAGATAGGAAACGACAGGTCAGTGCTGCAGGCATTCGAATGACACCCAGAAGGTCGGTGACATTACCACCCCGTTTACACGAGCACACCCGAGCCAGTTTGGGGCCCGCACGGTACAGGTTATTTGCCATGTCGAGCTGGAACCAATCCGTGATACGTTGGCCTCGCGAGAAATTCAAATATGGCTCCGGGGCAAACGGGGATAGAGGCCCGGGCTTATGAAGCGTCGACTACGCCCGACGTCCATCAGTACAGGCAGTCCCCGGGTTACGAACGAGTTTCGTTTTTAAGTCTGTAAGTCGAATTTGTATGTAAGTCAGAACAGTTACGTGCAGTTCACATCTAGCGTCAATTATAATAATTTACATTTACAACGCGCACATATTCATTCAATGTCAAAGATATTCATTCGACGAGAGAAGGACTCAGAGGCACTAGGAAAGCGCAGAGAGGCGGAGGAGCCAGGTGGCTGGCGTCATATTGCCGGCGGGTTGCTGGCGCCATATTGCCACACTGCTTCCTATATATTATAATGTTATCGGCCAAATAACTAACGTATTTTTTTTAAGTTGTGGGAGGAAACCGGGGAACCTGGAGGAAACCCATCCAGAACAGGGGGAGAGCACACAAACTCAACAGAAAGGCGCCCAAGACGGGAATCAAACCGCCTCGGGCAAGGCCATTCTTTCTGTGAGGCAAGGATGTTAGTCAAATGTTTGTCTTAGTATATAGTATATATTTAAATATAATAATACGGTAATAATAATAAACCGCTGACGAAAGCGCCTCTGCGCTTTCCTCACGCCTCTGAGTCGTTCTCTCGTCGAATGAATACCTTCAACATTGAATGAATATGTGCGCATTATAAATGTAAAATTATTATTATTAATATAGTCACTGCTGTGGTGGCACATAATATCTGTGTGCATAAACCTGCAAGAGGACTCGCCACCAATTAAACAATATATCTTGTCTGTGGGGCAGGGCTACCAAGCAGCTGTTGCTGTAATAGATTTATCTTACAAACAAGATTACTCACCTGAATGTTCCACATCTGAATCTGGGACCAGGACAGAGGTGGGAGTTTCCATTTCGGGGAGGCTGTTCTGCACTCTTTGCATCGTTCTCAAAAGATAGCTGCGACGCAACTTTCTTTTGTGTGTCTGAAGGAACAATCAGAACAGAAAAACAGGAATAGTACGCACCGTGTTAGTGACTTGCTGTGCGGGTCCTGTGTGCTCGAGAACTAAGACTTATTATCATCATCATCGACAACGTCAGCACCGTTACTAATGCCACCATTATCTTCAATTCATCATCACTCCACAGGGGGAGGAGATCTGCCACATGACACCTCTTCTCTGCAAACGCCGTGAATCGCAGAGAGCCGCAGAAACACAAATTAATTTGCCACTACTTCTGGGCCATTCTTCTCATCCGTGAAAGAGCTGTAGATTATGGAACTGAATCCAGTAGACATTAGACATTCCTGCGAATAGATAGATAGATGTTGATTATTACAGCAGAAAAATACCCAGTGAGCTTGCACGCTCTTTACGGGACTCCTGCGACACAACATGCGAATTGCTGACAATAATTAATATCCATCCATTTTCATAAACCGCTTAATCTTGTACAGAGTCGCGGTGAGCCGGAGCCTATCCCGGCAGACACAGGGCGCAAGGCAGGGGAACACCGAGGATGGGACGCCAGTCCATCGCAGGGCGCCTGGGGAAATTTAGTCAGTACGTCAATTAATCTGGCAGCATGTCTTTGGACGGTGGGAGGAAACCGGAGTCCCAGGCGAAAACCCACGCGGACAGGGGGAGAACATGCAAACTCCACACAGAAAGACCCCCAAATTTAAAACAAAAATTTGTTTACATGTTGCATTGCACACATTTTTCTCGTAAAATAGTCAAAAATACATAACATTGCACAATTTTTCAAGTAACCAGGTAAGATTAAGGTTGTAGATGCGATAGTGAAAAAACTAAAGCATATTAAGGGTAACGTATTCAACTTTAAGAGGGAAGAGTGCAAGAATTGGAACCTTTAGAACACGAATCAAGATTGCCAATCACAACTTGGCAGAAATTTCAATTATAACTGGGATCTAAGTTGAGTAATGGACGGTAGTGACTGTATAGATTCTGGCTGCGAATAACAGGATTCCTGGATTAGCAAAACTCCACTGCAACAGAATTGGAAAAATGTTGTAAACAAACGGCTGCAAATAAAACCGCATGTGGGAGGCGCGAGGGCCCACTAAGGGCTTGCATGAAGCCGACGGCAATCGTGCGCCGTCAGCCAATGTTTTCAAAAGCGTTTTACAGCTGGGAACAGAGCCACGTACACTATCGCTGTTAACGCTGGTAGTGTACGTGGGCGAATGGTGGGGGGGGGCATTGACAGATTGATTCATGGTAGTCGGGGCGCAGTGTGGCAGGGTGTACAGATCGGTAGGTTACAGCGGTGGTTGAATACTGGCAGCAACATTTCCTGCTGAGCAAAGACACTCAGTTCCATTGTAATGTATTGTTATAAGCACATTATTTTGACATTCAACTGGAATAGCATAAAAAAGACAAAGGGACATTCATTACACGGCTCTCAATAAATCAGCCTAAGTGGTTATAATAGCAGGTGCCGTTTCCCATGGTTTTACTATACGTACTGTACACTGCGAACCGCAGCAGACAACAAGTGAGTCTTAATGCAAGGTGCGTTTTCAAAGAGCACTGTAATATTAATAACAGCCCAGGACACCAGAGCCCAGTGGATCTTGATAGGGGTGGCGCGGTGAGTAGCGCTCCCGCCTCACAGCAAGAAGGCCCCGGGTTCGAATCACGGCTCGGGTGCCTTTCTGTGTGGAGTTTGCATGTTCTCCCCGTGTCCGCGTGGATTTTCGCCGGGCACTCCGGTTAATTTGCCTATGGATTAAATTTCCCCTGGTGCCCTGTGGTGGACTGGCGTCCGATCAAGGGTATAGCCCTGCCTTGTGCCCTGTGTCTGCCGGGATAGGCTTCGGCTCACCGCAACCCTGTACAGGATTAAGCAGTTTCTGACAATGGATGGATGGATAATACAGGATACTTTACAATGTCATACCAACCATGTTAATGAGATTCTAGCATATCTTAAATTAAAACCCTGCTAAATTACGGATGCTGTCAGCAATGTATGTGAGGCGATGTCAGACAGTGCTATTAATTCAGTGACGACAGATTTGCGAAACGACTGTTTCGTAAACCGGGGTATTACTGTAATAGGCAAAGGTCATTACACTGTTCCCTAAAGTTATACGTTATGCTTAATATCAATGTGGAGAGAATGGCCCTTACCGTAGCAATGTGAAATTTACACCACAAACGGCTGCCAACACAGATGATGTCTATTTGACGTTAGATTTAAAGAATTCTGAATTTTAAATAGAAATCAAGATTTTCTTTGGCGTGTGTAAAACATCTTAACCGGTTGCCTCCCACAGTCGAAAGACACGCTGCCTAGGTTAATTGTCCTGACCAAAGTGCCCCCGGTTCCCTGAGATGTTGTACCTTGCTTATTCCACTGCGCTGGACAACTATTAAAATAGATACATCACTCAACAGTTCCTTCCAGCTTAAATAAAAACCGACTGAAAATGGAAGTAATTTTAGTAGGCCCATAGTAAATCTCTTTTATGGGTTAGGTCACGTAAAGAAATAAGTGTTGTAAACCCGCCTCCACCCGACACAGGCAATTAGTAAGGTTTGTCACGAAAACAAAACGTGCCAATTTAGTCACCTCTTCAGCACAAGGGTATGTTGGAGAGCGAACCCACGACATTTGCAAGAACCCTTGTTCCTAATGAAGCTGATTGCAACTACCAGCGAAACTTCGTACCTTCATTGTAAATGTTGTGGGTTCGCTCTCCAACATACCGGTGTGATGCTGACGTAGTAAAGCATTGGCACGTTGTGTTCAAGTGAGAAACTTTACTAATTTGCGGGGTCGGGTGGAGGCGGGTTTATTTACAACACCTATTTTTTACCTGACGTAATCCAGAAAAAGAGATATACTTTGGATAACATAGGTTACGAAAGCCTTCGTGTGTTGCCAAACAGCGGCAGCCGAGTAGCAGTGTAACCTGAGATACGGGACATGTGAAGAAATGCCTTTCAGTTGCAGAACAATGACTGCACTGACGATGCTTCCGACGTGGGAGGCGAAACGTCGCGAGGGCGAGATCGCTCGGTGACACGGCTATCCCGACAGAACAGCTCTGAAGAGCAACCATGACGGTTCGAGCCGTGACAAACCTACATCAGAACAAAGACTGTAACTTCAGCTGTAGACTGGAGCATCCCCACACGCCTCAATCGGCACAGACGAGCCATCCGTTTCTGCCAGATTTAAACCTCATCTCAATCACGAATTAACGTCTCCGTCTATGCACTCCATCGTAAAGATGCCAACCAGAGGCACAACGACGCCTGTGCCGCCACGTATCGCTCACCCCCAGGCGTCTCCCGGACAGAGGGGAGCCATGACCGCGTTTCAGGCTCCACTTACTGTTCGAGTCAAGCGCAGCTCCCACAAAGAATGTCGCGCAATGAAGGCGCTGAGATATGGCCGCTAGCACTGCTGCTGCATGCGCGAACAAAGATAGCCTCCTGCTCCCCGGGCCCCGCAGGCCGCTACACGGGCCTTCATGCTGGGGCCTACTGGGAGAAACACGGCTCTCCAATAGCTGCTCTGTCGGGATAGCCATGTTACTGAGAGTTACTACTCTCTCCTTGGCGACGTTTCGCCTACCACGTTGGAGGCCTCATCAGGCGTTCTGATGATGCCGAACAGCTACGGAGAGCAACTTTCAAACACGGAGCCTTGACCAAAACATACTTCACTACATAGACGGAGACGCGGCAGCGTTTGGACAAGTCCCAATCCGCGCCACACCGAGTTCTCTCTCCCCCTTAACCTAACTCGGTCCCGTCTCCGTTACGGATGGCGCTGTGGTACCGGCCATTGTGTGCTTGTTGATACGGTGCCGCTGGGCCGTGCTGCTGTACCCATGACACCGCCTTCTCAGCCCGCAGGACTAGCTCCCTTACTCCGCGAGACTACATCCTAGACCCCGTGTCCCTTCCTGTGTCGCACTGGGCCCCAAACCCGTGAGCCTGGCTCCTAACTCCGCGGGCACCCACCCTTTGAGACCGGGTCCCTATCCCGTGGAGGTGATGAGGGGGTTGCTCGTCGCGCCTTCCCCGCCGTGTTGCCCGCTTGGGCCTCCGCTCCCTGGTCGCCTGCTGCTGCTGCTGCTGCTGTGATTCCGCCGCCGCCGCCGCCTCGTCCTCCTCCTCAGCGGGGCCCGGAGCGCACGCCGAGTTCATGACGCGGACATGAGGGGAGCGACGCGGGACCGCGCAGGAGCGAGGGAGCCGCGCCGAGACACACGGCGAAGGATGAGAGCGGGCAGAGCAGGGGCGAGACTCCCACTCACGGGGACGGGTAGTGACGCACCTTCCGGAGGGAAGTGACGCCTCGGAAGCGTCACGGCGCCACAGCAGATGGGCCCCGAGCGGCCCCTATGGGCCCGGGACGCCAGAGCCCAGCGGCCCTTCATATACAGAGATACATACATGTGTATTATGGGGGCAGAACGGTGGCGGGGTAGGTAGATAGATAGATGTTTATTATTACAGCAGAAAAATTCCCAGTGAGCTTGCAAGCTCTTTACGAACTCCTGCGACACAACAAACATGCGAGTTGCTGACAATAATTAAAATATCTACAAGATTCATATAACCAAAATGTAAATCAACCAACAAAAAACATTTACACATAACATTGCACACATTTTTAAAACGAAATAGTCCAAATACATAGCATTGCACACAGTATTTTTTCCCAAATAACCATATAAGATTGTGCATTGCGATATAACACTGTGCATTGCGATATTGGAACAACCAAAGCATATTAAGGGTAAACATAATCAACGTTAAGACGGAATAATGCAAAAAATTTGAACCTTTAGAATACGAATCAAGATTAGCAATCACAGCTAGGCAGAAATTTAAATTCTAACTGAGATCTAAGTTTAGTAATGGACGGTAGTGACGGTAGGGGTGAGTAGCGCCGCCGCCTCACAGCAAGAAGGAACCCGGGTTCGAATCCCGGCTCGGGTGCCTTTCTGGGTGGAGTTTGTATGTTCTCCCCGTGTCCGCGTGGGTTTTCGCCGGGCACTCCGGTTTCCTCCCACAGTCCAAAGACATGCTGCTGTATGGGTTAATTGGCCTGCTGGCTAAATTGCTCCCAGTGCCCTGTGATGGACTGGCGTCCTATCCTCGGTATAGCCCTACCTTGCGCCCTGTTTCTGCCGGGATAGGCTCTGGCTCACTTGCGACCCACTACAGGGTTCAGCGGTTCTGACAATGAATGAATGAAAAGGAACCGTTGAGATACGTAGCTCGTGTTAGCGATGGGAAAAAACAAAAAATATATATAGGTAGCTTTAATACGAAGGCTTTTGTGATCAATGTTATCCATAGTCTAGCTGTTTTTATTAGTTAGGTCACGTAAAAAATACGTCGCAAACCCGCCTCCACCCGACACAGCCAATCAGTAAAGGGTTGTAACGTGAACAAAAATGTGCCAATTCGTTACTATGTAATGACCTCGAATTGACCAGAAATGAGAGGGTGGGAAAGGAGGGAGATTAAAGGGAGTCCTGCTGTGAATCCAATTATGTAGGA
>JAZEWU010000007.1:11190218-11202503 GCA_036362915.1 Geotria australis | reverse complement strand
AGAACGTGGTAAAGGACCCGACGGCCCATCCTGACAAAAGGGCACAACGGTCCTTTACAACTACTTCAGCACACCGGTATGTTGAAGAGCGAGCCCACAACATTTACAATGAAGGTACGACGTTTCGCTGATAGTTGCAATCAGCTTCATCAGGAACAAGGATCTCACGAGCCCCAACTCAACATTGAGAGGGAACAAGTGCAACATTTCAAACACAAATTTAAGATTTGAGTCTGGGAGGACATTTCCAGGGTCAGGAATGCAGGCTGGCCGGGATGGACCTGAGCTACAGCCTTCACGGTGGACGAGTTAAAGCCGAGACGGTGACTGAGACTCACATCGTCTGCCTTCGGAAACACACACTGGATAATGACGGTATTAATTACTCCGAGCGAGTACCGCATTACAGCTATCCACACGACGCGCCGTCACTACTAGCGCGCACCGCCCATTACGCCACTATAAATATAACGCAGCATCCATAGCGGTGTCTGGGAGCCGCCGCGTGATGTCACCGCGTTGCCAGGAGACTCGGCATCCCGCCCGCTCCACCACGCAGCGCCCGGCGTGCAGCGCCCCGCAGCCCGACACGTGGGGCAGCCTCTTGCGGGGTGTGGGGAAGGGGGGCAGTGCCGGATTTAGGCAGACGCTAAACAAGCTACAGCTTAAGGCCTCACAATCCGCAGGGGCCTCAAGAAGATTCCAGATTATAGGGATCTATACCCATTTTTAAGCGTTCATGAAACAGAAATCCAATAGCAAGAATAATTGTTTGAATTACAAACCAACGAAGAGTTGATTCGACACGAAGATTTGCCGTCATTTTGACGGGGAGTGCATACTAGGTATCTATATGTGATCCTGATCCTGATTACTTATTTTGTCAAAATTGTGTATATATATATTAATGTACGTTACAATATTTTTTTCAGGACATACTATATTATAATCTATGATAGAGATCAAGCCAACCAAATGATCAGTAAATGCATTCATTTGAAAATAATTTGTATTTTTCACCTTGCTATTAAATAATTTAAAGGCATATATGTTTTCAAGTTTTGTGAGATCATCTGGTGTAATTTTTGTAACAAGGCGCCTCAAAGCTTTTTTTATAGCTTAGGGCCTCACCAAGTCTAAATCCGGCACTGGGCAGGCGGCTGCCCGCCCCCCCTTCCTCCCCGCGGCTTACGCAGGGCGCGCAGTTGACCAGCAGCAGAAACCGCGCTCATTCCGAATCTCCGTGTTCGAATCAACCGTGAGGCACGGTCATGGCGAGAGGCACCCCACGTGCTGAGTCAGCGTTTGCTGAGTTCATTTTACACGGGGGAATGGAGCGATGATGCAGCGTTTCTTTAAGTGTCTCTCTCTCTCGCTAGCTCTCTCTCTATCTCTCGCACGGGATTTGGAGAGTGACTGACGCAACATTGAACTCAAGACACTGGCCAATAGCTCTGCGTTAAACCGACACAAAACATTGTGACAATTAAACGATACTTGACGATTGTGTATACAAAGTGTCGCGAACACGAATTTCCATTTTTTTTCATTCATTGTCAGAAACCTCTTAATCCGGTACAGGGTTGCGGTGAGCCGGAGCCTATCCCGGCAGACACAGGGCGCAAAGCAGGGCTACATCCAGGATGGGACGCCAGTCCATCACAGGGCACCGGGAACAAAATAAAATTACCACCTTTTTCACAATAAAATGTTATGGTCCAACAGCGCAGACAGCGTGCCTCTGGAGCTTTGTGAAATGCGTGATATCGCCAGCCGTTTGCGCTGCACGCAGTCGCATGCGCGTTTCACAGGACAGCTCCAGGCTCGCTTTAATCCGCAGTGTCGGGAAGATGCAAAATGTGCCGCGCGTTGTCACAGGCAGATGCTGATGCAGGCTCCGCAGTGGCGTCCGCCGCCGCAGCAGCAGCAACAGCTTCTGCAGCAGTAGCATCAGCACGGAGAGAGCGAGAGAGAGGGGGCGCCGCGCCCGCGTTGTCGATCGTCCGTCTTCATCTGCAGAGTGCGGCGACCCTCGCGTCCCGGCTGCTGCTGCTGCTGATGCTGCTACTGCTGCTGCAATACGCTTTTTCTGTGTGCTCGCCCGGCTCGCTGCTGCACCGAGGCTCCGGGCGCCCCTCCCCCTAGCCCAGCCCCTGCTGCAGCAGCAGCAGCATCACCACACGCGCGCCGGCGGGAGCCGCGCTCCGATAAATGAACGCGTCACGGGAACGCCGCCTTTACCGCAGTGTGTGCGGAGCCCGAGGACGCGCCGTGAATGCCTTGTCCCGCGTCCAACATGGTCTGCGACTCGCAGCTGACCGCAGACGAGGAGCAGACGGAGGGCGGCATGCGGGCAGCCGGCCCCTGGCGGCCGGACGCGCCCGACGCGGGCCGCCAGCGAGACCTGCTCATACGGGAGTTCGAGGCCGGGGACGAGGCCACCGTGAGGCGCATCTTCAGCGAAGGCATCCAGGAGCGGATCCCCAACACGGCGCTGCGCGGGCTGCGGGAGCAGCACGGCATCCAGGCCGTGTACGCGCTCATCACAAGTAAGCCGCACGCACACGCGCAAACACACACAACCTTCCCCCCCCCGTAGAGGCTTAAAAGACTGTTGGGTCACTTGCCGTTAGCGAGTAGCACTTATGAAGGTCGACACGGCGCACGAGGAGGTGAGGTGACCAGCACCACGCCCGGCCGCCTACGTCTTCCCTAATGGCAATGTTTACATACTGCGCTAGGTACTCATTTGAGGGTGAGTCGACCTAGCGGAGGTCCGTGACCGGTTCAGAAAATCGTCACTGGTGTTGGTGGCTGTGAGCCACCGCTACACACACACATGCACACAAAAACACGCATGAAAAGGTAAAGATAAAAGTCATCCGTATAGCCTCCATATGCTGTTGGGGCAAGTGCTGTTTGCGAGCGCCTATGAAGGCAGGCACGGCACACACGGGGTGGGTGGTTAGCACCACGCTCGAGCGCCTTTATATCCCTGGTGGTGGTGTTTACATCTCAATGTGTACTTATTCGCGGCTGAGTCGACCTAAGGGAGCCCCAGGACTGGTTCGGCTAATCGGGACCGGTGTTGCCCCTGAGCGTAGCACAGCGCACTGACCGCGACAATACCAAAGACAAAGATCCCCCGTATAGCCTTAACAGACTGCAGGGGCAAGTGTCGTTAGCGAGTAGCACCTATGAAGGCCGACACGGCACATGAGGGGGTGGGTAGCCAGCACCACGCCCGGCCGCCTTTGTCTCGCTAGTAGCAATGTTTACACACCGTACGAGGTACTCATTTGAGGCTGAGTGGACCTAGGGGAGGCCCAGGACCGGTTTATAAAATCGTCACTGGCGTTGGCGGGATTCGAACTCGGGTCGCATACACTCACACCCGTAATACACACACACACGCATATACCGTAGGTACATAGAGAGATGCACGGAATTTGTACTTACAGGAATGGATTCATTATACGATGCGTGTAATATCGAGACACAGTGTAATGTGACGGCTCTGTGTGTGCAGACGCAGCTCCATGCACAGCCGTACACTCGCATTACGTTCATGTCTGCATTACGCAACCCGGACTTCTTTACTCCTGCCGCACAGACTGCCAATACGAGCTGTTTGTAATTAAGTCGGTACAACATATACATACACACAATGAAGACACAGATCCCCCGTATAGCCTTACCGGGCTGAAGGGTCAAGTGCTGTTAATGAAGACCAGCATGGCACACGAAGGGGTGGGTGACCGGTAACACGCCCGGCCGCCTTTGTCTCCCTAGTGGCAATGTTTGTGCAGCATACCAGGTACTCATTTAAGGATGAGTCGACGTAGGGAAGACTAGTTCAGAAAATCGTCACTTGTGTTGGCCGTGAGCGGGAATCGAACTCGGGTGGCCGGGTTCGTAGCGCAGCGAGCTAACCGCTGCACCACCGCTCCCCACTGCCAAGACTCCACACTTGCGCACGAACCCGCGTGTCGTGTTGTGAGTGGCCGGGAGACCTGGTATCAGGACACGTCCACACACACGCGGCGACGTGTCAATGTTCTCCCTCTCTCATGTTCCTTCAAAGGCAACAGTTCAAATTCTCCCGGAACCTGTTCTTGTGAACACGCTGATAAACACCGTATGTCTGTTATGAGTCCCCGCTTAATGCTGTAGAGAGTCGCGGTGAACCCTAGCCTATCCAAATAGCTACCATTAGTTCATACGCCTATGTAGAAACTGATCTTTAAAAAAGAGCCACATTTTAAAAATGTAATGTTTATCAGGTCCCATGGTGTCTAGCGCAGTCTCATTACAGACGCCGCGTTATTTTTACGTGCCACAAGGAGGGTTATTCGCCCGACACGCTGCTGATGAACAAATCCCACGAGCTTTTTCGTTATAACAAGGTAATACATATGTATTTTAACTACAATATACCACTTTACAGACGATATTCCCGATAAATTACTCCGGTTCCGCGTGGCACGTGTTGCCGCGATTTCAGGTTCCAGTGTCAGAGGCCGATGGACGGAAGGAGAGCCGCGGCGGTGACTGCCACGCGTGAACGAACACAATGTCCAGTGGAATCAAACTGTCAGCGTGGGTGCTTGCAATCCTGGCTATAAAGCCTTCACAGACTCACCCTTGCAAATTGCAGGCATTCGTGTTAGATGTAGGATTACGATACATATTTTACCAACTCACAACTTCGTTGTGTGTCCAATTCCACTTCATTGCTGTTGAATAAATTCTGAATTGCAGTCGAGCACTTTTTGGATACGAAGCATGTCATCGCTGCTGCGTTTGCAACACAAACCAGTGAAACCTCTGGGGTTTTGCCAAGTGCCGCGTCTGCCCTTGACAATGTCGGGTGTCGACGGGCCCTCGGCTTGTACCTCGTGACGCAGTCGTGACGAGTCAGCATCGCGCGGGAGGCAGTGCGAGCAGTGTCGGATTTAGGTAAAGGCTAAACAAGCTACAGATTAAGGCCTCACAATCCGCAGGGGCCTCAAGAAGATTGCAGATTGGGTTTTATACCCATTTTTAAGTGTTAAAGAAACATAAATCCAATAACAAGAAGAATTGGTTCAATTACAAACCAACGAAGAGTCGAAGCCCAAATGTAATCTATAATAGAGATCAAGCCAACCAAATGATAAATATGTAATTTGTAAATGCATTCATTTGAAAATAATTTCTATTTTTCACCTTGCTATTAAATAATTTAAAGGAATATAAGTTTTCAAGTTTTGTGAGATCATCTGGTGTAATTTTTTTAACAAGGGGCCCCAAAGATGTCTTCTATAGCTTGGGGCCTCACCAAGTCTAAATCCGGCACTGCATGCGAGCGGCCGTCTCTGGCCTGAACACCCCGTCCGGTGACGGGCCCAATGGCCCGCCCTCCTGGGGACTCCACCGTGTGGCAAGCTTCAAAACTCCGAGCCCGTGTATTTAACCTGTCCATTCGTAAAGAGTTAGCAAGCTCAATGGGTATTTTTCTGCTGTAATAATAAACATCTATCTATAGCTATCAATAAAATGTTTAAGTTTTTTCCCGTTGCAGTGCATAACTGTATTTTTACTTGTTTTTTTGGAAAAATGTGTGCGATGCTGTGTGGAAATTTTATTTTTTTGTTTGGTCAATTTATTATTTTTATATTTGTATTTTTATTTATTTTCAATTATTGTTGTCAATTCGCATGTTTGTTCTGTCAATGCAGGAATCCCGTAAAGAGCTTGCAAGCTCACTGGGTATTGTTCTGCTGTAATAATAAACATCTATTTATCTATTTATCTATCTATCCGCACTGCTCGGATGGGAAACGGCTTTGATACACACTGCTGCGTATAGGTGGTGCTACGGATGACCCGCGTTGCTACCACCCCATCTCAACAGTCTCGCTCCTCTCATTAAGATATTTGAAAATAAATCGAAATTACAAATCACGTACTGCATGTCGAACGGTGACTTATTCCATCCCAAGCAAGTGGCTTTAGAGCAGAATACGGCACAACCTCTGCGGCGCTCGATACTCCTCACTTCACCTTCACCGGTCTCGAATGTCGTCCCCGATGTGCCACCTGTCCCTCGATCTGTCCAAAGTATCCGACATTGTTGGCCATGATATAGTGTTAATACAGATTAACACGCCTACATTTTTCAATGTGTGCAATCAACCGGATTCAGAGCTGTTTGTCTGGCCGGTTTCAATTGATCTCCATGAATGTCTCGCGAAACCCCGATTGCTAAGAGGGTTCCACGCGGCGCCGTGCGGGACCTACCCTGCTCTACGTCCACGCGAGCAATCAAGGAATCTGAAAGCTGCTCTCTGACATTCATCGCTTTTACGATAGCACAGCCTCGATGGTCTCTCTGAAATCAATGGACGATTTACAACATCAGCTACAACAAGCCTCGGTTAATCTACAACTACAGATTCATGGGCGGCAGGGTGGCGCAGTGCTAGAGAAAGTCCTGCCCGAGGCCGTTCGATTCCCGCCTCGGGCGCCTTTCTGTGTGGAGTTTGTGTTCTTCCCCTGTTCTTCGTGGGTTTCCTCCACGTCGGGCCGCTTCCACCCTAAACGTCCTTGCGAATAAATCCGCAGAATATCTAAAATACCTCCTGACTCTGCAAATGTCCAGTCGCGGTCTCAGAAGTGACTCCGTGTTGTTATTTAAAGCGGCAGTGATTAAAACTCGGCATTGCAACGCGTCCGTCCACGCTGATGCTGACCCGAGTGTCTCATCTCAGACTCGCTCCCTCTCCCGCTCCCTCCCTCTTTCCCCCATCACTCCCTCCCTCCACCGTGTCAAACCTGCCCGAGCTCATATTTCATACTAATGTACACATACGTGAACAATAGTTGATTTCAAAAAACAAATCTATCTGAGGACTCGATTCCCTTTGCAGCCAATAACAAAAAAAGCAATACGAGTGGTTGTATTTGCCAATTAAAATAATCATGTCACCACATTTCAGAATTATTTTTATGCAAACAGCGTTTTGCTGTAAATTGCTCACACTGCAGACCAAAAAATACTTAATCTAAAAAAATATAACGATGTTTATTTCATAAAGTGCCTTTCACATCTAAATATCTCAAAGCGCTGGAGATTTTAAAAAACAGCTACAAAAGTATAGATAAAATCCCACCGAAACACCGGTCGAGGAAAAGCTGGTAATAATAACAATAATATAGATAGCCTGCAGGGAAAATTATGATGAAAGCCAGAAGTAATAATTACACTGACAGCGAGTGTAAAATCCAAACCACGGGAGAAGCCATAAAAATAGAAACAGATTTTGACGCTAAATTTAAAAGTTCTAACAGTCTCAATTCTTGATGTAGGCTTTCACGGCTCGATTCATGATGGTTGCTCCTCAGAGCTGTTCTTTCGGGATAGCCCTGTCTAGCGATCTCCCTCTCTCCCTCTCGACGTTTCGCCTCCCACGTTGGAGTCTCAATTCCTTAAATCAATCTGGAGAGTATTCCACAGTACGCAATTTATAATGCGCATAGTATTCATTCAATGTCGAAGCGAGAACAACTCAGAGACGTGAGGAAACTACAAGTGGGGGGGGGGGAGTCAGCCGGCGCCAACCCGCCAGACACTGCGTCCTGTATGTTATCGGTCAATTAATTAACAAGCGGGTTTTTTTTAGCTGTGGAAGGAAACCGGAGAACGCAGAAAAAACCCTTCCCACAACATGGGGAGAACACACAACCTCCGCACGTAAAAAGGCACCCGAGGCAGAAATCAAACCGCCTCGGGCAGGACCTTCTTTTCTGTGAGGCGCAGATTTTACAACTGCAGACACCCTGCCGCTCATCCAACAGTGGATTGACACGAACATGTAGCAAACTATGGATAATAGAGCAAGTGTTTTTATAAGCTGTTTTTTTTCCGTCGTTGTTGACATGCTGTTCTCTCCGATGTCCTTGTGCAGCGCTTTGTGACCCTCGGGTGAAAGGTGCTCTATAAAATGCTATTATTATTATCTCCCTTTTCTCACCAGTGTTGTGTTTGGGCCTAACGCACTCGCTGCTGCTCACGTGCTGTGTGCCGCTCCTGCTGCTGGCGCTCCGCTATTACTACAGCCGGCAGGCCATCCAGCGGTACGCGAGCAACGCCCTGTGCCGAGACCTGGCCGACATCCCGCACTGCTACATCAAGAACCCAGGTATCCGCGACACCCCGCGTGCGTCGCCACCTCCGCGCCTGTGACAGGGGTCTCTCGCGCCGTCAGGGGAGCTGCAAGAAACGGAGTGTTGTCCGTCCATCCATCAAGTGTCAGAAACTATATTAGTGCAATGAGATCTATTTGCACTATATTTGTTATGATTATAGTTTTTGTTCTAATAAAAATAATTTGACATTTATAACGCGCACATATTAATTCAACGCCGAAGATATTCCTTCGACAAGAGAACGACTCAGAGGCGCGAGGAAAGCGCAGAGAGGCAGAGGAGGCAGCCAGGCGGTTTGCCGGCGCCATGTTGCCAAACACTGCTTCCTATATATTATGACGTTATCGGCCAACTAATTAATGAGTGTTTTTTTAAGTTGTGGGAGGAAACCTGAGAACTCGGAGGAAACCCACGCAGAACAGGGGGAGAGAACAGACAAACTGCACACAGAATGGCGCCCAAGGTGGGAATCGAACCACCTCGGGCAAGACCATTCTTTTGTGTGAGGCGCGGATGTTACCACCGGTGTTGTGAAGGTTGTATCTATAGCGTCGTCCAGATGCCTTGCGACCTCTCTAAAACAGAGGTTCTAAACGTTTTGCACCTCAAGGCCCACTTGCCCCACTAGGTTTCTGGTCTCCACGGGTCACTAGGTGGCTCTCGCGGCCGCCCACCAGTTGATAAAGGGTCGTGCTTCTGGGTGGCACCCAGGGCACGTGCCATACCCTAGGTACGCCTGTGCGCGCGTCGCTCCCCCCCAGGGTCGTGCTTCTGGGTGGCGGTGCTGGGCGGCGACGTGGTGGGCATCGTCGGCGCGCGCGCCCACCCGCACGACGGCACGGTGGAGCTGTGCCGCATGTCGGTGGACTCGCGCTACCGCGGCCGCGGCATCGCCAAGGCCCTGGGCCGCACCGTCATCGACTTCGCGCTCGCCAACGGCAACTCGGCGGTGGTGCTGGGCACGACCGCGGTCAAGATCGACGCGCACCGCCTCTACCAGTCGCTGGGCTTCAAACACATGGGCGTGACCGAGGAGTACGTGCCGCCCGGCGTGGACGGCTCGCTCCCGCAGCGGCTCTTCTTCCAGCTGCGCTACCATCGCTACCGCCTTCAAATCCGCGAGGAGTGAGGGAGGAAGGCACGAGGTGCCGCCCGGTGTTTCCGCCCGGCGGCCCCGCCGCGCGGCGAGACGATGTTGTGCTCCGTGGGGTCCGGCCGTCGCCATCGCCGCCGCGGGAGGACTATGATGCATGCGACCCCCCCACAGTACGTACGGCGTAACGCGGGATGCCCGACAACCGATTCGACCTTTCCTCGCGCCGCTGCTAAACGCTTGCTCCGAAATTGTATCCGATTCGAATCTGAATGCGTACACGAAATGGTAGAAGCATGCTTGTTTGTAAATATTTAAGGTAACCAAGCCAAATATAATATTCTCGATCGTCACAAAAAAAGAAAATTTCGTTTAGAGATGAATTTGCAAAGTCCATCTGGAATGAACGGCGATGCTCGTCTTGCCTGCGTAATAAGTAATACCTAGGTAGCTCCACATCCAGATTAGACTGCCGGTTGCAATACACGTATCCGATTTAGAGGAACTCGGCTTTTTCCAACTCGTGTCACACAGGTCTCGCCGCTGCTGCCGCCACAACCGCCGCCGTTCTCAATAGACTTTGCATGAGCAGCCTTCAGAGAGGCGCTGGCCCACACAGCTGCTGCTGCTACCAGTGCCAGATGGTGCCTGGTGGTGCGGGCACAGGCCTCAGAGAGCGCCTGGCCCCGGGTGCCGGTGGCACGAAACCGCAGTAGGCAGCAGCAGCATGAGTTCATCCCGGTGGAGATTTGGCACAAAACGATGGGATTCCCAGCGACCCGAGCCGCTCCACTCCCCCCCATGATGCAATAATGCCTGTTCGTACGTCACGGCGTGTGTCGCGTATTATTTTTTAAAAGTGGCTTGAAACAAGTAACCCGGAAGGCCTTATGTAAGAAATCTAAACGAGAAGGGCTGGGCTGCTGCTGCGGGTGTGTAGAGGAGGCAGGTCACCGTTCAGTCCGAGGTCAGCCGGGCACTGCACAAGTCCCATTGCGACCTGGTCACGATTCAGCTGTGTAGGCATCAGAACCTAATGTGCCTCAACTCTCCCTCCTTCTACGCGTGGTTCTTGGCTACACTTACTAAACTAATAGTAGCTGTGCTGCCATGAGCTCAATGGGAAACGCAGTTGTGATATTGAATGTACCCGGGTGTCAGTGTGTAAACGGAGCGTGTTGACGTGTTTTGTGAGTACGGGTTTGTGAGTCGTTCTATCGCAAGCGGCTGTGGGATAGCCAGCGTGGCTTCTCTGTTCAGGATAACCTGGGTTTGTGTCTCCCCTTGCAATGACGGTTAAGTTGCGCTAAAGCCTATTCCGTAAACGTGTAATGCTTGGAAACACTTGGACGTGTAACAGTTGACCACTTACTTCATGGAGGCGACTAGACGAGGTGGAGCGCCGCCCCAGGTCCCGGAGATGCGGAGAAGTCAGGCGCTTCCTCTGGTCGATCCGAAATCGGCGTACAGTGAGCGCCATCATAGGCCCGGCGCAAATATCACGACCGACTGCCGGTGCCTTTCCCTGTTGAGCAGGCGTCGGGTGGCGGGTCCAGACAGGTTTCGTAGATCGTTGACGGCCGGTAGTGACGATTTCATGCCTTTGTACATCGATGAGTGTGGGTGGCTATAAACCTACTGTACTTTACTTGTTGTCAGTATCATCATCCTGTCACGTCTCCTGCTCGATGGTCGGAGCGCTGGCCTCACGTTTTGCAATGGGACGATGGCCACGCATTATCCCTGGGGCCGTACGCGAGGCATCGCCAAATACGCTTCGAACAAACATTGTAAATGTTTATCGACAAATGTATTCTCATAGAAAGCCATATAATTATTTTTCCTGAAATACTAAGTGCATTTTAAACTGTTTGGAAGCAGCCTTGTATAATATATGGGCATCTTAGGCTATGTATCTATGTAGGTTTTCATGGCTCGATGCATAAGAATTGTTCTTAAGAGTTGCTCTTTCGGGATAGCCATGGCGAGGAGCTCCTGAAAGAGACAACTCTGAAGACAAATTCTGAAGTCCGACTATCTTACTCTAATCTTTACACACCAGATTGTTCCGTGCTATCCGCGTCTCTGCTTCATCAACATTGCGTGTCGGCCCTTTTATAATAGCCCGCTCGTTGGCAGCCCAACCGGAGAGTAGGCGGATGTCTGTATCTGTACAACACCGTCGCAGACGTCACAAACCATCGCTGTAATGTAACGCACCATCGCTGTGATGTCACACACCATGACTGTGATGTAACTGTAACATTTACAGCAAATGTAATCGTTTCACACTTCACCCGCAGTGAAATAATACGTGCAATCAATCGGGAACCGCGTCGAATCGAGTCGTTTGTTGCTGTTGTGAATCTGTAGACTTACAAAAAGAAGTATTAATTTATTGCCTGGTGCATGGAGCCAACGATCGAAAATACAATGACTATGCAAATATTGCTAAACACGTTTGTTAAAATCCCGCAACATGCCGCTTGCGATCGCTGCCCCTCAGTCAGTGTTTAACACTGCTCTGACAGCCAGTTTAGCCGCCCTGACTGAGTTACTTAACAGCATGCGCCGCTAATGTATCCTGTACCGTAAACGCCATCGCGACGTATGCTGATGCCACGTGACAACGAAGCGCCTGAGCACTCCTCGCGTGAGCGGGGGTAAATTGCACTGTGATAGCGATTGTGATATGGTGCGAGGAATATAATTCACGTATGCAACATCGGTGAACTTTAAACAGACTTAACTAATGTCGTGGCACGAGGTGTCAAAGCGAGGTGGACAGTAAGTATCGCGTGTTTGAATGTTTATACTGCAGTGCTGGACAACAAATCTGGCGACCCGAGTTCGAATCCCGCTCACGACCAACACCAGTAACGATTTTCTGAACCGGTCCTGGGCTTCCCCTAGGTCGACTCAGCCTCAAATGAGTACCTAGTGCAGTGTGTAAACATTGCCACTAGGGAGACAAAGGCGGCCGGGCGTGGTGCTGGTCACCC
>JAZEWU010000007.1:11147504-11170111 GCA_036362915.1 Geotria australis | reverse complement strand
TGTCGCTCACACAGCCACCCACCTTCACGGCGCGCTGACTGCCCCACACGAACCCGCACTGGGTTCACTTCCCTCTCCTTCGTCTCCCGACAGCCATCTCGTAACGTCGCCAACTCGAGACTGGCCAGGCTTGCTCGCCTCTCACCTTTAGTCTTGCCATTTCATCCTGGTGGGAACTCACTCATTCGTTAGACTGGAACCGTTTACTTCGCCGCGTTGTTTTATATAACTGCACAGGTACTATTTTAGACCACCAAAGGTGTGAATATATTTTAAAGACAGTGTTGCCAAGTAGAGAACTGAGAATTGCTATTTCGAGCTTGCAAGCTCGCTGGGTATTTTTCTTCTGTAATAATAAACATCTATCGGTCTCAAACTCCTGCGTGACCGAAAACAACCCTCGACAAAAGACTTTAGTGAAATAAATTTATTTTTGTTTATGTATAATGGGGGGAACAATAATACATGAGGTAACGTATATACGATTTACACAGCTAGCTTTCATAACAGTGCACTACCAGTAAGGTCAAGTTCCATCACCAGCTGGAAACGTTCACCGGTCAACGCGACCTTCATCTCGGCGAGCATGGCACCTGCGCGCCCCCCTTAGGCGTGACGCGTGGCTCCGTGAGCGGCGGAGGGAGCGCGGAGGGAGCGGCAGGAGGGAGCGGCAGGAGGGAGCTGCTCTCGCTAGATTTACAAGAAGCAAGCCGGAGGTGTGCGGCCACTCGAGGGACAGACGTTGCCGCAGACGCGCGGAGCGACGTTGGCGGGCGAGGGGAAGGACGCCTCCGCACGGACCGCGTGCTCACGTGAGTGAGACAGGAGCTACTGCGGCAAGCGGCCGTTGTTTCGGGATGAATAATATACACAACACTGACGTCGCACCTCGCGGACAGGAGCGGGTGGCCTTGCCGTACGATGTTAGCGGAATGTGCGGTAAAACTAGATGCTGGTGGGAATCGGAGTAATCTCATCTCAGACAATCTGGTCCGGTACGTCTAACGGTCACCGATGCAAAATTACGAGAACACGGAATTAATTCAATGTCCGAATGAACCAACCCGCCAATCGTCTACAAAAAGCACCATGAAAAACCAGATTTCCTAACGGGGAAAAGATTTGGTCATAAATATTAGAAAATTGTGCCTTTTTGTACAAATCACTTGATGCAGCTACTTGTAACTAATATGCAAATATACAACGCGTCTAGAAATTAAGTAAGTGCCAATCAAGTAACTGACGATAACAGCAGTTTACAGGACAATTGATAATATTCTTAAAGATGTCAAAACTGGTTGCTTTTGCTTTACAAAACAGCAACAACTTGTGACAAGAGCTGCCATGACGGTTCTGAATACGGAGCTCGTCAGATTCCATCGCCCGGAGGCAATACGCCTGGGAGCTGCCGGTGGGCTCGCGCCTGCTGACCGGCTGGTGCAGCCAGCCAGGCCACGATGTTGATATGTTTGTCCAGGCGTTAGACTCTTAAGAGGAATCACAGAGTAAAACACAAGCATTGCTCCTTCATGTCTGGCTTGCAGGGTACTGCACAATATCCCGAGAAACACCAAACTAACCCGAAACAAAAGGCACAACACTCAAACAGCCGGACGAGTCCCTGAGACTCCAAAATAGTGTCGAACTGTGGAATCGAGGACTTCCAATATTTGTGGCTATAACAGATATATAACAGTCCATATTTCGGAAAAATATTGTACGTTTTTTCTTCTTCTTTTTACATTTGAGGTCAACGATGTCAAAGAAATTTCTTTGACCTTTAAGTGCAACATATTGGTCGTAATGCATCGAGGGGGTCAACCTACCTCTGAAGACCCTTTTGAAGTGGGCCGCGTCAGGGAAGTTTATTGCCATTCACCTCAATATATCCGCAAACTGGCAAAAAAGTGCCGTCTGAACCAAATTTTCGGTGCGTAAAACAGCGGCCCGGGTGTTTTATACTTCTATATACAAACTGCTCCCGTAAAGGTCTTCAGAGCTTACGTTGCTCTTGCAGTGCTTCACAAAATACAATTTAAATGTGCAGTATAAATTGTCAGAAAAATACGTACAAAGTCTGCAAAGCACTGGGAGAGCGCGTTCCTCTAATACTTGTCGGCCACTCCGAGGGCCCCGCGCGCTGCGCTTGCGTTGGCGTGGCGGCGGCGGCGGCGCGGCTAGCACACGAAGGTGCCGTGCTTGAGGCTGGAGCTGGAGTAGCCGCCATCGCTGGTACTGCTCTGAAGGCTGCTGCGCTCGTCGCTGTCGCTGCTGGCGCCCAGGCTGTCTCCCTCGCCCACCGAGAACTCCACGCTCTCTACGTCCACCTCCATGTCCTCTGCGGGGGTCAGATGTACGCGGCCGCCGAGGCGGCAAGGAAGCCGCGTTAGCGCTCGCTCCGTTTTGGGAAAGAGTCAAAATATCATATTTTAAATTATCAACATACAGTGGTCTCCCGCGTGTCACGATATTAATCCGTTACCGAACGCGTGTCGTGATGCCAGACCATCGTAAAGGGAGACCGATAATACTGTACTTTGTTTTATGGTACTTTGTCCCACTGAACTAAACACTGAGATGTAAACATTAAAAAGCGCTGCTATTGACCGAGAAGCTACCCAAGCTGCATGCTTTTGCATCGCCGATCGGCTGCTGCGCCACCGATGTTCACACGCAGCCATATCGTAACATGTATTGGAAAGTAAAATTTGATCGTCATGTGATACAAATGTTGTTATAGAGCGTATATTGTAAAGTGATGTCATCGTATTGTGAGGCCACCGTAAGGCGAGGGACCACTGTACTTCTCGTTGGGAATTGCTCTCCATAGTTGTTTGTTCGGGATCACCGTATTACCGAGTGTTACCGAGTGTTGTTGCGCTCTCCTTTGTGATCTTTCACCTCCGAAGAAGAGCAAGAACACTCGACACTGCTATCCCGAAAGAACAGCTATAAAGAGCAATTCTCATACATCGCGCCATAAAAACCGACATCATACTTCTCTTTCCAATTCCTCCCAAGCACGACTCAGCTTTGGAATTCCCATCGCTATAATTAACTGTTTTAACGACCTTGTAGTTTTTTTAATTTATTTTGTCACTTATGTACAATGCTGCGTGTAAGTTTTTTAGTTTGGTTAATGTGTTATTTTTATATTTTTATTTATTTTTGTAAATTCGCGTGTTGTCGTATCGCAGGAATCCTGAAAAGAGATTGCAAGCTCACCGGGTATTTTTCTGCTGAAATAATAAACATTTATCTATCATGGTTAATTTGGAGCACCCCGCGCTCGCTCGTACGCTCGCGTGTACGCTCGCTCGCGCGCACGAGCGAGCTCGCGTAACGCACCTCTGTCAGAGTCGGAGTGCTCGGAGCTCAGCGCGGAGCCCAGGCTGTCGGTGCGCAAGCGTTCCACCACCCCCGCCGGGTTTCCCTCCAGCTGCTCCAGACGCCGGCGCAGGTAGCGCTGCTCGCGCTCCAGCTTGTCCTTCTGCTGCTGCGCCCGCCTCTCCTGCTCCTCCAGCCGCTGCACGCGACACGCCGCGCAACCCCGCGCAACCCCGCGCGTCAGTCCCGCTGCCACGCGGCCGCTGCCGCGGTTACGGATCCCTGGAAGCTCACTCGGCGATTCCTCCGCCTGCGTTGAAGCCTTGGGTCCGCTAAGGTGGCGCAGTGGGTAACATCCGCGCCTCACAGAAAGAATGGTCTTGCGCGAGCAGGTTCGATTCCCGCCTTGGGCGCCTTTCTGTGTGGAGTTTGTGCATTCTCCCCCTGTTCTGCGTGGGTTTCCTCCGGGCTCTCCGGTTTCCTCCCACAACTAAAAAAAATACTCATTAATGAATTGACCAATAACATCCTAATTTATAGGAAGCAGTGTGTGGCAATATGGCGCCGGCAAACCGCCTGGCTGCCTCCACCTCCTCTCTGCGCTTTCCTCGCGCCTCCGAGTCGTTCTCTCGTCGAATGAGTACCTTCGACAGTGAATGAATATGTGCGCGTTATAAATTTAAAATTAAATTACTAAATTAAATTAAGCCGCCCAGACGCCGACTCCGTGACGACCCTGCAGGTCAAATCACTTCTCTTTCCCACTTCTTCCCGCTAGGAATCCCTATCCAACTCTGAAAGTGGTCGTTGTTGCCATTTGACGTTTCGTGTTGATGAGCCTGCGACCGGAAACTGTGTTTGAAATAAAAAACATCGGCAAACTCAACCCCGTCGCACGGTCGCGCGGTGTCAACACGTCCCGCTGGTTTTCGTACGCAACAGCGGACAACGCGGGTGCAGTTTAATTGTCGAGACGCTCGATTGCATCGCGAGGGAATTGGGCTGCGAGCGCTCCAGTGCTGATCTCTGACAACCTTGCTCACAAAGCTCCCGCAAAGAAGCGACCAGGTTTCCCTGCCTACCTTGATGTGGTTCTTTGCTTTGGTGAGCAGCCCCAGCGTGGTGTGGCGTGAGCACTCGGGCCCCAGAGGCACCATGTTCTTCAGACGCTCCAGGCAAACGCGCAGTTGTGCTCTCCTGTATAGATAGATAGATGTTTATTATTATATCAGAAAAACACCCTGTGAGCTTGCAAGCTCTGCACGGGACTCTTGCGACACAACAAACATGAGCGTTTCTGACAATAATTAAAATATATACGATTCATAAGTTCATAAGTAACCAAAATTTAAATCAACCAACAAAAGACATTTACACGTAGCATTGCACACATTTTTCAAATCAAATAGTCCAAAATACACAGCATAGCACAATATTTTTTCTCCAAATAACCATGTAAGATTAAGGCTGTGCATTGCGATAGTGAAAAAACTAAAGCACATTACGGGTAAACATAATCAACGTTAAGACGAAAGAGTGCAAACAATTTGAACCTTTAGAACACGAAGCAAGATTAGCAATCACAACTAGGCCGAAATTTAAATTCTAACTGGGATCTAAGTTTAGTAATGGACCGTAGTGACTGCAGCTTCAAGCTCATGGCTATATTGTTCCAGAAACGTGGCACAGCTGACACAAATGGTTTTTCTCCCTATCTTGTAAAACACAAACGACTCCGTAAATCACCCTGATTTACGGAGTTCTCACAGGCGGCCTTCTGGTTACTCGACTGTTGTCCACACAACACTCGCACGCAGCATCGTCTGAGGTTGAGGAAGTAGGTCATATTGACATTGGCTGGTTCATATGCAGCACACCTTCTCAAGCACAACTCGGTCCATTATTATTCTCTCTGTTAATCAAGGACCGAGGCACCTCACTTATACACTTTGAAATCAATATTTTTGCAGATGACACTGCACTGTTTAGTGGCTGGAGATTGCCCGGAAGATGTAAATAGTAAGCTACTATATGACTTCAATATCCCGCAAAACCAGCTTCTCTCGCTTAAACTAGTCATTAATGCCAATTAAATTAAATGTATGTTTTTGTGACTAATAAGACAACATCTATATAAATACCTTGGCTTTATAATAGACTAAAAATTGCAATTCAGACCTCACAGCCAGGCGGTTTGCCGGCGCCAACATATTGCCACACACTGCTTTCTATATATGACGTAAGCGGCCAATTAATGAGTGTTTTTTTAAAGTTGTCGGAGAAAACCCGGAGAACACCCACGCAGAACAGGGGGCGAGCACACAAACGCCACGCAGAAAGGCAACCGCCTCGGGCAAGACCATTCTTTCTGTGAGGCGCAGATGTTACCCTTGCGCCACCCTGCCGCCCAATCAAAGTGTGTGGGGTGTGTATTTCATTCTCCTCTTGGCCCGAGCTACCCACGCACAGGCCCATTTGACTTATCTCTTTCAACTGAGATAACCTTTAAAAAGTACTGACACAACAGATGGATAGATGTTTATTACTACAGCAGAAAATATCCAGTGAGCCTGTAACCTCTGGATACGGGATTCCTGCGATACAACAAACGTTCCAACTAACCAGTGCTGCAACGGAAACGCAAATATCTTTAGAAATGTCAATAACACACTCACGGACTGGACTGTAGTTATTTTAGTACTATTATGTTACTCTCAGCTTTGTATGTACAGATATTGAATATACCCGGTTATCTGTTTTCATAGACCAAGCAGATAGGTGCCTTTGCTTGCCTAGACTCACTGGCAAGACACCTAGGCTGGGCTGCCCAGGCAAGCGGGGGCTGGTGTCACACCTCCACCTGCCCACCCACGCTCCAGCCAGCCAGCAAAACTTTTTTCTAATGTAGTGTGAAGTATGATTTACATGTCATGCCGACACATTTAACATGAAGCAAGAAAACTGGTTGACCAACTTCCAGACAGCATTGCTCTTGCCACGGTTCGGAATGCTATCAGGAAGTTACAAATCAGCTCAGTATCACCTGACAACACAAATATCTGGCTTTTCCTGTTGTTCTGTTCAATCTGTGCGTGGCATTTAAACAACAATAAAACTACGGAATTCATTTTTAGGCATGTTTGGGGCTGAGTCATTCAGAAACAATAATAGAAACAGCGTCATTTATGAAAACGTGCAACTGATCCATTTCGAGAGTTGACGCGCGTACATTAGGGTGTGGGGTAATGAATCTGACATAAGGGTGTGGGGGCAATTAAATTCCAAAGAGAAGCAAAATTGTCAAACAGTGTGTCATGAATAACCCACGCACGTGTGACCTCAGGGGCTACGTGGCATTTGGTGGTGGCTCATCAAGAAAGGCAGGAGGGCCAATGCCTTTCATACACAAATATTTACGTAACGTAGGCCTTTTGTTGCAAGTTGAATGAGAAATACAGAAGTGTCCTCAAGCTAGTTCTGCATTTTACAGAAACGAAAAAATACGCTGACAATACGCCTCATTTACATATCTATCCCTCCACAAAAAACATTGAAGTATTTTTGAGGAATGCTATCAGCCACATGGCCTTCTGGGAATGTAGAATGCCAGAAGCACTGGTTCAACACAAGCAAACTCTGGACCGGTTTCGACGTAAAATATCTCATCAGCAGTTGGGTCAGGTTAGACAAGTTATCGACTGAAGGCAGAGGCAGCCTTTCCCTGTCCCTGCCCTCAGCACCTGTCACGACCCAGATGCTCGTCATCGCTCCAGCGGTTCCCGTCCCAGCCCTGAGTGAACGGCAGGAGGCAGGAGCTCGCTCGGCGGCGTCCTCACGGCCCTGCAGCCACTCGCCCACTCCTCATCCTCCCATATCATGTCTTCAATCCCCTCGTGCGCTCTCCACTCCAGCAACCAACACCTTTTGTTGAAACCCCCATGGCAATCATTGCTCAATGGGAGGTCACTCCTTTTGTTGTCTAGAATTCATTCAGCCGGCCTTTCACACAGCCGACTTCCCCTTCGTGTGTTCCACACCAGACAGGACCTTCCATTATTTTTCTTACAAAGTCGAGTTCTCTCCTCTGGCCTGTAGCCTCCGACCTTTGACTACCATGAAAAAAACATGCCTACATTCCTCCCGTCAGTAGTCTGGATGCGCAAGTCTCCTTATTTTACCAGCATGCGGCGACGCAGTCGCATTCACAACACGTATATATCCGAAATATACTGTATAATGACTTTGTGCTGATAACCGTAAGCAGAGAAACCTGCCCACTGCCCAACAACGCGACGCGTGGGCGGCGTCCAGCGTGCCGAGCGAGCGACGGACGCCGCCGCCGCCGCCGAGAAGCGCGCTCTGCCCGGACCTGTTTCCCAACGTGACTGCGCCGACAGGGAAAACACCACGATAACGTCACCGGCGTTGTGACAGCGCGCTGTCGTAAGTTACGCGGGGGTTTGGCACGGAGCGGCTCGGCGGGTTCCCGGCAAAACGCGGGCGACACGAGCCCCGCGTCACGCTCAGCCGAGAGCGGCGTGGATGTTACCACTGTGCCAAATATTCCAGTAATAGTAATTTAATTATCGTTTTGTTTAACAAAAATTACAGTAATAAAATGTGAAGTGTTTAACAGTACTAGTACACAGATGGCTACAGGTTTATTGTTACAGCACTAAATATCCAGTGAGCTTGCAAGCTGTGATACCACAAACGTTTTAACTAACTGACGCAAGGAAAAAAGAAAATCACTCGAGTAATAACAAGGCATAAGGTAGACCCTGGAAACTGACATCTACTAATAGGGATCATAATGGCTGTACATAAAAAAATGATATTATGATTGAGAAAATACCACTCCCATTACACGTTCACAAATGTAAGCAAAGGTGCTTGTAATCACTCCATTAATACATGTCCAAAGCGGAGTAGCGATCAGTTTCTTAATTCCATACGTTTTTACAAGTGAAATGCACCATAGAAACGTGAGGATGACTTATATTGTTTACTCTGTTACCGGGTACGCAACTCGTGTACGGAGCAGCGATTAGCGAATTAAATCGCGATCGAAAATTGTGAGAATTCATCAAATCGCGAGGGGCTCAAGTTCTCCCTTAGAGTCAGATCCCCAGTCGCTGTTCCAGTTACCGAATGTGTCACGGATCACGTCCCGTGACCCACGCACGGCCACATACGTTACAAATGAGGTCACCGATCCTTTGTACCACCCTTTCTGTCGCCACCCTCAAAGGGTAAACATCCCTTTGAGAGAGAAGCGCCTCTCCATTCCACCTCTTCCTCGTGCTTCCCATTCTCGAGCCACCTGGCTGTGCACTTATTGTATGTGATGGTAAATAAAATACCAGACGGGTATATACACTAATATTTATTTCTTCTTTAATCCTACAATGCTTTGGCTTTGACCGGGGAGAAAATGTTTTGTATGTCACCTTATCTTTACGACCATTCACCACTTGTTGATATTGCACACAGTACAATGTTGACTGGGTCAACAACTGTGGCCAATAGTGGTACCAAATTAGCTCAAAGACGTCACAATCCTTCCCTAAAATCACGAAACAGCCAAGACAGCCATTTTCATCCATTCAAAACCGCTTGCTAAAAGTCAGGTGTAAATCAATAGGCCTCTTTTTGACAAAAAATAAATTTTAGAAACATCCGTTTGCAACTGAATACTTTCAAACCGACACTCAAAACAATCATGTGACCAATACACCAGAGTTTGACCGACTTCTCCAAATGTTTGCCATTATGCTCCGTGTACAGATCCCTCCGCCCACATTCACACGCCCCGCCGCGAAGACCCATCAATGCACATACCCACATACCCACCACCTCCGATAGCCGCCACCCCGGACACCCACCACCAAAGACAGACAAAGATCCCCGTATAGCCTTAACAGACTGTTGGGGCAAGTGCCGTTAGCGGGCACCTATGCAGGTCGACACGGCACACGAGGGGGTGGGTGACCAGCACCACGCCCGGCCGCCTTTGTCTCCCTAGTGGCAATGTTTACACACTGCACTAGGTACTCATTTGAGGCTGAGTCGACCTAGGGGAGGCCCAGGACCGGTTCAGAAAATCGTCACTGGGTGTTGGCCGTGAGCGGGATTCGAACTCCGGTCGCCAGATTCGTAACCCAGCGCGCTAACCACTGGGCTACCGCTCCCCACGCCCACCACCACCCACGTTAAGACGGATAGTGACACGGAATCATGACAAGTCATCGAATCCTACGGGGGTGAATCGTACGGGGGGTGAATCCTATCGTCTGATAAGGGGGAAGGCGGAATAGCGATTCAGGCTACGGGAACAATTGGTCAGAGTAACGACGCTATAAGCCCGTGTATTGCCGCGTGTTTCCTGTTAGAACGCCGCCGCCGTTTCACGAGACAGCTGTTGAACTCCGTGAGCCTGGAGACCGGGGGCCAGGTTCAAAGATCAAGATTGAAGGGGAGGGGGGTGGAGTGCGTCAACAGCTGTAAAAAGAAAATGCTTCGTTATCTGGAAACAAAACTCAACAGCAATCTCTTCCAGTCTCATATTAAACGTAATATTGATTTTGGATGGAGGTCAAAATCTTTTTATATATTATAAGAACACTTGAAATATTTTGACCAGACCATGTAACACGCAGAGCAACATTGTATGAATATTATATTACTCGGATCAACTTGTCTCCTTTTCTTTTTCAACGAACGTGAGGTGTTTAGAGTTTGGTGGCGACACACGCACACGCATGACCGAGACCCCGAGTCTCACGGGGCTTGGCAGCCGGATGTGTCAGTGTCCACCTTGCATTGTCACACAGACACAAACGCATCCCGCCAAGGCTGAGCGCCTCCAGCGTTGCCAGGTAATCCTAAAAATCAAAGAGGGCCTCAATGTGGCCCGGGTCACAAAAGGCAGTCCGCGTGCAACCTTCCTCAAATAGGCATTGAGGCAATGCTCATTTCCTGTTCACAGCCAGTTGTGGAAATTCAACATTCCTCTGGCGGGAGGAGGTCTATCTGTAGGACAACCACTGCCGACGTCGCCAAAGAGTGGTCATTATTTGTATCAACCCGAGGGACGACGGGCCGAGTCAACCCCGCCACCCAGTGCTTGAACTATCACCCTGCCGTCTGCAAGCCGCTTGCTCTACCGCAGGATATAACGATTTAACCACAAGGTTTAAAAACGTTTAAGAGTTCCGTGGTCCGGCACTCCAAGTCCGGCACTCCAAGTCTGCAGCGCTTTGTGACCCTCGGGTGAAAGGCGCTATATAAATTGATATAATAATAATAATAATACCCTAGTTAAGCATCAGGAACTGTAACAGCTCCTCGTATGTTTTTATGCAGGTTGGTCATTAATGCCTAACTCGGACACGTGTGGGTGGTTGTGGCCGGACTCCAGGTTTAAGCGCCGCGTGGCGAGCGGCCCGGCCTCACGCGGAACTAGCCGCGGCCTTTTAAACTTCACGAAATCTTGTGCAAAATACGGTTACACAAGAGCGACACAACTTATGGGAATCCAAATTACGGTAATCACAGTCTTGCACCATTTCCGAGTGTCCCACCTGGCCGGAATACAGACAAGTGAGTAAATGTGGCTTTGACAAAAGTTGGATTGTAAACGTAAACTCGCCATGGCTGCATCCATCAAATGATCCCATTACATTTCAGAATGTTCCGAGTCCTGCGTTTTGATTGAAAACGTTGAACCACGAGCACCGATTCAAAATTGCGGCGAGACGGTTTCGCATTGTGATGACGCAATCCACTGGCGGTGTTGACTCGTAGTGACAACCCGAGACGTGCTCACAACACGTTCCGTCACCCACGCTCCTCACACCTCGCTCTTCTCGAGTTCAATTACGTGGACACTGGAGACCGCGCTATATATATATACAAGGCTGTTTATGTGAACGCCACACTTTAATTAAATCCCAATCGTGCAGGTGGGCAAGTTGAGCCGTGTAAACAAAGAGTTCTCTTCGAGGAAGCATAGCGCAAGGCACTACTTTTTCATACACAACTGTTGAACGAGCCGGGAACATGCACGCACAAACGGTACAGTATTGCTGCTGGCACGTGGCTTTCTTTATTGGTACAGTCAGATATTAATAGAGCTCATGAGACGTGGTACTCTTTAACTCTGCCGAGACAGATGGATTTACCACGGGTCGAATCCGTGTGTAGCACCAGGGCCACTCGTGAAAAACACGATCATCAACAAAAAATATGGAGAAAATAACTCTAAAGTGCGCAGAGAGCGTGTTTGGAATTGCACTGGACGACAGAAAGAGGAATACATGCATTAGATAACAAACAGTGCTCAATGAAACCCACGCTACTCAGAAAGGCAAGCCAGTTAAGGGAGGACGAAGTCACGCTGCGTCCTCCCTTGCTCCACACAAACAACAGAGCAGTAGCCAAAAAAAATGAACACATCCGAGAGGACGTCCAACGGGGAGATGGAGTGATGAGATTAGCTCGCGTGCAGGTGCTGGGCGGATTGATGTACCACAGCGCCGTGACACGTGCAAGCCACTTGGGGAGATCATTCTACAGTGGACTGAACATGACTGATGAGCAAGACCCTCATTCTATGTTACATATCCATCCATCCATCCATTTTCTAAACCGCTAGTCCTGGTGAGGGTCGCGGTGGCAGCAGTTCAAGGAGAGTGGACCAGACATCCCTTTCCGCAGCAACAGATTCCAGCTCTTCCTGGGGGATTCCCAGGCGTTACCAGGCCAGCCGAAGGATATAATCCCTCTAGCGTGCCCTGGATCGGCCTCTAGGTCTCCACCAGATAAAAAATATATTACTCTAATGCACAGTAAACTACAATCAAAAAGTGGCCCGGATAGTCCTACTCAGATAGAGGGGTCTGTCTGGCTTTTAGTAAATACGTAATATTTATCTCAAACGTTTGCTCATTCCCTCTTTGAAGTTCAGCTTAGGTGATTATTCCTTTGTGTGCAAACTGCCGTGTATTTTATCTTTGAAAAGCTGCGGCAATGATTATAAGCAGTGCCGCTATCGAGCAGCATAGCTGTCCAATGGTGCAGCGATTACGGGGGAATGTTTGACTTGTCAGATGCAGGCCTGGTTGCCGTGCAGTGTGCGTGCACAGCAAGCCAGGCTAAATTCAGCCGCAGCTCCCGCTCAGCTGACAAGCACAGGCACGTTACCCAGAGAACATGCCCGGGGCGGCCTCACCCACGTCACCAACCACCAGCTCAAACGCAGTATTTGCAATTCCGAGACTACAATTACGCTTTCGGTAAAACCGTAAAGGGGAAGTCGTCTTTTTTGGTTTAACACCTATGTGGGAGGCGGTGACCTTGCACCCCTTACTGCTAGTTAAAAACCTACGTTCGGGATGGGCGGGGGTTTTACACCTTGTCCGGTCCCTAAACGACGGTACGTTTGCGTGACTAACTCCATCATTATTACCTAGGGGGCGGCACGGTGGCGTAGTGGGTGGCGCTGCCGCCTCACAGCAAGAAGGGTCCCGGGTTCGAATCCCGGCTCGGGTGCCTTTCTGTGTGGAGTTCGCACGTTCTCCCAGTGTCCGAATGGGTTTTCGCCAGGCACTCCGGTTTCCTCCCACCGTCCAAAGACATGCTGTCAGGTTAATTGGACTACTGAGTTTAATTGCCCCAGGTGCCCTGCGATGGACTGGCGCCCCATCCTCGGTTATCCCCCTGCCTTGCGCCCTGTGACTGCCGGGATAGGCTCAGGCTCACCGCGAGCCTGTACGGGGTTATGCGGTTTCAGAATGGATGGATTATTACCTAGGTCGCCGTGGCTTCCGCAGCGGCGACGGCTGCGGGCGCACGCGGGGATTTCCAGCGACGGGGCCGCACCGCCCGGCGGTGGCGCCATGCGGGGCCGCTCGGCGCTCGGCCGCGACGCCCACTCACAGATGGCCGTGCCGATAGCGCCAAACAATAAAATATAAATACAGCACAGTCAGCAGGCACGCTCCGGCTCCAACGGTGACATTATTGTAAAGCGGCGTGCTATGAGCTCACACTCCTCGCCGATGCGTAACGGCTGTACTGCTGTAACACCGCGCTGCAAGGCGAGCGTTGGTTATAGAGAATAAGGCAGATAAGGTGATGATGATACGTCTCCACGTTTAAAGTAGATATTTGTACACGTTCGGGCACACGACCTTCTCAGGGTTCGTGATTGTAGCAGCTGCCGTGAGGCCGATGTAAAAAGTACTTAAGTTGGTTACATGGAGACACAACATATATGGAGGACACATTGTCTGCATATCGATTTAGGGTTTTTTCCCTAAGTTTTTATGATAACCTTTTCACGCACATTTGTGTGAATGTATAAGCGCAATAGGTGCGGTGGCATTTGGAGGTCAGTCAACCGCCCGCCGTGTTATGCTGAGCGGAACACGTACGCGCTTCACGCACACTGCATTGTAATCTGGGTAAAGTTGTCCCACCTCACAACACCAATGCCAAGATTATATATATATATATCAATTTATTAAACAGACAAGCAGCTGTCTCACCACTAAAATAAAACATTTAGATCCAACAGCCTATGAACCTTCAGGATGAATGTTTTCCAGCAGCACTTGTTTTAGCTGTAGACGTGTTAAACAACGCTGAACAGGCCCGACAATGTTCATAGTGTGCTCTCGCCTATAACATTGGGCGACCAAGCGGTGTTTAACAGAATCCACTGATGAGGAGTCTCCAGTGTCTGGTTAAACAAACGCTGCTGGACAATAATACTGGTCCAGAAGGCATGTAGGCTGAAGGACAAACGTTTTAATTCATCTTCGCGTGGTGAGACAGACTAGGTAATACCTAGGGTAGCCTGACCAGATTAATTTTACAGTTGTCACTGAAAACATTTCTGATCGGTCTAACAGAAGGGTAAAACAAACACAAGTCTTTGGTTGTTCTTAGCCAGAGGAGGGGACATTTCAAAGGTATAGTACGATGACCAAAAACAGGTTACTGGAAGGAAAGCCTGCAGGAGTGCCTCGTGAACTGCTGACAATCTGAGCAAGATGGCAATCACTGGCAAGCAACTAACTCAGAAAACAGCCGAGGACCCAACGACAGCTCAACCGCACTTCTGCTTTGTCTTCAATTGTTCAACATAAGGTTGTGCACTAAAAGTGTATATGGCTTATAGATTATTTAATCATAATAACTTTACATTTATAATGCGCACGTATTCATTCAATGTCGAAGATATTAATTCGACGAGAGAAGGACTCAGAGGCACGAGGAAAACGCAGAGAGGTGGAGGAGGCAGCCAGGCGGTTTGCTGGCGCCATATTGCCACACACTGCTTCCTATATATTATGATGTTATCGGCCAACTAATTAATGGGGGGTTTTTTTGTTGTGGGAGGAAACCGGAGAACCCGGAGGAAACCCATGCAGGACAGGGGGGAGAACACACAAACTCCTCACAGAAAGGCGCCCAAGGCGGGAATCGAACCACCTCGGGGCAAGACCATTCTTAAAATGTAAAGTTATTAAATATTACATTAAATATAAACCCGTGGTATCTGAATGAACGTTGGCCAAAACTCCAACCTGTCTGATATCAACAAGCCAATCTCCAGGCCTGTCACTGGCAGGCGACCCACATAGGCCATCTGTATTGTCAGCTGGAAAACAATGCATCAGCAATAAGAACGGGTAGAACATGTGCACTGTCACACAATACCCAACCACCCCGAGACATAACGTTAATAAACAAACCAAGTTTAAAGAACCATCGCCTGAAATCGTTTGAAGTCCCAAGCAAGCAACATACTGTTCATGAAACATGTCAGCATGGCTTTGTAGAATTATTAACACCTTCAGTGACCAACATTTTTCATAACGCACTCGTATTTTATTCTCCGATGCTCTCACTGCATCACTGAATTGGTTTTAAGTTGATTACGAGCTATAACGCCTCAAAGAGTAAACACACACACACACAACACCCTGCAGCATTGTAGCAAATTGTCTACGTCTGCAAGCACGTGATGCTTTAGCAGTGAACACACCATGAACACCGTAATGCAATTGACAGAATAGATTGCATCAAATGACTGTTCATCGCTCCTTATCCACAATGACATCCGGCAGTGGGGTGCCCGCAGCGGATAAAGGGGTCCGAGCGGCGCTCCTGCAGGTGCCTTGCTGACGGCAGAGGTGGTGCGCCACTCTCCGTGGCGCCTCAATAAGACAAAGATCCCCCGTATAGCAGTAAGAAACTGGAGGGTCAAGTGCCGTTAGCGAGCACCTATGAAGGTCGACACGGCACACGAGGAGGTAGGTGGGTGACCAGCACCCACGCCCGGCCGCCTTTGTCTCCCTAGTGGCAATGTTTACGCACCGCAATAAATAGCGTTTTATATAGCGCCTTTCACCCGAGGCTGAGTCGACCTAGGGGAGGCCCAGGACCGGTTCAGAAAATCGTCACTGGTGTTGACCGTACGCTCTAATCCGCAACCGTCCGGATGGCGGGAGCAGCTTGGATACGCACATTACATAACTAAGTCCTGCAAGTGGGTTCCTTTACGTGGCTGAAGCAACATTGCACGGATTATGTGGCCCACTCACTCGAGCCACGTTTGTGTTTCTCAATAAACAGAACCAAATGGCAGGGCTTAAACTAAACGAGGTCGTCCAACACGCTGCAGATTATTTTTCAGAAGTCTTGGAGCTACTGGGATAAAGGCGCCTGACCGAGGCCGCTGGCCAACTGGCTGTGGCCAGCCCTGGGGCAACAATAGCAGGCGGAGGGGACAATGGCGAGACTGACGGCCAGTTTGAACAAAGACCCTGGCAACAATGGCCAACTCTCACCCGCAACATCTGTGTTCTGAGAGCTGTTGCAAGCTGCCTTCCACCATTTCACCTTCGGCACACGCACCGAGTCTGGTAAGGTGCTGACATCACAAATATATAATGATCATTGGCAGTGCTTGCTATATATGGTTTATACGCAGGCGCGCACACATACTGGGGGAGGCGCGAAGCATCGATCCATTAATATTGATGCCTAAGTTCATGTGAAATTCAATAACTTATTTCATAAATGCTGGACGCGGTCGGTTCACGTCACACTTGCAGCCGCGAGGAGAACGGTCATTCACCGCGACGTAAAAAAAGAATACATCCTTAAATCGAACAGCTATCTCAAATCGTGGTGAAGTTGAATCATTCCACCCTTAACGTGATATCAGTTATTGCACCGACTACACGAAATGGTTATAACATTTGTCAGCCTTAAAAATCGAATAACTTCACTTGAAGCCAGTAGCGCAACACTACCGCTTATTAGGTTTCTATCAACCCTTGCAAGTAGACATCAAGCACAAGCCACGCGGCCTGTAGCCTCCCGAGGACGATTTTTAGCGCCATGGCGACGTAAACATCGCAACCAAGAAACAGACCGTGCCGACAGCCACAACACTCCACAACGCTGTGTGGTCCAACAGAAAGCTTCACTCTCGGTTATTTGGTCTCCCCGTTGTTAACATGCCGTTCTCTCCACAGCTCGGATAAAAAAAACCCAAAAACATTAATAATAATTTGTTGCTGATTACCGTTCTGTCGTTGTTGATTTGTCGTTCTCTCCGCAGCCCTGTGCAGCGCTTTGTGACCCTCGGGTGAAAGACGCTCTATACATGCTATTATTATTATTCATTGTAAATGTCGTGGGTTTGCTCTCCAACATACCGGTGTGCTGAAGCAGTAAAGAATTGGCACGTTTTGCATCACTTTCAGGTAAGTGATGCATATGCTCGCTCGTTTTCTCCAGCATATCGACGGGTGCACTTCACTTACACACCTTTTTCACATGACCTAAACTCAAGTACTACTGTCAGGTAGTACTTGGTGTTGCCTGCGAATTCTACCAAACACTTCGAGGCCGAGCTGAAAGACAACGATGTCCAGAAGCTGACCATCGTGCTTCGAAGAATCGCAAAGAAGAAGATTAACTCAACTGTTACATGTGCAAGCGTTGAACGTGCCAAATGTTATTGTTTCAGCTCACCGGTAAACTGAAGAACAATTCTGACAGCTAGATTTAGCAATTAGATGTGCTTCATTTGAAACTACGCCAAACATCATTAGGAATTTGAAAATAACCGCGTCTCCTGACCCGGCTCCTTAAACAGTTGGCATGACCTCACAGTAACACTTTCAAATGTACGAAATATATTGGCTGTTGAAACTTACGTGTTGAGAAACAGCTATTTTTATTTCTCAAATAGACACTGATATGGACGATTGAACACCATTTTGTTTAGCACATAGTGCATTCTAAAATAACACAGTTCGCTATGTGACATTATTAAATTAGACCTCGGAGTTTCTGTAAATCGATATACCATAGTGCCAGCCTAATGCAGCATAGGCCCCACCTACGCAAACTACAACAATGCAGTTTTAGGGTTATCTGTGATAAAGCATAAGCAGTGACTAATCCTATGGCAGCGGCGCACAATGCTAGAAGCACGTGTTTATCAGCTAGTGTTTTGTCCACTTATGAAATGTTTTCCATTTGTTTTCTGATTAGCATCCACATTGGGCCCATACAGTGCGCTACTGCAAGCCATTAAGAGGTCCTGCATTTTCACGTATGCCTCAGAGAGCTTGAGAACCTCACCTTTTCTAAAAGGATGTTTGTGATCTAAACATACCACCGGGCCGTACACGTATTTCCTAACTTTTCTCTGGACAAACAATAGACTACAAAACACGCTTTTCACACGGAGCTTACCAGACACCTCAAGGCAGCAGCCATTCTGGGAAACTCTTCAGACCCCAGCGATGCTTCTCCTGGGTAAATTTCATTTTTATTATTACGATGTCACAATCTGTTGCTGAGGAAAGGGATGTCTGGTCCACTCTCCTTGGACTGCCACCGCGACCCTCACCAGGACAAGCGGTTTAGAAAATGGATGGATGGACAAACCTATTGAAAACGAAATTAAGCTACCTTCCTCTTCAGCCAATGAGAGTCCCTAGGCAACTTGTGCAGGCAAAATTAAAATGCCACGCAATGTACAATACGATTAGAGCTTTGTGTTGCACAGTATTGTGGGGGAAAACTTTCAAAACGTACATGTCCACCAACGTACATCCCCACAGCTTAGCTGCAAGTGTAGCCACTAAAAACCGTCCATCTGTAAACAAACGTATCGGTGGCCCAGAGGAAATCGCTACATGTTGACAATATTGAATTGCTGTGGATGGCGACGCCGACGCTCAAACACATGGTGATGTGTACACCAGATGCACCGGTTATAACCCTGTAGGATAATATCACGCCATGCTATACTTGGCATCTTGATACTCCGAGTATGATTTTTGCTATTCTGATGCTAAACGTTAAACAGCTATGTTAGTCGCTACTAGTGATGAACGCCACCTCCTTCATGGACGTCAACCCCTGGCCCAATAAAGTTGAATTGAATTGAAATGATCCCACGCACCCATTGCAGTCTATCCACTGTGGACGACCGCACAGCATCATCACGTTTGACATGTGGTACATCACACCAAACAGCACGACAACTTCCTTCTGTCAACATTGTTTGGCACGCAAAGACTGCGTTGGTTCACTTCACTTCACGGGCAGCACGGTGGCACAGTGAGCAGTGCTGCCACCTCATAGCAACATGGGCCCGGGATTGATTCCTGGCTAGGATGCCTTTATGCATCAAGTTTGCACTCCGGTTTCCTCCCATAGTCCAAAGACATGCTGCTGCCTAGATTAATTGGTCTGCTGACTAAATTGCCCCCAGTGGTCTGTGACTGGCATCCCATTCTAGGTGTAGCCGTGCCTTGCGCCCTTTGTCTGCCGGGATTGACTCAGTTATTCTACTATTCAGGGAAGAGGTAAGGAACATTTCTGCATCGATATTTACACCATCACTAACCACCCACAAGAGCGCGTTCTGTTCCCAGATGTTCGTGGTTTGAACTCGGCAGGACACCGTGCTCATCAGCAGCCGTAATAAACATAAATATGCATGAACGGTAAACATACATCACGTCTTTTGAAACGAGTAGGCCATTGTGTGCCGGTGTCCTTTGGAAAAATGATCTGCAAATTACTCAGTTTGAATCACACAGCAATATTGTTCCCAATTGTGAAACTACTGCAGACTGTCAAAAAGTGGAGGATTTGTGATCTTCTTCTTTGCGATTCTTCGAAGCACGATGGTCAGCTTCTGGACATCGTTGTCTTGATAGCCTTGTGCTATAAATATGGTGCAAATACCAAACGTACTAACTTATTATATTAACAATTTCACACGTGACATGTGACACCTAAGCGGGATGTTGCCTTTGCTCTGACCTGGAGTCAATTGCAGCACATTAGCTGAAATTACAATTAAATTGTGATTGCAATGCAATACGAATTACACAATTTTAATTGTGACTGACCCCGTCCCACAATTCTGAGAGCAGAAGTAATAATATAAATGTTATCTCCCAGGCAATAATGTGGACGCAACCATATTAGGAAACGTCCAATTCCAGGGCACTGCTGGATCGTGGGCAATGCCACGGGACAAATGTCGCCCACCACCGCGCCCACGATGAGGCCGATTACCTGAGAACCCACAGGGTTGTGTAAATAATGGGGATCGTTACAAATCTCCTCACTCCCTCAACGACTGTGAGCACACTGGCAGAGTTCTGTTTGTACAGTGCGTCGCATTACCAAAATGAAAACACGACTAATTTGCCTTATTTTATTTGGAAACCACTTCTGGACATTTTAATAATCTCAATATTGTTGTTCCGCAACGTGGAAGAGGTAAACATTATGTGCCGAGATGTCCATGGATTGGTGGGAAGGCCAGATGGGATGGACTCGATGTTCAGAGTCAAGGGAAGCCAGCAGTGAGAGAACTGTCAACATTAAGCTCAATTAAATCTGGTTTTTATTTGCAAAAACCTTTCAGCTCGCGTTGTTTAAAAATAGCAATGTAATTTAAAGATTAAACACGCAACACTCCTCTGATGTGCTGTAATTTTCACATTGGCAACCTAAGCGGTGGCACGTATGTGATGGCACACCTCACTCATGGCGCGGTGCACACACTTCCCTCCCAGCACAGGTCCTGTGCAAAGAGCACGAGCTCACAGTAGGGAGGCGGCATGGAAAACAGTAGACTTTAGCAAGGCTCCTCCAGCTGACACACTGATCCCAAACCAGTGACTAAGCGTACGCACATCGCTGTGCTGAACAACACTGTTCCCTTTCAGGTTCAGCTTCCACGTTGCCTTCGAGAGAAGCTTGTTTAAAGGTTTCACAGAAACGATAATTTATGTGTCAATTCATGTATTCTGCAGTGCTCCGTACCCCACTACGCAATGCTGGAAAGGGTATATCCTATTGACGGTACGTTCTGTTCACAGAACGTACCGTATTGAGCATTACTCACACGCTGAACAGAAAAGATCAGTGGCCTATGCTCACACACACACACGTAGGCAGTGAGCTAGCTCAGGCTCGCAGGCAAACAAATCCACCCACTCACCTGTTTTTCTCCAGCTCGTTGTGAGTGGATCTGAAAAACAGGGAACATTCACCAGTAAATACGGCGCTCTGCAATTCTGTCTTTATTGCTTTGACAGTCGAGGGCAGCCTGCAAATAGCTAGGACACGTCGTAATTGTTGCCTGGTGCGTTTAGGCCACACCGCTCTAAATAAAGTTATGTTTAGGTCAGCCTCACCAACGAGACTATCACAACAGTCATGGCATATACAGTCATCATAACGCAGCTATAACAACAGAACAACCAACCCAGATATCATCACAAATGTTTAACAACGCAGCAATTACCCAGCAGTCAACATAGTCAAGACAACACAATACGGTCATCAAAACATAACCATCACATCTGTCCCAGCCACCACACGGCAACCATCATAACAAAGCAATCAGAACACACTAATCGCAATAGGTAACATCTTATAGTAAATTCATCACAAAAGAATGACAACACGGTTATTGCAGCACATAGCAGATATCACAACACCCACACTCCCACAGTAGCACACATCACAACACCTACACTCCCACAGCAACACACAGCAGATGTCACAACGAACATACAGTAGTCATACCAGCACAAAGCAGACACCATAACACCTAAACACCCATAGCAGCAACACAGCAGACGCCACAATACCCACACTCCTCTCAACACAAAGCAAAGATCCCCGTATAGTCTTAACAGACTGTAGGGTCAACTGTTGTTAGCGAGTAGCAGCTATGAAGGTCAGCACGGCGCACGAGGGGGTGGGTGGCCAGCACCACGCCCGGCCGCCTTTGTCTCCCTTAGTGGCAATGTTTACACACCGCAGCAGACACCGCAACACCTCCACTACCAGGGCAGCACACAGTAGGCGTGAGAACAGGCAGGCGGGTCACAGCCCATCATGACAACACGCGCCGTCTGCTGCTGTACACGTGGCGGGGAGGCTCCCCCCCCGTCACGCCGCTCGGCTCACATTTAAACACAAACGACAAACGAAACTCAAGCGCGCCTCAGCTGCTTCTGAACCCCGCGGCTGACCCACTCTTGGGGGAAAATGGGGTCGCTGTTGGGTACTTTACATAGCAGGGGGGCTACACAAAGTGTGTGGGGGGGCAACCCACTATTTGCGGGGGGAGCACCCACAGTGGGGGAGCCGGTTGTGAGGGGAAATCGGTAGAGAGAAGCGACTTGCGTTGGCACCTAGCACCCGATTGGGGGGGGGGGGGGTCCCAGCAAGGGGGGCACCCAGGAGAAGGAGGTGGCACGGGGCACGCAGCACTGGGGGTTGTGAGGGGAGGCACCACACTGGAGCATATGATGGTGGGAGCTCACGCGAAGCGCTCCGGGCTACAGGAAGATGGCGCGGGGAGAGCCGTGTTGTTTACCTGATGCTGGGCACCTTCTTCGTCTTGAGCCTCTTCCTGCTCGATTCCTCCTCCTCGCTCGACGGCGGCATGGACGCGTAGCCATGCTCCGCTTCTGCGGGCACAGGGAAGGGGGCGCGCGGTGAGACTCCGGTAGACGGCGAGACAGGGAGACACAGGCTGACGGCCAGACCCAGCGCGCGGGGAGGCAACAAACACAAAGAGACATTGCGAGACGGGAAGAGGTGGCGAGACAGACGCTGCGGAGGATGAAGCTGAGGCGCAGTGGACGCCTCGCGCCCCGCGCCTCTATCCGCGCACGCACACGGCGCCCGACAAACAACAAGCGGCG